>CM059804.1:614227-1089227 GCA_030435695.1 Brachymystax lenok tsinlingensis
GGAGGGAGGGGTTACTAAAAGCCCTGTGTGGAGGGAGGGGTTACTAAAGGCCCTGTGTGGAGGGGGAGGTGTTACTAAAGGCCCTGTGTGGAGGGGGAGGGGTTACTAAAGGCCCTGTGTGGAGGGGGAGGGGTTACTAAAAGCCCTGTGTGGAGGGGGAGGGGTTACTAAAGGCCCTGTGTGGAGGGGTTACTAAAGGCCATGTGTGGAGGAGGGGTTACTAAAGGCCCTGTGTGGAGGGGGAGGGGTTACTAAAGGCCCTGTGTGGAGGGGGAGGGGTTACTAAAAGCCCTGTGTGGAGGGGGAGGGGTTACTAAAGGCCCTGTGTGGATTATGTATGCCATTTAGCAAACCTATCCCAGGTTGTACAGTCAGTCCATATGACACTTAGCAAATCAAATTTTGGATGATAGGAGGCTGATAGGAGGCTGATAGGAGGCTGATAGGTGACAGATAGGAGGATGATAGGAGGCTGATAGGTGACAGATAGGAGGATGATAGGAGGCTGATAGGAGGCTGATAGGTGACAGATAGGAGTATAATAGGAGGCTGATAGGAGGCTGATAGGAGGCTGATAGGAGGATGATAGGAGGCTGATAGGAGGATGATAGGAGGCTGATAGGTGACAGATAGGAGGATGATAGGAGGCTGATAGGAGGATGATAGGAGGATGATAGGAGGCTGATAGGAGGCTGATAGGAGGATGATAGGAGGCTGATAGGTGACAGATAGGAGGATGATAGGAGGCTGATAGGTGACAGATAGGAGTATAATAGGAGGCTGCAAGGAGGCTGATAGGAGGCTGATAGGAGGATGATAGGAGGCTGATAGGTGACAGATAGGAGTATAATAGGAGGCTGATAGGAGGCTGATAGGAGGCTGATAGGAGGCTGATAGGTGACAGATAGGAGGATGATAGGAGGCTGATAGGAGGCTGATAGGAGGATGATAGGAGGATGATAGGAGGCTGATAGGTGACAGATAGGAGGATGATAGGAGGATGATAGGTGACAGATAGGAGGGTGATAGGAGGCTGATAGGAGGCTGATAGGTGACAGATAGGAGGATGATAGGAGGCTGATAGGAGGCTGATAGGAGGATGATAGGAGGCTGATAGGTGACAGATAGGAGGATGATAGGAGGATGATAGGAGGCTGATAGGTGACAGATAGGAGGATGATAGGAGGCTGATAGGAGGCTGATAGGAGGATGATAGGAGGCTGATAGGTGACAGATAGGAGGATGATAGGAGGATGATAGGAGGATGATAGGAGGCTGATAGGACGCTGATAGGAGGCTGATAGGTGACAGATAGGAGGATGATAGGAGGATGATAGGAGGCTGATAGGTGACAGATAGGAGGATGATAGGAGGCTGATAGGACGCTGATAGGAGGCTGATAGGTGACAGATAGGAGGATGATAGGAGGATGATAGGAGGCTGATAGGACGCTGATAGGAGGCTGATAGGTGACAGATAGGAGGATGATAGGAGGATGATAGGAGGCTGATAGGTGACAGATAGGAGGATGATAGGAGGATGATAGGTGACAGATAGGAGGATGATAGGAGGCTGATAGGACGCTGATAGGAGGCTGATAGGTGACAGATAGGAGGATGATAGGAGGATGATAGGAGGATGATAGAAGGCTGATAGGAGGATGATAGGAGGATGATAGGTGACAGATAGGAGGATGATAGGAGGATGATAGGTGACAGATAGGAGGATGATAGGAGGATGATAGGAGGCTGATAGGTGACAGATAGGAGGATAATAGGAGGCTGATAGGTGACAGATAGGAGGATGACAGGAGGCTGATAGGAGGCTGATAGGTGACAGATAGGAGGATAATAGGAGGCTGATAGGAGGCTGATAGGTGACAGATAGGAGGATGATAGGAGGCTGATAGGACGCTGATAGGAGGCTGATAGGTGACAGATAGGAGGATGATAGGAGGATGATAGGAGGATGACAGGTGAAAGAGGAGGATGATAGGAGGCTGATAGGTGACAGATAGGAGGCTGATAGGAGGCTGATAGGTGACAGATAGGAGGCTGATAGGTGACAGATAGGAGACTGATAGGTGACAGATAGGAGGCTGATAGGAGGCTGATAGGTGACAGATAGGAGGCTGATAGGTGAAAGATAGGAGGCTGATAGGAGGCTGATAGGTGACAGATAGGAGGCTGATAGGTGAAAGATAGGAGGCTGATAGGAGATATTACTATGTTTGGACACAGAAAGGAAAGACTCTTCCTAAAGGAGAAGGACACCTCAGTAGTTCCATTGTGAGGCAGAATAACACACATACACACTGTGGCTGCTTGCAGCACTTAAACTATGTTACTACAACTTCCTGTTAGCAGCAGGCTAAATCAGGAAGAAACAAAGCAGAGCAAAGTCTCAACACAAGAGGAACAAGGGGCGTCAATTGGGTATGGCCGAATTTAACCTTTATTTAACTAGGCAAGTCAGTTAAGAACAAATTCTTATTTACAATGACAGGGGCAGGGATTAAAAATGTAAAATAAAATAAATTAAAATATAGCACAAAACACAAGAGAGACAACACAACACCACATAAAGAGAGACCTAAGACAAAAACATAGCATGGCAGAAACACATGACAACACGACATGACAATAACATGGTAGCAACACAACATGGTACAAACATCATTGGGCACAGACAACAGCACAAAGGACAAGAAGGTAGAGACAACAATACATCACACAAAGCAGCCACAACTGTCAGTAAGAGTGTCCATGACTGAGTCTTTGAATGAAGACATCGAGATAAAACTGTCCAGTTTGAGAATATGGCTCTTTAATTGTAAATGAGAATTTGTTCTTAACTGACTTGCCTAGTTAAATATAGGTTAAATATATATATTTTTTAAATGGCAGTCACCATACCCTACTTCCACACCGACCATTTCAAACAGGCTTCTAAAATCATTCCTGCTGATGGTCCTGCTGTAGCAGAGAGAACAGTCTATGACTTGGGTGACTGGAACCTTTGACCATTTCTTGGGCTTCCCTCTGACACCGCCCGGTACAGAGGTCCTGGATGGCAGGAAACTTGGCCCTAGTATGTGTATTTGTATTTATTATGGATCCACATTAGTTGCTGCCAAGGCAGCAGCTACTCTTCCTGGGATCCAGCAAAATTAAGGTAGTTTATACAATTTCAAAAACATTACATTCACAGACCATGTGCCCTCAGGTCCCTACTCAACCACTACCACATATCTACAGTGTCATGTCTTAGGAGCTAGAAGCAGAGCTGTCATGTCTTAGGAGCTAGAAGCAGAGCTGTCATGTCTGTCATGTCTTAGGAGCTAGAAGCAGAGCTGTCATGTCTGTCATGTCTTAGGAGCTAGAAGCAGAGCTGTCATGTCTTAGGAGCTAGAAGCAGGGCTGTCATGTCTGTCATGTCTTAGGAGCTAGAAGCAGAGCTGTCATGTCTTAGGAGCTAGAAGCAGAGCTGTCATGTCTTAGGAGCTAGAAGCAGAGCTGTCATGTCTGTCATGTCTTAGGAGCTAGAAGCAGAGCTGTCATGTCTTAGGAGCTAGAAGCAGAGCTGTCATGTCTGTCATGTCTTAGGAGCTAGAAGCAGAGCTGTCATGTCTGTCATGTCTTAGGAGCTAGAAGCAGAGCTGTCATGTCTTAGGAGCTAGAAGCAGAGCTGTCATGTCTGTCATGTCTTAGGAGCTAGAAGCAGAGCTGTCATGTCTTAGGAGCTAGAAGCAGAGCTGTCATGTCTTAGGAGCTAGAAGCAGAGCTGTCATGTCTGTCATGTCTTAGGAGCTAGAAGCAGAGCTGTCATGTCTGTCATGTCTTAGGAGCTAGAAGCAGAGCTGCCATGTCTTAGGAGCTAGAAGCAGAGCTGCCATGTCTTAGGAGCTAGAAGCAGAGCTGTCATGTCTGTCATGTCTTAGGAGCTAGAAGCAGAGCTGCCATGTCTTAGGAGCTAGAAGCAGAGCTGCCATGTCTTAGGAGCTAGAAGCAGAGCTGCCATGTCTTAGGAGCTAGAAGCAGAGCTTCCACATCTGTCATGTCTTAGGAGCTAGAAGCAGAACTCCCATGTCTGTCGGCAACCCCCTCATGTTAAACACAGTTCCCATTGGCTCACTTCAGTTCAGGATGTTAAAGACAGCTTTCCATTGGTTGAGGGAGGCGAACAGGAATGCAGAGGATGTGATAAAAACAAAGGATTGCGTAGCTGCAGAGCGAATCTCTCCCAGAGACAGGCTAGGATCTGCCACAGAACATTAGAGGAAGTCAACTTTCAGCCTCTCTAGACATGTTCATCACTCTAAACAGTCATCTAATAATCATCTAATTCCACTCCAGAATAGATCCTCTATTTGTCTCAATTACACTAGGGTGGCAGTGGCAAAATACAGAACTTAAAGCTAGAATCCTTAATTGGTGAAATTGCCACGTCTGTTTGGAATATTACTGTAAACAACAAACACAGTTTTTCCCTCTGACATCATTGCACTCGTGATAGAACAGCGGAATACGTACTGTATTTTCTTTCCATGCTGCCGGACAATCCTCTCCTCCTCTGCTCCGTTTTATGAACAAAACAAAAACATTAACAAAGGCGCTGGGGTGAACAGTAGCGCTGTTTCCCCTAATGTTGGCACTTATAATTTTGGGCTCTATTCTGAATCTCATTCAATCTTGGCTTTTGTGGAAGGGAATTACATGTAGCTCTCAAATCCTAATGGACAGACATTGATATGCCTGTGAGGACTGTTGAGAAACTGTTCCTGAAACTGTTCCAGAAATTGCATCTGAAACTGTTCCTGAAACTGCATCTGAAACTGTTCCTGAAACTGCATCTGAAACTGTATCTGAAACTGTTCCTGAAACTGCATCTGAAACTGTTCCTGAAACTGAAACTGCATCTGAAACTGTTCCTGAAAAAGTTCCAGAAACTGTTCCAGAAATTGCATCTGAAACTGCATCTGAAACGGTTCCTGAAACTATTCCTGAAACTATTCCTGAAACTGCATATGAAACTGTTCCTGAAACTGAAACTGCATCTGAAACTGTTCCTGAAAAAGTTCCAGAAACTGTTCCAGAAATTGCATCTGAAACTGCATCTGAAACGGTTCCTGAAACTATTCCTGAAACTATTCCTGAAACTGCATCTGAAACTGTTCCTGAAATTGCATCTGAAACTGCATCTGAAACTGTTCCTGAAACTGTTCCTGAAACTGTTCCTGAAATTGCATCTGAAACTGCATCTGAAACTGTTCCTGAAACTGTTCCTGAAACTGTATCTGAAACGGTTCCTGAAACTGCATCATATGAAATTTAACAGCAGCAGTCGAGGTAGGGTTGGCCCAGACACACAATTCCTGTACTGTCACATGGGACACATAAACCAGCTGAAAATAATGATACACACACGCTGGTGCAGATACACCCACCCTGGTGCAGATACACCCACCCTGGTGCAGATACACCCACCCTGGTGCAGATACACACACCCTGGTGCAGATACACAGACCCTGGTGCAGATACACCCACCCTGGTGCAGATACACACACCCTGGTGCAGATACACAGACCCTGGTGCAGATACACCCACCCTGGTGCAGATACACACACCCTGGTGCAGATACACCCACCCTGGTGCAGACACACACCCACCCTGGTGCAGACACACACCCACCCTGGTGCAGATACACCCACCCTGGTGCAGATACACACACCCTGGTGCAGATACACACACCCTGGTGCAGATACACCCACCCTGGTGCAGATACACACACACCCTGGTGCAGATACACCCACCCTGGTGCAGATACACACACCCTGGTGCAGATACACAGACCCTGGTGCAGATACACCCACCCTGGTGCAGATACACACACCCTGGTGCAGATACACCCACCCTGGTGCAGACACACACCCACCCTGGTGCAGACACACACCCACCCTGGTGCAGATACACACACCCTGGTGCAGATACACACACCCTGGTGAAGATACACCCACCCTGGTGCAGATACACACACACCCTGGTGCAGATACACCCACCCTGGTGCAGATACACACACCCTGGTGCAGATACACAGACCCTGGTGCAGATACACCCACCCTGGTGCAGATACACACACCCTGGTGCAGATACACCCACCCTGGTGCAGACACACACCCACCCTGGTGCAGACACACACCCACCCTGGTGCAGATACACCCACCCTGGTGCAGACACACACACACGCTGGTGCAGATACACACACCCTGGTGCAGACACACACACCCTGGTGCAGATACACCCACCCTGGTGCAGACACACACCCACCCTGGTGCAGACACACACCCACCCTGGTGCAGACACACACCCACCCTGGTGCAGATACACCCACCCACCCTGGTGCAGACACACACCCACCCTGGTGCAGACACACACCCATCCTGGTGCAGACACACCCACCCTGGTGCAGACACACACCCACCCTGGTGCAGACACACACCCACCCTGGTGCAGACACACACCCACCCTGGTGCAGATACACCCACCCTGGTGCAGACACACCCACCCACCCTGGTGCAGACACACACCCACCCTGGTGCAGACACACACCCACCCTGGTGCAGACACACACCCACCCTGGTGCAGATACACCCACCCTGGTGCAGATACACACACCCACCCTGGTGCAGACACACACCCACCCTGGTGCAGACACACCCACCCTGGTGCAGACACACACCCACCCTGGTGCAGATACACCCACCCTGGTGCAGACACACCCACCCACCCTGGTGCAGACACACACCCACCCTGGTGCAGACACACACCCACCCTGGTGCAGATACACCCACCCTGGTGCAGATACACACACCCACCCTGGTGCAGACACAACCACCCTGGTGCAGACACACACCCACCCTGGTGCAGATACACACACACACCCTGGTGCAGACACACACCCACCCTGGTGCAGACACACACCCACCCTGGTGCAGATACACCCACCCTGGTGCAGATACACACAGCCACCCTGGTGCAGACACACCCACCCTGGTGCAGACACACACCCACCCTGGTGCAGATACACACACCCACCCTGGTGCAGATACACCCACCCTGGTGCAGATACACCCACCCACCCTGGTGCAGACACACACACCCTGGTGCAGATACACACACCCACCCTGGTGCAGATACACCCACCCGGGTGCAGATACACCCACCCTGGTGCAGATACACACACCCTGGTGCAGATACACACACCCACCCTGGTGCAGATACACACACACACCCTGGTGCAGATACACCCACCCTGGTGCAGATACACCCACCCTGGTGCAGATACACACACCCACCCTGGTGCAGATACACACACCCTGGTGCAGACACACCCACCCTGGTGCAGACACACACCCACCCTGGTGCAGATACACACACCCACCGTGGTGCAGACACACACCCACCCTGGTGAAGATACATACACCCTGGTGCAGACACACACCCACCCTGGTGCAGACACACACACACCCTGGTGCAGATACACCCACCCTGGTGCAGATACACACACCCACCCTGGTGCAGATACACACACCCTGGTGCAGACACACCCACCCTGGTGCAGACACACACCCACCCTGGTGCAGATACACACACCCACCGTGGTGTAGACACACACCCACCCTGGTGCAGATACACACACCCACCCTGGTGCAGATACATACACCCTGGTGCAAACACACACACACCCTGGTGCAGATACACACACCCACCCTGGTGCAAACACACACACACCCTGGTGCAGATACACCCACCCTGGTGCAGACACACACACACCCTGGTGCAGATACACTCACCCTGGTGCAGATACACCCACCCTGGTGCAGACACACACCCACCCTGGTGCAGATACACCCACCCTGGTGCAAACACCCACCCACCCTGGTGCAGATACACACACCCTGGTGCAGACACACCCACCCTGGTGCAGATACACCCACCCTGGTGCAGATACACCCACCCTGGTGCAGACACACCCACCCTGGTGCAGATACACACACCCTGGTGCAGATACACACACCCTGGTGCAGATACACCCACCCTGGTGCAAACACCCACCCACCCTGGTGCAGATACACACACCCTGGTGCAGACACACCCACCCTGTTGCAGATACACACACCCTGGTGCAGATACACACACCCACCCTGGTGCAGATACACTCACCCTGGTGCAGATACACCCACCCTGGTGCAGATACACACACCCACCCTGGTGCAGATACACTCACCCTGGTGCAGATACACCCACCCTGGTGCAGATACACACCCACCCTGGTGCAGATACACCCACCCACCAGACAGAAACCAGGGAAAGAAAACCTTGTGTGTGACTGTCAGAAGGCTGAAAGATGTCCATCACTGTTAAACGTGCATGTTAACATCAGACACACTTCTTCCATAGTTAAAAGTGTCCAAAACAGTCATGATTGATATCAGTATATGAGAAAAAGGTTAACGGCTAACTCTCTGACCAGCAGAGTCTGACCAGTAGCTGAGGACATTTTACACTAGACAGAATAGGGACCCTCTATTTATATTAAAAAGGCCAATAGTTATCCAAGGCCAGAAGCAGAATAGTCAAATGGCTATTGTCCAGACTCAGAGAATGTCCACTCCATGGTGATATGGTTATCCTGAGGGGATGTCCACTCCATGGTGATATGGTTATCCTGAGGGGATGTCCACTCCATGGTGATATGGTTATCCTGAGGGGATGTCCACTCCATGGTGATATGGTTATCCTGAGGGGATGTCCACTCCATGGTGATATGGTTATCCTGAGGGGATGTCCACTCCATGGTGATATGGTTATCCTGAGGGGATGTCCACTCCATGGTGATATGGTTATCCTGAGGGGATGTCCACTCCACTGGTCTAGTCACCCTGTTACCTGGTGGCCCATCAAGCCTCTCTGAGCACACTGACATCCACTACTAATGTGCTGCTTACTGGTCGATACAAAATACAACAGCTTCCACTGATACTCATGTGGTTTCCCATCTAGTTTTTTCCCATGTAGGCTAAGGTAACTTTATACAGTACATGCAGTGCATTTGGAAAGTATTCAGACCCCTTGACTTTTTCCACATTTTGTTACGTTACAGCCTTATTCTAAAATTGATTCAATCGTTTTTTCCCCTCATCAAACTACCCATAATACCCCATAATGACAAACCATTTTTGCACATTTCTAAAATGGAGAAATGAAATATCACATTTACTTAGTATTCAGACCCTTTACTCAGTACTTTGTTGAAGCACCTTTGGCAGCGATTACAGCCTTGAGTCTTCTTGGGTAGGACGCTACAAGCTTGTCACACCTATATTTGGGGAGTTTCTCCCATTCTTCTCTGCAGGTCCTCTCAAGCTCTGTCAGGTTGGATGGGGAGCGTTGCTGCACAGCTATTTTCAGGTCTCTCCAGAGATGTTTGATCGGGTTCAAGTCCAGGCTCTGGCTGGGCCACTCAAGGACATTCAGAGACTTGTTCCGAAGCCACTCCTGCATTGTCTTGGCTGTGTGCTTAGGGTCGTTGTCATGTTGGAAGGTGAACCTTCGCCCCAGTCTGAGGTCCTGAGCGCTCTAGAGGAGGTTTTCATCAAAGATCTCTGTACTTTGCTCAGTTCATCTTTGCCTCGATCCAGACTAGTCTCCCAGTCCCTGCCACTGAAAAACATCCCCACAGCATGATGCTGCCACCACCATGCTTCACCGTAGGGATGGTGCCAGGTTTCCTCCAGACGTGCCGCTTGGCATTCAGCCCAAAGAGTTCATCAGACCAGAGAATCTTGTTTCTCATGGTCTGAGTCCTTCAGGTGCCTTTTGGCAAACTCCAAGCGGGCTGTTGTGTGCCTTTTACTGAGGAGTGGCTTCCGTTTGGCCACTCCACCATAAATGCCTGATGTTTTTGGTACCCTTCCCCAGATCTGTGCCTCGACACAATCCTGCCTCGGAGCTCTACGGACAATTTCTTCAACCTCATGGCTTGGTTTTTGCTCTGACATGCACTGTCAACTGTGGGACCTTATATAAACAGGTGTGTGCCTTTCCAAATCATGTCCATTCAATTGAATTTACCACAGGTGGACTCCATTCAAGTTGTAGAAACATCTCAAGGATGATCAATGAAAACAGGATGCATCTGAGCTCAATGTCGAGTCTCATAGCAAAGAGACTGAATACTTATGTTTTTTAAATCCATTTTAGAATAAGTCTGTAACGTAACAAAACGTGGAAAAAGTCAAGGGGTCTGAATACTTTCCGAAAGCACTGTAAATACACAACCGTCTATGATAGAATCAGAGAACAGAAACACTTTCACAAAGTATTTTCCCCCAAAATCTGATTTGCGGTCCAAAGCAGCCTTGCTGGGGTAGGAATAAAATTTGATCTGAAAAGCACTTCTCAGCCTCCTGTTCTTTCAGAGATCTGGGACTACAAAGGGTCAGCTTCTCCCGAGAACATTCTTACTGAACAACTGTGAGGATAGTTTCCTAACAAGACGTCAGCGTTATATCTGTAACATTTAAACGGTTCAGAGACATCTTCACTGTGAGGATAGTTTCCTAACAAGACGTCAGCGTTATATCTGTAACATTTAAACGGTTCAGAGACATCTTCACTGTGAGGATAGTTTCCTAACAAGACGTCAGCGTTATATCTGTGACATTTAAACGGTTCAGAGACATCTTCATTCTGTCATCCTTTCTCTCTCTTTTGTTCTTCTTTCTGGTTGCCCCCATTGGTGTGCTTAAACAAAGCTCAGTTGGCTAGTAGACTAAAGCAAATCAGATGCAAGAGAACCAGAGGCTTTACAGACAGACAGCCTTACAGACAGACTTACAGACAGCCTTACAGACAGCCTTACAGACAGACAGCCTTACAGACAGCCTTACAGACAGACAGACTTACAGACTTACAGACAGACAGCCTTACAGACAGACTTACAGACAGCCTTACAGACAGACTTACAGACAGACAGCCTTACAGACAGCCTTACAGACTTACAGACAAACAGACTTACAGACAGACAGACTTACAGACATAATTACAGACAGACATCTTCAGAGAGACAGAGAGACAGACGGACAGACACAGTCAGCCTTACAGACAGCCTTACAGACAGACTTACAGACTTACAGACAGCCTTACAGACTTACAGACAGCCTTACAGACAGACTTACAGACAGACTTACAGACAGCCTTACAGACAGACTTACAGACAGACAGCCTTACAGACAGACAGCCTTACAGACAGCCTTACAGACTTACAGACAGACAGCCTTACAGACAGACTTACAGACAGCCTTACAGACAGACTTATAGACAGACAGCCTTACAGACAGCCTTACAGACTTACAGACAAACAGACTTACAGACAGACAGACTTACAGACATAATTACAGACAGACATCTTCAGAGAGACAGAGAGACAGACGGACAGACACAGTCAGCCTTACAGACAGCCTTACAGACAGACTTACAGACTTACAGACAGCCTTACAGACAGACAGCCTTACAGACAGCCTTACAGACTTACAGACAGCCTTACAGACAGCCTTACAGACAGCCTTACAGACTTACAGACAGCCTTACAGACAGACAGCCTTACAGACAGCCTTACAGACTTACAGACAGACTTACAGACAGACAGACTTACAGACAGACAGACTTACAGACAGACAGACAGACAGACAGACAGACTTACAGACAGACAGACATCTTCAGACAGACAGACTTACAGACGGACTTACAGACAGACAGACTTACAGACAGGCAGACATCTTCAGACAGACAGACAGTCAGAGAGACTTACAGACAGACAGACATCTTCAGACAGACAGTCAGCCTTACAGAGAGACAGACAGACTTACAGACAGACAGACATCTTCTGACAGACAGACAGTCAGCCTTACAGAGAGACAGACAGACAGACAGTCAGCCTTACAGAGAGACAGACAGACAGACAGACTTACAGACAGACATCTTCAGACAGACAGACAGACAGGTTATGTTTTAATTGGGTCTGACCTGTATTAATAATGAAAATGATTGGCTTATTATAGGCTAGCGAGACCACTCCATTGTGCAACACTCCAGATGGATTTAATCTATTAAGAAAACCTGGAGAGTAAATGAATGTAAAACAACTAAGAATATGAAAGACATGAAGAGTCATGGAAACAGAACCATTGATACATATGGTGCACTGTCATCACTCCCCATTGAGTGAATAGCTACATAACAGCCTAAGCACTAAGTGGATCTTTACATTTATACTGACAACGGTGTAGCTGTCTGGCCAAGATTTCCTACTGTGGGCTTATCTAATACCGCATCCTTCTATCCATCCATCCCTTATGTCAATATCAGAATACCAAGAACAATCGATCACTATGAATAGAATCTGTTTATATTCAGACACCACCTTCCAATGAGGTCACCTCGTTACCAAAATAACTGCTGAGAAAAAAAGCGCATTGGCCTATCATGTAGCATATGGTATAATGTGGTCTACACTTAGTCAGTCCGTGTGTTAGACTATGTATATGAAGCTACAACTACATAGTATCAATGCAAACAACTTATATTCGCCTGGCAAGATGACAATAATTCATTTGGGTTGGTTATGGTTGGTTACCTTCCATGCCTCCTTCGCAGTGGTGATGTTGCGTGGCGCTGTAGTTCATTTGACTTCCATCCGAATCGGCCCCGCAAAGAGTTTGATTCTGGAAGGAGAACCGTCAGGGTTTCACCGGCTGCAAGTGGTGGCTGAAAGACGGAAAAACCCCGACTGAGATCATTTCCGCTGGGGAAAGTAGCAGGCTGTTGGATTCTCCCTCTCTTCTCTTGTTCCTCATATCAAATCACATCCATTTCTATTTGTCACATGCGCCGAGTATAACAGGTGAAGACCTTACCGTCAAATGCTTACATGTCCCTAATCACATTTTCTGGTATGTGTCGAACATCGCTAACATATCAAGTTCTGTTTGATTCCTCTTGGGCGTCAATTCACCCTATTGCATCAAGATAAACTTTGACGACCCTAAAAAAGGGTTCATTTCAGATAAAATGGGAAGCAACTCGTTCAAAACGATAAAACTCTAGAAAACGCGCTATTATTATAAAAGTGGATTACCGTCGCCTGTGTCAATACCGTTGTAATCCAAGCGAAGAGGAATAAATCTCTCCCCTATTCTGCCTGTTGATGCGGACCGTTATGTGTCGTGTTGGAAGAACGGAGAAACCAGAGGAAGTGCTCTGCTGCTTCCTACGTGGGATGGAATTTGAGTCCTTCGCCTTCAGGCCGCCTTAAAAAGGGCAAGACAAGAGCCAATAGCTGAGAATGATGAGATATAATAGCTTACAAAAATGCATGGTTACTTGTATTGACTTAGAATACATGAAAATAGCCTAATAATAACATTTTAATTATATTGTTGTCGCCAACGGTATTATTGACGTATTCTAGTGCGCAATCAGACTGGTCTCATAAACTTGACATAACATGGTACATTTCATTCCGTGACACTCAAATTAGTCCATGTTATGTTTGGTATGGTTACATGAGATAACAAGACCTGTTAGATGTAAAGTCCCCTCTTTAGGGGACCAGCATAGTTACTGGTTCCGAACGTCATTTTCAATTATAAATCGATCTGTGGACACCGTGGATCCAAACGGCTTGCCCTGGTCCATGCCCCGACTCTCACTGACACAGGGGTTCAGGAAGCCAAGCTAGAGGCTGTGAGATGTAGACGTTCACAGTGGTGGGGGCAGACGTTTTGATCAACAGAGACCTTTAGAAAAAATTCACATTTTCCCAAACACTAAACAAATATCTATTGTACAAGTCAATTTAGAATAAGCAACACAGTGTGTCTTTGCTTTATCTTGGCCAGGTCGCAGTTGTAAATGAGAACTTGTTCTCAACTGGCCCACCTGGTTAAATAAAGGGGAAATAAAAATAAATAAATAAAAATCCAATAATAATTCCATGGTAAGATATTTTTAAATACATTTTTGTCATGGAAACTTTGTCAAATTGTGTTGCTTTATTCTGTCAATATCATTACGAATAACATTACTACTGCGGAAATATTGCCTTCAAGGCTCTACTTCCCATGGAGAAAGTCTGCGGAAATATTGCCTTCAAGGCTCTACTTCCCATGGAGAAAGTTCTGGAAATATTGCCTTCAAGGCTCTACTTCCCATGGAGAAAGTCTGTGGAAATATTGCCTTCAAGGCTCTACTTCCCATGGAGAAAGTCTGTGGAAATATTGCCTTCAAGGCTCTACTTCCCATGGAGAAAGTCTGTGGAAATATTGCCTTCAAGGCTCTACTTCCCATGGAGAAAGTCTGCGGAAATATTGCCTTCAAGGCTCTACTTCCCATGGAGAAAGTCTGTGGAAATATTGCCTTCAAGGCTCTACTTCCCATGGAGAAAGTCTGTGGAAATATTGCCTTCAAGGCTCTACTTCTCATGGAGAAAGTGTCCTTGCCCCGCCATAGTTTATTTTCACTGTGTACCATCCCCAGACCCCTCTGTCACCCAGCTTCACTGGCCTCCCACTAGTGTTTCTAGGGGCTTTGAAAGTCAGAGCAGTCAATTAGTCAGTCAGCCGACACAACAGTAGGTCTTTGTTACTGACCTTATCCTCTGTCTCTGTATTGGGACTCTGGTGCCCTGACTGGGTTTCCCTACAGGGGTTTAACCTGTTCCATGTCTAGTGACTATCTAATTAAGGCAACATAGCTGGCCCATGCAGTTCTAAAGCCTTGTCCTACATGGTTTAGAGCCACTTACTGTCCCCGCCCGGGCAGATCAAACCAACCAGCTGTCTGATCACCAGACCTAGACTTATGACCTCATAACCCATGGCAGGACACAACCTAGTCTCAGAGCACTTCGTATTGTTCTGTACGTAAATCGGTTAGGGTTAAGGTTAGGAGTTAGGTTAAAGGGTTAAGGTTAGGGTTAGGGGTAGCTAACATGCTAAGTATTTGCAAAGTAACAAAAAAGTAGTAAGTAGTTGAAAAGTTCCTAATCTAAAATACTAAGGTTGTCCGTGATGAGATTCAAACACTAAATGTTCTCATTATGCTTTAGTTTCTGCATAGTTTCTGTTACCTGTGATCTACGTAATCCCCCCAAATACTTATTTATCATGACAGGGACATAAACAATAACTAGTAATTTGGCTAATACTCCAAGGAAGGTTAAAATCTCCCCTTTCTGGTAAAAATGGTTATACATTGCTGAGTTGTACTCACTTTTGATCAAGACGAATATGAATGGAAGAAGGAGAGAAAAATACAAAATATTAATTTAATTTAGAGAAATGGGCAGGTGAAATTACATCCATATGTAAATGATCAATAATACTCCCAATGAAAATCCAAAAGAAATCTCTCACCATGTTGTCCAGTTTTATCAGAATATACAGTACCAGTCAAAAGTTTGGACACACCTACTCATTCAAGGGTTTATCTTTATTTGTACTATTTTCTACATTGTACAATAATAGTGAAGACATCAAAACTATGAAATAACACATATGGAATCATGTAGTATCCAAGCAAGTGTTAAACAAATCAAAATATATTTTAGATTTTAGATTCTTCAAAGTATCCACACTTGATGACAGATTTGCACACTCTTGGCATTCTCTCAACTAGCTTCATCTGGAATGCTTTTCCAACAGTCTTGAAGGAGTTCCCACATATGCTGAGCACTTGTTGGCTGCTTTTCCTTCACTCTGCAGTCCAACTCATCCCAAACCATCTTAATATGGTTGAGGTCGGGTCAGGTCATCTGATGCAGCACTCTATCACTCTCCTTCTAGGTCAAATAGCCCTTACGCAGTCTGGAGGTGTGTTGCGTCATTGTCCTGCTGAAAAACAAATTATAGTCCCACTAAGCACAAACCAGATGGGATGGTGTATCGCTGCAGAATGCTGCGGTAGCCATGCTGGTTAAGTGTGCCTTGAATTCTTAGCAAATCCCAGAGAGTTTCAACAGCAAAGCACCCCCACACCACGGTGGGAACCACACCGTGGTGTGGGAACCACACATGCGGAGATCATCCGTTCAACTACTCTGCATCTCACAAAGACAGGGCGGTTGGAACAAAAAATCTTACGTTTGGACTCATCAGACCACGGGACAGATTTCCACCGGTCTAATGTCCATTGTTCGTGTTTCTTGGTCCAAGCAAGTTTCTTCTTATTGGTGTCCTTTAGTAGTGGTTTCTTTGCAGCAATTCGACCACGAAGGCCTGATTTACGCAGTCTCCTCTGAACAGTTGATGTTGAGATGTGTCTGTTACTTGAACTCTGTGAAGCATTTATTTGGGCTGCAATTTCTGAGGCTGGTAACTCTAATGAACTTTACTTCTGCAGCAAAGGTAACTCTGGATTTTCCTTTCCTGTGGCGGTCCTCATGAGAGACAGTTCTAGATGTACAACAGGTCTCCTACAGAGGTGCAGGAAATAGTTGAAGGAGCAAGTGGAGCTGAGGAAGCTATGGCAGTGGATGACCTGCAAGTGGAGCTGAGAAAGCTATGGCAGTGGATGACCTGCAAGTGGAGCTGAGGAAGCTACGGCAGTGGATGACCTGCAAGAGGAGCTGAGGAAGCTATGGCAGTGGATGACCTGCAAGAGGAGCTGAGGAAGCTACGGCATTGGATGACCTGCAAGAGGAGCTGAGGAAGCTATGGCAGTGGACGACCTGCAAGAGGAGCCGAGGAAGCTATGGCAGTGGATGACCTGCAAGTGGAGCTGAGGAAGCTACGGCATTGGATGACCTGCAAAAGGAGCTGAGGAAGCTATGGCATTGGACGACCTGCAAGTGGAGCTGAGGAAGCTATGGCAGTGGATGACCTGCAAGAGGAGCTGAGGAAGCTATGGCAGTGGATGACCTGCAAGAGGAGCCGAGGAAGCTATGGCAGTGGACGACCTGCAAGAGGAGCCGAGGAAGCTATGGCAGTGGATGACCTGCAAGTGGAGCTGAGGAAGCTACGGCAGTGGATGACCTGCAAGAGGAGCTGAGGAAGCTATGGCAGTGGATGACCTGGAAGTGGAGCTGAGGAAGCTATAGCAGTGGATGACCTGCAAGTGGAGCTGAGGAAGCTATGGCAGTGGACGACCTGCAAGAGGAGCCGAGGAAGCTATGGCAGTGGACGACCTGCAAGAGGAGCTGAGGAAGCTATGGCAGTGGACGACCTGCAAGAGGAGCTGAGGAAGCTATGGCAGTGGATGACCTGCAAGAGGAGCTGAGGAAGCTATGGCAGTGGATGACCTGCAAGAGAAGCCGAGGAAGCTATGGCAGTGGATGACCTGCAAGTGGAGCTGAGGAAGCTACGACAGTGGACGACCTGCAAGAGGAGCCGAGGAAGCTATGGCAGTGGATGACCTGCAAGTGGAGCTGAGGAAGCTATGGCAGTGGACGACCTGCAAGAGGAGCCGAGGAAGCTATGGCAGTGGATGACCTGCAAGTGGAGCTGAGGAAGCTACGGCAGTGGACGACCTGCAAGAGGAGCTGAGGAAGCTATGGCAGTGGACGACCTGCAAGAGGAGCTGAGGAAGCTATGGCAGTGGATGACCTGCAAGAGGAGCTGAGGAAGCTATGGCAGTGGATGACCTGCAAGAGAAGCCGAGGAAGCTATGGCACATCACAATACATCACAATACTCCATAATGACATCACAATACCCCATAATGACATTTCAATACCCCATAATGACATCACAATACCCCATAATGACATTACAATACCCCATAATGACATCACAATACCCCATAATGACATCACAATACTGCATAAGCACAAAGAAAAACAATTTTAAACATTTTAGCAATTTTATGATAAAAAAAAAATGGAAATATCACATTTACTTAGTATTCAGACCTTTTACTCAGTACTTTGTTGAAGCACCTTTGGCAGCAATTACAGCCTTGAGTCTTCTTGGGTATGACGCTACAAGCTTTGGACCCTTGGATTTGGGGAATTTCTCTCATTCCTCTCTGCAGATGTTCATTTGGGTTCAAGTCTGGGCTCTGGCTGGGCCACTCAAGGACATTTAGAGACTTGTCCTGAAGCCACTCCTGCGTTATCTTGGCTGTGTGCTTAGGGTCGTGGTCCTGTTGGAAGGTGAACCTTCTCCCCAGTCTGAGGTCCTGAGGGCTCTCTGTACTTTGCTTTCCCTCAATCTTGACTAGTCTCCAAGTCCCTTCCGCTGAAAAACATCCCCACTGCATGATGTTTCTACCACCATGCTTCACCGTAGGGATGGTGCCAGGTTTCCTGAAGATGTGACGCTTGGAATTCAGGCCAAAGCGTTCAATCTTGGTTTCATCAGACCAGAGAATCTTGTTTATTATGGTCTGAGAGTCATTTAAGTGCCTTTTGGCAAACTCCAAGCAGGCTGTCATGTGCTTTTTACTGAGGACTGGCTTCTGTCTGGCTACTTTATCATGACGGCCTGATTGGTGGAGTGCTGCAGAGATGTCCTTCTGGAAGGTTCTCCCATCTCCACAGAGGACCTCTAGAGCTCTGTCAGCGTGACCATTGGGTTCTTGGTCACCTTCCTGACCAAGGACCTTCTCACCGATTGCTCAGTTTGGCCGGGTGGCCAGCTATAGGAAGAGTCTTGGTGGATCCAAACTTCTTCCATTTCCGATTGATGGAGGTCACTGTGTTCTTAGGGACCTTCAATGCTGAAGAAATGTTTTGGTACGCATCTCCAGATCTGTGCCTCGACACAATCCTGTCTTGGAGCTCTACGGACAATTCCTTCGACCTCATGGCTTGGTTTTTGCTCTGATCTTTGTCCCCATGTGCAGTTGCAAAATGTAGTCTGGCTTTTTTTATGGCAGTTTTGGAGCAGTGGCTTCTTCCTTGCTGAGCAGCCTTTCAGGTTATGTCGATATAGGACTTGTTTTACTGTGGATATAAATACTTTTGTACCTGTTTCCTCCAGCATCTTCACAAGGTCCTTTGCTGTTGTTCTGGGATTGATTTGCACTTTTCTCACCAAAGTACGTTCATCTCTAGGAGACAGAACGCGTCTCCTTCCTGAGCGGTATGACGGCTGCGTGGTCCCATGGTGTTTATACTTGTGTTCTATTGTTTGTACAGATGAACGTGGTACCTTCAGGCGTTTGGAAATTGCTCCCATGGATGAACCAGACTTGTGGAGGTCTACAATTCTTTTTCTGAGGTCTTGGCTGATTTCTTTGTATTTTCCCATGATGCCAAGCAAAGAGGCACTGAGTTTAAAGGTAGGCCTTGAAATACATCCACAGGTGCACCTCCAATTGACTCAAATGATGTCAATTAGCCTATCATAAGCTTCCAAAGCCATGACTTCATTTTCTGGAATTTTTTTCAATCTGTTTAAAGGCACAGTCAACTTAGTGTATATACACTTCTGACCCACTGGAATTGTGATACAGTGAATTATAAGTGAAATAATCTGTCTGTAAACAATTATTTGAAAAATTACTTGTCATGCACCAAGTAGATGTCCTAACCGATTTGCCAAAATTATAGTTTGTTAACAAGACATTTGTGGAGTGGTTGAAAAACTAGTTTTAATGACCCCAACCTAAGTGTATGTAAACTTCCGACTTCAACTGAATATTGCTACTGCTCTCAATAACATTGCTGCCCTGAATTTATCAGGCGCTATCGACAAAAAAGTTGTGATGGACTACTTTCTGGACGACGATGCAATGCTGACTCTCTCTCACTCTGAAAATAACATGTTTTCAAATCAGTGGAACACAACGGGCCAAACAAGCTGTGGAAACTAAACGGAAACTACACAGGATGTCTGATTAAAGGGGTTGCAGTCTGCCGTGAAGCTTTCATCCATGTATACAGGTAAGAATCTAGCTACAGATTCAGATATTATACGTTCCTAATTTTGTCAGAAAGTTGTTTTCAATACCAAATTATAACACTAGAGGGTTTTAATGACCATGTTATAACATTAGGGGATGGTAATGACCATGTTATAACACTAGGGGGTGGTAATGACCATGTTATAACACTAGGGGGTGGTAATGACCATGTTATAACACTAGGGGGCCGTAATGACCATGTTATAACACTAGGGGGTGGTAATGACCATGTTATAACACTGGGGGGGTGGTAATGACCATGTTATAACACTAGGGGGCGGTAATGACAATGTTATAACACTCGGGCTGTAATGACCATGTTATAATACTAGGGGGCGGTAATGACCATATTATAACACTAGAGGGTGGTAATAACCATGTCATAACACTAGGAGGCGGTAATGACCATATTATAACACTAGAGGGTGGTAATAACCATGTCATAACACTAGGAGGCGGTAATGACCATGTTATAACAATAGAGGGTAGTAATGACCATGTTATAACACTAGGGGGTAGTAATGACCATGTTATAACACAAGGGGGTGGTAATGACCATGTTATAACACTCCGGCGGTAATGACCATGCTATAACACTAGGGGGTGTAATGACAATGTTATAACAATAGGTGACGGTAATGACCATGTTATAACACTAGGGGTTGGTAATGACCATATTATAACACTAGGGGGTGGTAATGACCATGTTATAACACTAGAGGGTAGCTGTGAGCCCTACCAGAAAAAGACACACACACACAGTAACAGAACAGCATAGTGAGAAAGACACCAAACACTTTACCAATCCTTATTTGGCGTTTGCATTTATTCAAGCCTGGTGACTATCGCCTGATGGTGGAGAGAGGTGAGGTGGATGAGAGAGGGGCGGGTGTGAGTGTGTGTGCCAGGTGGGGATAGGCACATACAGGCGACATAGGTCCCGTCTTTAGGCAGTTAGGCAGCCAGCTGAGTCAACCAATACGTCCCAAATGCCACTCTATTCCCTACAAAGTGCTATGCTTTTGGTAAAAAGTAGTGCACTAGGTAGGGACTATCGCCCTGGTCAAAAGTAGTGCACTATGGAGGGAATAGGTTGGCATTTGGGACGCAGTAATCAGACAAAGTCTACTTTAGATTATCAGACAGCCGAAAAGTCTACCTTAGATTATCAGACAGCCGTAAAGTCTACTTTAGATTATCAGACAGCCGTAAAGTCTACCTTAGATTACCAGACAGGTGTAAAGTATACTTTTGATTATCAAACAGCCGTAAAGTCTACTTTAGATTATCAGACTGGTGTAAAGTCTACTTTAAATGATCAGAGGTGTAAAGTCTAGATAGCAGATGTTCTGAAAGAGCTGCAAAATCTGGTCCCGTACAAATCAGCTGGACTAGATCATCTGGACCCTCTCTTTTTAAAACTATCTGCTGCCATTGCTGCAACTCCTATTACCAGTCTGCTCAACCTCTCTCAACTCCTATTACCAGTCTGCTCAACCTCTCTCAACTCCTATTACCAGTCTGTTCAACCTCTCTCAACTCCTATTACCAGTCTGCTCAACCTCTCTCAACTCCTATTACCAGTCTGCTCAACCTCTCTCAACTCCTATTACCAGTCTGCTCAACCTCTCTCAACCCCTATTACCAGTCTGCTCAACCTCTCTCAACTCCTATTACCAGTCTGCTCAACCTCTCTCAACCCCTATTACCAGTCTGCTCAACCTCTCTCAACTCCTATTACCAGTCTGCTCAACCTCTCTCAACTCCTATTACCAGTCTGCTCAACCTCTCTCAACTCCTATTACCAGTCTGCTCAACCTCTCTCAACTCCTATTACCAGTCTGCTCAACCTCTCTTTGGTGTCGTCCGAGATCCCAAAAGATTGGAAAGCTGCCGTGGTCATCCCCCTCTTCAAAGAGGGAGACACTCTAGACCCAAACTGTTATAGACCTATATCAATCCTGCCCTGCCTCTCTAAAGTCTTTGAAAGCCAAGTTAATAAACAGATCATTCACCACTTCGAATCCCACCGTACCTTCTCCGCTGTGCAATCCGGTTTCCGAGCTGGTCACGGGTGCACCTCAACCACGCTCAAGGTACTAAACGTCATCATAACCGCCATCGATAAGAGACAATACTGTGCAGCCGTATTCATTGACCTGGCCAAGGCTTTTGACTCTGTCAATCACCACATCCTTATCGGCAGACTCAACAGCCTTGGTTTCTCTAATGATTGCCTCGCCTGGTTCACCAACTACTTTGCTGACAGAGTTCAGTGTGTTAAATCGGAGGGCCTGTTGTCCGGGCCTCTGGCAGTCTCTATGGGGGTGCCACAGGGTTAAATTATTGGGACAACACTCTTCTCTGTATACATCAATGATGCCGCTCTTGCTGCTGGTGATTCTCTGATTCACCTCCATGCAGACGACACCATTCTGTATACTTCTGGCCCTTCTTTGGACACTGTGTTAACTTCTTAGGGAGCAGCAAGGTGATTTGAGGCCCTAGCGCCCCACTCCCGACACTACCAGGTGAAATGCAAGGCAAAATCCAAAAGTTGAATTACTAAACATGCACCAATATACAAGTGGCCAGATGTAAAGTCTACAATAGATCAGACAGGTGTAAAGTCTACTTTAGATTATCAGACATTTGTAAAGTCTACTTTAGATTACCAGACAGATGAAAAGTCTATTTTAGATTACCAGATAGGTGTAAAGTCTACTTTAGATTACCAGACATGAAAAGTCTACTTTAGATTATCAGACAGGTGTAAAGTCTACTTTAGATTATCAGACATTTGTAAACGTCTACTTTAGAATACCAGACAGATGTCAAGTCTGCAATATATTATAAAACAGGTGTAAAGTCTACTTTAGATTACCAGACAGACGAAAAGTATACTTTAGATTATCAGGCAGGTGTAAAATATACAATAGATGATCAGACAGGTGTAAAGTCTACTTTAGATTATCAGGCAGGTGTAAAATATACAATAGATGATCAGACAGGTGTAAAGTGTATTTTAGATTATCAGGCAGGTGTAAAATATACAATAGATGATCAGACAGGTGTAAAGTCTACTTTAGATTATCAGGCAGGTGTAAAATATACAATAGATGATCAGACAGGTGTAAAGTCTACTTTAGATTATCAGGCAGGTGTAAAGTCTACTTTAGATGATCAGACAGGTGTAAAGTCTACTTTAGATGATCAGACAGGTGTAAAGTCTACTTTAGATTATGATAGTTATAGAGGAGAGACCCAGCCTCTCACACACACAAAATAATGCCTGGGAGTGACAACACTTTTTGAACTTTATTGAACAATTCTAAATTAAGACTGACATTTTACATGCTGTAACTTGAACTTCAGATTGGGATTGACCGTTTGGCACAGCGGAGATTGTGACGACACTGATCAGATTCAGAACAAACAACAAACAGCAATGAACAATGTTTGGGATGAAATAACAGTTGACACCAAATACCATAACAAACGCATTATCCAGACCAACATTAGATGTCACCACAGAACAAACCAGGGTATAACGTTGTGGAACGTTCAGATAGAAATGTCATTTGTAGAACAAACATGCCTGTTGAACATCTAGAAAAAGGAATCATCACATCTTTATACATTTCTATCTGCAAAGTTCCACAACATTTTGCCTACTGAAGATGGCCCTGACTGCATTCCAGGACTCTGGGGTGAAGTTTCCCCTCGGTACAGACCACGCCCATCATTTAACCCTACCCCTTCCAGATCATTACACCCCACCCACATCGCTAGGCCACTCCCTCGTCCTGGTCCATCATGGCTGTCCTGCTGGAGAAGACGTCAGCCAGCATGTGTTTGGGGATCTCTGACCCACGCACCTTCAGGGTATAGCAGGCATCCTCCACCTTGGACAGACTCTGTCTCAGCGTGTGAAGCTTCTTACTGACCTGGGATAGATCAATTCATTAAATCAGTCAATCAATCAATCACAAAATGTACTGCCCCAGCCACCCACACACACACAGACACAGAGTGAGCAGCTTCTTACTGACCTCATAAGGACCAGTGTTACCGATGTAGGAAAAGCCATCGTGGATTTGACGCAGGAACATGGACACCTGGGATAGAGCAATCAGATGGATTTATAAAGCACTTTCTACATGAGGAGTTGTCACAGTGTTTTACAGTGACAACAATACCTAGATCCAGTCTGTCTGTCAGTCAGTCGGTTCAATGAATTAATTAAGCACCTTTTTACATCAGTAGTTTTCACACAGTGTTTTTACAGTGACTAGGCTTACAAAATTCTGGTAACTTTCCCAAAATTCCCAGAAATCCTGCTTGGATTATTCCCGGATTTCCTGTTTATTCCCCCCTTGAGTCCAGGAATGCTTTAGCCGGAATTTCTGGAAAAAACTATTTTTCAACTCTTAACACAGATGCAGGAAGATGCTGACCTGGAAGGGCGTGTCCATGTCCCCGTTCCCCACGCTACTGATACACATCCTCATCAGCTCACCTGTCAGGTCGGCCACGCCCAACAGGTAGTCTGTAGGGGTCACCTGAAAGGTCAGCACTTGGGGGGTTCCCATTGGCTGCTGGCCCTCTGGGGTGTCCTATAGGTCAGAGGTGAGCCACGGTTAGTTAGTGACTATACTTCACATTCCTTATCATTATTATGTCAGTAGTACCATGCAGTCTGTAGTACCTGAGGAACACGATTATACACTGACTGACTGGAGAGAGGAAAGAGCAAGCAGCAGATCATCTTGATATTGAGTTACAATAACCTGGCTATATACACAATACCTTGGCTATATACACAATACCTTGGCTATATACACAATACCATGGCTATATACACAATACCATGGCTATACACACAATACCATGGCTATATACACAATACCTTGGCTATATACACAATACCATGGCTATATACACACAATACCTTGGCTATATACACAATACCATGGCTATATACACAATACCATGGCTATATACACAATACCTTGGCTATATACACAATACCATGGCTATATACACACAATACCATGGCTATACACACAATACCATGGCTATATACACAATACCATGGCTATATACACAATACCATGGCTATATACACAATAACCTGGCTATATACACACAATACCTTGGCTATATACACACAATACCTTGGCTATATACACAATACCTTGGCTATATACACAATACCTTGGCTATATACACACAATACCTTGGCTATATACACAATACCATGGCTATATACACAATACCTTGGCTATATACACAATACCATGGCTATATACACAATACCTTGGCTATATACACACAATACCTTGGCTATATACACACATGGCTATATACACAATACCTTGACTATATACACACACACCATGGCTATATACACAATACCTTGGCTATACACACAATACCTTGACTATATACACAATACCATGGCTATATACACACAATCATGGCTATACACACAATACCATGGCTATATACACAATACATGGCTATATACACAATACCATGGCTATATACACAATAACCTGGCTATATACACACAATACCTTGGCTATATACACACAATACCTTGGCTATATACACAATACCTTGGCTATATACACAATACCTTGGCTATATACACACACAATACTTGGCTATATACACAATACCTTGGCTATATACACAATACCTTGACTATATACACAATACCCTGGCTATATACACAATATGGCTATATATACACAATACCATGGCTATATACACACAATACCTTGGCTATATACACAATACCTTGGCTATATACACAATACTATATACACAATACCTTGGCTATATACACACAATACCTTGGCTATATACACAATACCTTGGCTATATACACAATACCATGGCTATATACACAATACCTTGGCTATATACACACAATACCTTGGCTATATACACAATACCATGGCTATATACACAATACCTTGGCTATATACACAATACCATGGCTATATACACAATACCTTGGCTATATACACACAATACCTTGGCTATATACACAATACCATGGCTATATACACAATACCTTGGCTATATACACAATACCATGGCTATATACACAATACCTTGGCTATACACACAATACCTTGGCTATATACACAATACCATGGCTATATACACAATACCATGGCTATACACACAATACCATGGCTATATACACAATACCATGGCTATATACACAATACCATGGCTATATACACAATAACCTGGCTATATACACACAATACCTTGGCTATATACACACAATACCTTGGCTATATACACACAATACCTTGGCTATATACACAATACCATGGCTATATACACACACAATACCTTGGCTATATACACAATACCTTGGCTATATACACAATACCTTGGCTATATACACAATACCCTGGCTATATACACAATACCTTGGCTATATATACACAATACCATGGCTATATACACACAATACCTTGGCTATATACACAATACCTTGGCTATATACACAATACCTTGGCTATATACACAATACCTTGGCTATATACACACAATACCTTGGCTATATACACAATACCATGGCTATATACACAATACCATGGCTATATACACACAATACCTTGGCTATATACACAATACCTTGGCTATATACACAATACCATGGCTATATACACAATACCTTGGCTATATACACACAATACCTTGGCTATATACACAATACCTTGGCTATATACACAATACCTTGGCTATATACACAATACCATGGCTATATACACACAATACCATGGCTATATACACACAATACCTTGGCTATATACACAATACCATGGCTATATACACACAATACCATGGCTATATACACAATACCTTGGCTATATACACAATACCTTGGCTATATACACACAATACCATGGCTATATACACAATACCATGGCTATATACACACAATACCTTGGCTATATACACAATACCTTGGCTATATACACAATACCTTGGCTATATACACAATACCCTGGCTATATACACAATACCTTGGCTATATACACACAATACCTTGGCTATATACACAATACCTTGGCTATATACACAATACCTTGGCTATATACACAATACCATGGCTATATACACACAATACCATGGCTATATACACACAATACCTTGGCTATATACACAATACCATGGCTATATACACACAATACCATGGCTATATACACAATACCTTGGCTATATACACAATACCTTGGCTATATACACACAATACCATGGCTATATACACAATACCCTGGCTATATACACAATACCCTGGCTATATACACAATACCTTGGCTATATACACAATACCTTGGCTATATACACAATACCCTGGCTATATACACAATACCTTGGCTATATATACACAATACCTTGGCTATATACACAATACCCTGGCTATATACACACAATACCTTGGCTATATACACACAATACCTTGGCTATATACACACAATACCATGGCTATATACACAATACCTTGGCTATATACACACAATACCATGGCTATATACACAATACCATGGCTATATACACACAATACCTTGGCTATATACACAATACCTTGGCTATATACACAATACCTTGGCTATATACACAATACCCTGGCTATATACACAATACCTTGGCTATATACACACAATACCTTGGCTATATACACAATACCTTGGCTATATACACACAATACCTTGGCTATATACACAATACCTTGGCTATATACACAATACCTTGGCTATATACACAATACCCTGGCTATATACACAATACCTTGGCTATATATACACAATACCTTGGCTATATACACAATACCATGGCTATATACACACAATACCTTGGCTATATACACACAATACCATGGCTATATACACAATACCTTGGCTATATACACACAATACCATGGCTATATACACAATACCATGGCTATATACACACAATACCTTGGCTATATACACAATACCTTGGCTATATACACAATACCTTGGCTATATACACAATACCCTGGCTATATACACAATACCTTGGCTATATACACACAATACCTTGGCTATATACACAATACCTTGCCTATATACACAATACCATGGCTATATACACAATACCTTGGCTATATACACAACACCTTGGCTATATACACAATACCTTGGCTATATACACACAATACCTTGCCTATATACACAATACCTTGGCTATATACACAATACCTTGGCTATATACACAATACCTTGGCTATATACACAATAACTTGGCTATATACACAATAACTTGGCTATATACACAATAACTTGGCTATATACGTAATAACTTGAGCTATATTGTCACGACTTCCACTGAAGTCGGTCCCTCTCCTAGTTCGGGCGGCTACCGGCGGTCGACGTCACCGGAGTTCTAGCCACCCACCGATCCATTTCTCATTTTGTTTGTCTTGTCTCATCCACACCTGGTTCTCATTTTCCTTAATGCCATGTGTTATTTATTCCTCTGTTCCCCCCCTGGGTTTTGTCCGTGATTGTTTCGCTGTATGTGTTGGCTCCGTTGTGGTTGTGAGCGGAGTATTCTCTTTATTGTCGTGAGTAATTCGATTTCCTATAATTGAAGGAAGATTTGACTCATCTCCTTCTCCTGCATTTGATTCCGCCAGACCTGCATCACCAGAGCTGTATTACAGAATCACGGACCTGATACATGGAATCAGCAGGTTCACACAGCCCTCCTCTTCAGGTAGAGGATTGCGTCCAGCAGCACGCGACCATGCTTCAACATCTCGGCAGTGCCACGGATCGCATGCTGCTGACCCTGGAGCGATTCGGGAGAGGAGGACTGCCAGTACCTCTACCTTCACCACCACCTACCCCACTGGTTACCCCTTCTTCATCTGGTCCCAGTGGGATTAGGCTCTCGTTCCCGAGGGAGTATGATGGGACGGCTGCCTGGCGACCGTCCACCCGGCTCTTTCGGGACGCGAGAGCGTTTCCCCCCCGTCTCCTGTTTATCTGGGAAAGCTCTGGAGTGAGCCAGGAGTTGGATGAGGAGTTCACTCGCCGTTCCGGGCGGTTTTAGACCATCCACCGGAGGGGAGAGCGGTGGGTGAACGCCTTTTCCACTTAAGACAGGGGACGAGGAGCGCGCAGGATTTCGCCCTGGACTTCCGTACCCTGGCCGCGGGCACGGGATGGAATGAGCGGGCCCTGATCGACCATTTCCGGTGCAGTCTGCGGGAGGACGTCCATCGGGAGCTGGCCTGCAGGGACAATACACTCTGGCCCAACTGGTGGACATGTCCATTAGACTGGATAACCTGCTGGCTACCCGCGGATGTCCAGATCAGGGCCTGTCAATTCCATCCTCCAGCGTCTCTGCTCCGACCCCTATGGAGCTGGGAGGTGCTGCACTCAGGGGGACCGGAGGAGGAGCCATTCCCTGCACCAGCTGTGTTGGGGGGGTTCTTCAGGGAGTCGAGGAGGCAGGCAGAGCACTGTTGTGTCACCCCAGGTGAGTAAGCACCAAACTCACCCAGAGCCCCCTGTTGCTCATATGTTTTTGTTGGTAGATTTTCCTGAGTGTTCCCTGCATTCCCAGCATAAGGCGCTAATAAATTTTATTGACCATACTTTTGCCCGTAGGTTAGGGATCCCCATTGTGTCTCTTGATGTTCCTTTCCCTATGCATGCCCTAGATAGTCGACCATTAGGGTCAGGGCTGATTAGGGAGGCCACAGCTCCACTAAGTATGGTGACGCAGGGGGGTCATGAGGAGCGTATCAGTCTTTTCCTTATTGATTCTCCTGCGTTTCCCCTGGTGCTGGGCATACGCTGGTTGGCCTATCATGACCCCAATATTTCGTGGCACTGGGCTCTCATGGGGTGGTCACGAGGGTGCTCAGGGAGGTGTGTAGGTGTTTCCATCGGTGCGACTACGGTGAAGAGTCCAGACCAGGTCTCCACCGTGCAAATCCCCTCAGAATATGCCGATTTGGCTCTCGCCTTCTGTAAGAAGAGGGTGACTCAGTTACCACCCCATCAACAAGGGGATTGTGCGATAAATCTCCTGGTAGACGCAGCACTTCCCAGGAGTCACGTGTATCCTCTGTCCCAGGAGGAGACGGTGGCTATGGAAACATATGTCTCCGAATCCCTGGGGCAGAGATACATTCGGCCCTCCACTTCACCGGTCTCCTCGAGTTTCTTTTTTGTGAAGAAGAAGGATGGAGTTCTGCGCCCGTGTATTGACTATCGAGGTATCAATCAGATCACTGCGAGGTACAGCTACCCGCTGCCTCTCATAGCCAGTGCTATCGAGTCAATGCACGGGGCGCGCTTCTTCACAAAACTGGATCTCAGGAGCGCTTACAATCTGGTGCGAATCCGCGAGGGAGACGAGTGGAAGACAGCATTTAGTACCACCTCAGGGCACTATGGGTATCTCGTCATGCCGTACGGGTTGAAGAATGCTCCATCAGTCTTCCAATCCTTTGTAGACGAGATCTTCAGGGATCTGCTCGGGCAGGGTGTAGTAATGTATATCGATGACATATTGATATACTCCGCTACACGCGCTGAGCATGTCTCTGGTGCGCAGGGTGCTTGGTCGACTGTTGGAGCATGACCTGTACGTCAAGGCTGAGTAGTGTCTGTTCTTCCAACCGTCCGTCCCTTTCCTAGGATATCGCATTTCCACGTCCGGGGTGGAGATGGAGAGTGACCGCATTTCCGCCGTGAGTAATTGGCCGACTCCAACCACGGTAAAGGAGGTGCAGCGGTTCTTAGGGTTTGCCAACTACTACCGGAGGTTCATCCGGGGCTTCGGGCAGGTAGCGGCTCCAATTACCTCACTGCTGAAGGGGGGACCGGTGCGACTGCGGTTGGTCAGCTAAGGCGGACAGGGATTTTGGTCACCTGAAGGCTCTGTTTACCTCGGTCCCCGTGCTGGCTCATCCGGATCCCTCTCTGGCATTCATAGTTGAGGTGGACGCGTCCAAGGCTGGGATAGGAGCTGTGCTGATTCACTAATTAATGAAGCTAACTCAGGCATTGCCAAATTTTCTGAATGGTTCCAAATACACAAATCATCTTTAAATGTTAAAAAATCCTACTTTATTGTATTCACTAGTAAGAATAAGAAATATTATTAAAAAAAAGAGCCAGAATCTCATTTGGTTGGAATGAAATGGAACTAGTCACATCCACTAGATTCCTCTGAGTTTTAATTGATGAAAAGTTATCCTGGAAAGATCACATTCAGTCTGCAGTAAAGTGATGATATCATCAGAAAGACTAGTGGTTTGGTTCATCAGGCTTGCTTCCTAACTCTATACTATTGCTTCATTTACCCTTATTCCATTTACTGTAATATTGTCTGGGCCAGTACATATGCCTCCCACCTACACAAATTACTCCTCATACAAAAGAAATGTGCAAGACTAGCCACCTCCTCTAATTACCTGGCTCCATCTGCACCTTTGTTTAAGAAACTCAATATATTGTCTATTTACGACATTAATGTACGGCAATTATGCCCTTTCATCTACAAATACTCATATCTCCCAGACAGTTCACCTAAAACCTTCAATGGATTCTTCAGGTCAATTCTGAAATCCATCTATATAACACAACACAGCGATAACCTTCACCCTCCCCACTGCCGCACCTCATATAGTCAATTCTCCATCACAGTGGTTCCCAAACTTTTTATAGTCCCATACCCCTTCAAACATTCAACCTCCAGCTGTGTACCCCCTCTATTCAACCTCCAGCTGCGTAACCCCTCTATTCAACCTCCAGCTGTGTACCCCTCTATTCAACCTCCAGCTGCACCTCTATTCAACCTCCAGCTGCGTACCCCCTCTATTCAACCTCCAGCTGCACCTCTATTCAACCTCCAGCTGTGTACCTCCTCAATTCAACCTCCAGCTGCGTACCCCCTCTATTCAACCTCCAGCTGCATGCCCTCTATTCAACCTCCAGCTGCGTGCCCCTCTATTCAACCTCCAGCTGCACCTCTATTCAACCTCCAGCTCGCACCCCTCTATTCAACCTCCAGCTGCACCCTCTATTCAACCTCCAGCTGCGTGCCCCCTCTATTCAACCTCCAGCTGCACCCCCTCTATTCAACCTCCAGCTGCGTACCCCCTCTATTCAACCTCCAGCTGCGTACCCCCTCTATTCAACCTCCAGCTGCGTACCCCCTCTCTCTCAAATGTTGTTTTTTTGCCATCATTATAAGCCTACCACACACACACTATACGATACATTTATTAATGGGAAGTGGGAAGTGACAAAGAGCTCTTATAGGACCAGGGCACAAATAATAATAATCAATAATTTTGCTCTTTATTTAACCATCTTACATATAAAACCATATTTGTTCATCAAAAATGGTGAATAACTCACCACAGGTTAATGAGAAGGGTGTGCTTGAAAGGATGCACATAACTCTGCAATGTTGACTTGGAGAGAGTCTGAGTCTAAAATCATTTTCCACACGCAGTCTGCGCCTGTATTTAGTTTTCATGCTAGTGAGGCCCGAGAATCCACTCTTAGCTGGTTGCAAAGGGCATCAGTGTCTTACCACCAGATAGGCCAGTCGTGTGAGAAACTCGTCATCATGCAAGCGGTCAGACAAGTGAAAATGATGGTCAGTAAAGAAAACTTCAATCTCATCTCTCAATTCAAAACAATTGGTCAGTACTTTGCCCCTTGATAACCAGCACACTTCTGTATGTTGTAAAAGCGTTACATGGTCGCTGCCCATATCATTGCATAATGCAGAAAATACATGAGAGTTCAGGGGCCTTGCTTTAACAAAGTTAACCATTTTCACTGTAAGTCCAAAACGTCTTTCAAGCTGTCAGGCATTCCCTTGGCAGCAAGAGCCTCTGGGTGGATGCTGCAGTGCACCCAAGTGGCGTCAGGAGCAACTGCTTGCACGCGCGTTACCACTCCACTATGTCTCCCTGTCATGGCTTTTGCGCCATCAGTACAGCTACCAACACATCTTGACCACCAAAGTCCATTTGATGTCACAAAGCTGTCCAGTACTTTAAAAACATCCTCTCATGTTGTCCTGGTTTCCAGTGGTTTGCAGAAGAGGATGTCTTCCTTAATTGACCCCCCATAAACATAACGGACATATACCAGGAGCTGTGCCAGGCCCGGCACGTCTGTTGACTCATCCAGCTGTAACGCATAGAATTCACTGGCTTGTATGAGAAGCAGTAATTGTTTCAAAACATCTCCTGCCATGTCACTGATGCGTTGTGAAACAGTGTTGTTTGATGAAGGCATTGTCTGTATAGTTGTTTTGGCCTTTTCCCCCAGCATTGTCCCAGCCGTATCCACGGTAGCAGGAAGAATTAAGTCCTCCACAATAGTATGGGGCTTGCCTGTCCTAGCCACTTGGTAGCTCACCATATAAGACGCTTCTAGCCCCTTCTTATTAATGGTATCTGTTGCTTTTATACATAACTGTTTGAAAAAATAAATAAGAAAAGCCCTTGAATGAGTAGGTGTTCTAAAACGTTTGACCGGTATTGTTTCTCCACCAGAAGGACTTAGTGATAGAGCTATCATTATCTCCACCAGGACATTAGTCATAGAGCTATCATTATCTCCACCAGGACATTAGTCATAGAGCTATCATTATCTCCACCAGGACATTAGTTATAGAGCTATCATTATCTCCACCAGGACATTAGTTATAGAGCTATCATTATCTCCACCAGGACATTAGTCATAGAGCTATCATTATCTCCACCAGGACATTAGTCATAGAGCTATCATTATCTCCACCAGGACATTAGTGGAAGAGCTATCATTATCTCCACCAGGACATTAGTCATAGAGCTATCATTATCTCCACCAGGACATTAGTCATAGAGCTATCATTATCTCCACCAGGATATTAGTCATAGAGCTATCATTATCTCCACCAGGACATTAGTCATAGAGCTATCATTATCTCCACCAGGACATTAGTCATAGAGCTATCATTATCTCCACCAGGACATTAGTCATAGAGCTATCATTATCTCCACCAGGACATTAGTCATAGAGCTATCATTATCTCCATCAGGACATTAGTCATAGAGCTATCATTATCTCCACCAGGACATTAGTCATAGAGCTATCATTATCTCCACCAGGACATTAGTCATAGAGCTATCATTATCTCCACCAGGACATTAGTCATAGAGCTATCATTATCTCCACCAGGACATTAGTCATAGAGCTATCATTATCTCCACCAGGACATTAGTCATAGAGCTATCATTATCTCCACCAGGACATTAGTCATAGAGCTATCATTATCTCCACCAGGATATTAGTCATAGAGCTATCATTATCTCCACCAGGACATTAGTCATAGAGCTATCATTATCTCCATCAGGACATTAGTCATAGAGCTATCATTATCTCCACCAGGACATTAGTCATAGAGCTATCATTATCTCCAGCAGGACATTAGTCATAGAGCTATCATTATCTCCACCAGGACATTAGTCATAGAGCTATCATTATCTCCACCAGGACATTAGTCATAGAGCTATCATTATCTCCACCAGGACATTAGTCATAGAGCTATCATTATCTCCACCAGGACATTAGTCATAGAGCTATCATTATCTCCACCAGGATATTAGTCATAGAGCTATCATTATCTCCACCAGGACATTAGTCATAGAGCTATCATTATCTCCATCAGGACATTAGTCATAGAGCTATCATTACATTAGTTATAGAGCTATCATTATCTCCAGCAGGACATTAGTCATAGAGCTATCATTATCTCCACCAGGACATTAGTTATAGAGCTATCATTATCTCCACCAGGACATTAGTCATAGAGCTATCATTATCTCCACCAGGACATTAGTTATAGAGTTATCATTATTTACAATGACTTTGCACAAGTAGTTGCTAAATCCAGGTTGACCGTTGGTCAACCATATCCAGACACTATATCAGGTTATTGGTATGCAGCTAGCATACTATGATTCATTATCATTTTTATGGTTCTTCCATGTCTATTCACTCAGCGCAATGCTACTCAATGTTCTTCTCTCTGATATAAGGGTCAGCTAATTTCAAGAGTTGTGATATGATCCAGTCCACATTTATTGTAACATGTTCATACCTTGGCCTCAGGCTCCTTGATGAAGACCAGCTTGGTGTTAATCTCCTCCAGGCTGATGAGGGTACGATGTCTGATGAAGTGATGGAACGACACAGCCTCCACGTACTCCTGGATACCTGAGGGAGGGAGGGAACAATGATCATTGACTACATAAGATTTATCCACTTAAACACGCCCACTGACTCATGACTGTCCATCCCTGGCGAAACTAAACAGGATATGACATCAAAAGGTTCTAGAGTCTAAAGACAGCAGCCCTCCAGTCCCTACAAAACAGGAACTACAACTATTACATCATTAACCTTGGATCAGAACCATTACCAGAACCACAGAGGAATTACATGACGAATAAGATCAAACAATACCTGAAGGAAACGTTGAGGGAAGCCCATTGGAACTTATAGTGGGTGTGTCTATATCATATTGTAGTGATTATAGTGGGTGTGTCTATATCATATTGTAGTGATTATAGTGGGTGTGTCTATATCATATTGTAGTGATTATAGTGGGTGTGTCTATATCATATTGTAGTGATTGTAGTGGGTGTGTCTATATCATATTGTAGTGATTATAGTGGGTGTGTCTATATCCTTATTGTAGTGATAGTGGGTGTGTCTACTCTATATCATATTGTAGTGATTGTAGTAGGTGTGTCACCATATCATATTGAAGTGATTGTAGTGGGTGTGTCTTTACTATATTGTAGTGATTGTAGTGGGTGTGTCTATATCATATTGAAGTGATTGTATTGGGTGTGTCTATATCATATTGTAGTGATTGTAGTGGGTGTGTCTTTACTATATTGTAGTGAATGTAGTGGGTGTGTCTATATCATATTGTAGTGATTATAGTGGGTGTGTCTATATCATATTATAGTGATAGTGGGTGTGTCTATATCATATTGTAGTGATTGTAGTGGGTGTGTCTTAACTATATTGTAGTGATTGTAGTGGGTGTGTCTATATCATATTGTAGTGATTATTACAGTGGGTGTGTCTATATCATATTGTAGTGATTATAGTGGGTGTGTCTATATAATATTGTAGTGATTGTAGTAGGTGTGTCTATTTCATATTGTAGTGATTATAGTGGGTGTGTCTATATCATATTGTAGTGGGTGTGTCTATATCATATTGTAGTGATTATAGTGGGTGTGTCTATATCATATTGTAATTATTGTAATGGGTGTGTCTATATCATATTGTAGTGATTGTAGTGGGTGTGTCTATATCATATTATAGTGATAGTGGGTGTGTCTATATCATATTGTAGTGATTGTAGTGGGTGTGTCTATATCATATTGTAATTATTGTAATGGGTGTGTCTATATCATATTGTAGTGATTGTAGTGGGTGTGTCTATATCATATTATAGTGATAGTGGTGTGTCTATATATCATATTAGTAGTGGATTGTAGTGGGTGTGTCTTAACTATATTGTAGTGATTGTAGTGGGTGTGTCTATATCATATTGTAGTGATTGTAGTGGGTGTGTCTATTTCATATTGTAGTGATTATAGTGGGTGTGTCTATATAATATTTTAGTGATTGTAGTGGGCGTGTCTATATCATATTGTAGTGATTGTAATGGGCGTGTCTATATCATATTGTAGTGATTATAGTGGGTGTGTCTATATCATATTGTAGTGATTATAGTGGGTGTGTCTATATCATATTGTAGTGATTATAGTGGGTGTGTCTATATCATATTGTAGTGATTGTAGTGGGTGTGTCTATATCATATTGTAGTGATTGTAGTGGGTGTGTCTTTACTATATTGTAGTGATTGTAGTGGGTGTGTCTATATCATATTGAAGTGATTGTAGTGGGTGTGTCTATATCATATTGTAGTGATTGTAGTGGGTGTGTCTATATCATATTGTAGTGATTATAGTGGGTGTGTCTATATCATATTGTAGTGATAGTGGGTGTGTCTATATCATATTGTAGTGATTGTAGTGGGTGTGTCTTTACTATATTGTAGTGATTGTAGTGGGTGTGTCTATATCATATTGTAGTGATTATAGTGGGTGTGTCTATATCATATTGTAGTGATAGTGAGTGTGTCTATATCATATTGTAGTGATTGTAGTGGGTGTGTCTATATCATATTGTAGTGATTATAGTGGGTGTGTCTATATCATATTGTAGTGATTATAGTGGGTGTGTCTATATCATATTGTAGTGATTGTAGAGGGTGTGTCTATATGATATTGTAGTGGGTGTGTCTATATCATATTGTAGTGATTATAGTGGGTGTGTCTATATCATATTGTAATTATTGTAATGGGTGTGTCTTTACTATATTGTAGTGATTGTAGTGGGTGTGTCTATATCATATTGTAGTGATTATAGTGGGTGTGTCTATATCATATTGTAGTGATTGTAGTGGGTGTGTCTTTACTATATTGTAGTGATTGTAGTGGGTGTGTCTATATCATATTGTAGTGATTATAGTGGGTGTGTCTATATCATATTGTAGTGATTGTAGTGGGTGTGTCTATATCATATTGTAGTGATTATAGTGGGTGTGTCTATATCATATTAGTAGTGGGTGTGTCTATATCATATTGTAGTGATTATATGGTGGAATGTCTATATCATATCATGCTGTAGTGATTATAGTGGGTGTGTCTATATCATATTGTAGTGATTGTAGTGGGTGTGTCTATATCATATTATGGCAATTGATTATAGTGGGTGTGTCTATATCATATTGTAGTGGGTGTGTCTATATCATAGTGTAGTGATTGTAATGGGCGTGTCTATATCATATTGTAGTGATTATAGTGGGTGTGTCTATATGTTATTGTAGTGCTTATAGTGGGTGTGTCTATATCATATTGTAGTGATTGTAATGGGCGTGTCTATATCATATTGTAGTGATTGTAGTGGGTGTGTCTATATCATATTGTAGTGATTATAGTGGGTGTGTCTATATCATATTGTAGTGATTATAGTGGGTGTGTCTATATCATATTGTAGTGATTGTAGTGGGTGTGTCTATATCATATTGTAGTGATTATAGTGGGTGTGTCTATATCATATTGTAGTGATTATAGTGGGTGTGTCTATATCATATTGTAGTGATTATAGTGGGTGTGTCTATATCATATTGTAGTGATTGTAGTGGGTGTGTCTATATCGTATTGCAGTGATTATGGTGGGTGTGTCTATATAATATTTTAGTGATTGTAGTGGGTGTGTCTATATCATATTGTAGTGATTGTAGTGGGTGTGTCTATATCATATTGTAGTGATTATAGTGGGTGTGTCTATATAATATTGTAGTGATTATAGTGGGTGTGTCTATATCATATTGTAGTGATTATAGTGGGTGTGTCTATATCATAGTGTAGTGGGTGTGTCTATATCATACTGAGTCTGGTCTTCCTTCAGAAAATCAGGTTAACTGGAAACAGGAGGACTGCATGTCCTGCCGTTGTGTCCTCTGTGTCTGTCTGCCTGTCTGCCTGTACCTGGTGTGAAGGCTCTATGGAACTGGTGCAGGTCCTCTCCTCTGAGCTCCTCAGCAATCATTCTGATGTTCAATCTCACTCCATCCAGCTTCAGATCAGCTTCTGTGAGGACCTCCTCCACGTCCGGGACACTGCAGGGACATTCACATCAGGCTAGTTGATCTACTGGAAGCTTCTTATAGGATGGACAAGGTGCACTTCGCAGAAATCACTCCGCCATTTCTTGGTTGCTAAAATTCTAATAGCTAGCCTAATTTCAGGTTGTGACAAAACAAGCACATAGAGAATCATTTCATCCATCCCTAAACCGCTGTGGCGGCAGGTAGCCTAGTGGTTAGAGCGTTGGACTTGTAACTGGAGGGTTGCAAGTTGAATCCCAAGCTGACAAGGAAAAAATCTGTCGTTCTGCCCTGAACAAGACCAGTTAACCCCTGTTCCCGAGGCGCCGAAGAGCGTGGATGTTGATTAAGAGCAGCCCCGCACCTTTCTGATTCAGAAGGGTTGGGTTAAATCTGAGAAGGAACACATTTCGGTTGAAGGCATTCGGTTGTACAACTGACTAATAATGGTGACTTTGACTTTGACATGGTTTTCAGGCCTGCAAGTCACATGCTATCATTGGTGCATTTATTCCATAAGCAAAAATATTGTATTTTCAGCTGTTTGATGCTGATGTACAACACCGAAAGTAGAAGACACAAAAACTAAACTTAAGAACGAACGGGAAGAATAGTAATAGCACACATAGAACATATCTACCACTTAGACTTACTTTCAATGAGAACGACAGATCTATAACTCACATTTCTAGGTGAATTGGGTCAGGTATCCAAAAAAGTAACATATTGCAGCTTTAATCAATCAACAAACATTTATTAGAAAAATAAACTGATTTGGTTAACCTAGATGATATTTAACACTGCATTTGATTTTAAACCATTAGAAGTGGCCAACTATATGATTTTTTCTTATACAGATTTTCTTAATTCACCTTGCTGCTGAGGACCCCCTAAGGACCCTGGCAGACCCCATTTTGTAGTTCAGACAATTTACCTGGTGACTCTGTGCAGTAGAAATATTGTCCTCTTGCTTTCAATGGTGATGTCTCTGCTGAGTTTAACCAGGAGCTCATGCTTGTCATGTTTGGTGTCTAGCTCCTGCTGGAACACTGGCATGGTAGCAATATCTGATTAGTAGGCTATATCAGAATATTTTGAAGATAAATATACAACGCAGAGGATGAGAGAACTAAAAACTAGAGTACTAATGGTCAATAGGGATTGGCCATTGGAACAGTTGTACTGCAAGGACTTCTGATTGGTCAACCCAAGGCTAGGGTGGGGGGTTATGAATGGCATCCTGTTCCTAAGTTCTGTGGAGACAAGCTGAGGACAGGGGAGACTGAATATCTACCTCCCAGCATAACATCTATGATTTGTCCTCTCTGAATAAACCAATCTTTCTCCCCTTGATTTGCTTTGGGGTTTGTGTTATTAGGAGTAACAACTGCTAACAGCTACATCTCATTCTACCACCACTATAATGTAATGATTAGTGGGATACATCTCATTCTACCACCACTATAATGTAATGATTAATAGGATACATCTCATTCTACCACCACTATAATGTAATGATTAGTGGGATACATCTCATTCTACCACCACTATAATGTAATGATTAGTGGGATACATCTCATTCTACCACCACTATAATGTAATGATTAGTAAGGATACATCTCATTCTACCACCACTATAATGTAATGATTAGTAAGGATACATCATTCTACCACCACTATAATGTAATGATTAGTGGGATACATCTCATTCTACCACCAATATAATGTAATGATTAATAGGATACATCTCATTCTACCACCACTATAATGTAATGATTAGTGGGATACATCTCATTCTACCACCACTATAATGTAATGATTAATAGGATACATCTCATTCTACCACCACTATAATGTAATGATTAATAGGATACATCTCATTCTACCACCACTATAATGTAATGATTAGTGGGATACATCTCATTCTACCACCACTATAATGTAATGATTAGTGGGATACATCTCATTCTACCACCACTATAATGTAATGATTAATAGGATACATCTCATTCTACCACCACTATAATGTAATGATTAGTGGGATACATCTCATTCTACCACCACTATAATGTAATGATTAATAGGATACATCTCATTCTACCACCACCATAATGTAATGATTAGTAAGGATACATCTCATTCTACCACCACTATAATGTAATGATTAATAGGATACATCTCATTCTACCACCACTATAATGTAATGATTAGTGGGATACATCTCATTCTACCACCACTATAATGTAATGATTAGTGGGATACATCTCATTCTACCACCACTATAATGTAATGATTAATAGGATACATCTCATTCTACCACCACTATAATGTAATGATTAGAGATGAGGAGAAGAGGGGGGAGGGAGAAGGAGAATTGAAAGTGAAGGGGAGGAGAAGGAGGAGTGAAGGGGAGGGAGAGAGGAGGAGTGAAGAGAGGGGAGGGAGAAGGAGGAGTGAAGGGGAGGGAGAGGAGGGAGGAGGAGGGAGAAGGAGGAGTGAAAGAGGAGGGAGAAGGAGGAGTGAAGAGAGGGGAGGAGAAGGAGGAGGAGTGAAGAGAGGGGGGAGGGAGAAGGAGGAGTAGAGAAGAGGGGAGGGAGAAGAGGAGGGTGAAGAGGGAGGAGGGAGAGAAGGAGGAGTGAAGAGGGGGGAGGGAGAAGGAGGAGTGAAGAGGAAGGGGGGGAGAAAGGAGAAGGAGGAGTGAAGAGAGGGAGAGGAGAAGGAGGAGTAGAAGAAGAGGGAGGGGAGGGGGGAGAAGGAGGGTGAAGAGAGAGGGAGAAGAGAGGGAGGAGAAAGAGGGGAGGAGAGTGAGAATTTAGTGAGGGGGGAGGGGAGAAGGAGGAGTGAAAGGGGAGGGAGAAGGAGGTGAAGAGGGGGGGGAGAAGGAGGAGAAGTGAAGGAGGGGAGGAGGAGAAGGAGAGGAGTGAAGAGAGGGGGGAGGGAGAAGGAGGAGTGAAGAGGGGGGAGAGGGGAGAGAAGGAGGAGGAGTGAAGAGGGGGAGGGAGAAGGAGGAGTGAAGAGGGGGGGAGGAGAAGAGGAGGAGTGAAGAGGGGAGAGGAGAGAAGGAGGAGTGAAGAGGGGGAGGGAGAAGGAGGAGGAGTGAAGAGAGGAGAGGGAGAAGGAGGAGTGAAAGAGGGGAGAGGAGAAGAGGAGGAGTGAAGAGGGGGAGGAGAAGGAGTGAAGAGGGGAGGAGAAGGAGAAGTGAAAGAGGGGGGAGGGAGAAGGAGGAGTGAAGAGGGGGGAGGAGAAGGAGGAATTGAAGAGGGGGAGGGAGAAGGAGGAGTGAAAGAGGGGAGGGAGAAGGAGGAGTGAAAGAGGGGGAGGGAGGAAGGAGGAGTGAAAGAGGGAGAGGGAGAAGGAGGAGTGAGAGGGGAGGGAGAAGGAGGAGTGAAGAGGGGGGGGAGGGAGAAGGAGGGAGTGAAGAGGGGAGAGGAGGAAGAAAGGAGGAGTGAAAGAGGGGAGGGAGAAGGAGGAGTGAAGAGGGAAGGAGGGAAGGAGGAGAAGGAGGAGTGAAGAGGGGAGGGAGAAGGAGGAGTATGAAGAGGGGAGGGAGAAAGGAGGAGTAAAGAGAGGGGGGGAGGGAGAAAGGAGAGGTGAAGAGGGGAGGGGAGAAGGAGGGGGTGAAGAGAGGGGGAGGGAGAAGGAGAGGAGTGAAAGAGAGGGGAGGAGAAGGAGGGAGTGAAAGAGGGGAGGGAGAAGGAGGAGAGTGAAGAGGAGAGGGAGGGAGGAGAGGAGGAGGAGTGAAGAGAGGGAGGGAGGAAGGAGGAGTAGAAGAGGGGGGAGGGAGAAAGGGGAGGGGAGTGAAGAGGGGAGGGAGAAGGAGGAGTGAAGAGGGGGAGGAGAAGGAGAGGGAGGAGTGAGAGAAGGAGAGGAGTGAGAAGGGGAGGGAGGGAAGAAAGGAGGGAGTGAAGAGGGGGGAGGGAGAAGGAGGAGTGAGAGGGGGGAGGGGAGAAGAGGGAGGAGTGAAGAGGGGAGGGAGAAAGGAGAGAGTGCTTGAAAGAGGGGAGGAGAAGGAGAAGGAGAGTGAAGAGGGGAGGGAGAAGGGAGAGGGAGTGAAGAGGGGGGAGGGGAAGGAGGAGTGAAGAGGGGAGGGAGAAAGGAGGAGTGAAGAGAGGGGGGGAGGGAGAAGGAGTGAGGTGAAGAGGGGAGGAGGAGAAGGAGGAGTGAAGAGGGGAGGGAGAAGGAGAGGAGTGAAGAGGGAGGGAGAAGGAGAGGAGGAGTGAAGAGGGGGGGAGGGGAGAGAAGGAGGGTGAAGAGGGGGGAGGGAGAAGGAGGGAGTGAAGAGGGGGGAGGGAGAAGGAGGGAGTGAAGAGGGGAGAGGGAAAGGAGGAGTGAAGAGGGGGGAGGGAGAGGAGGAGGAATTGAAGAGGGGAGGGGAGAAAGGAGGAGTGAAGAGAGAGGGGAGGGGAGGAAGGAGGAGTGAAGAGGGGAGGGGAGAAGGGGTAGGAGTGAAGAGGGGAGGGGGAAGGAGAGAGGTAGAAGGGGGGAGAGAGAGTAAGAGAGGGAGTGAAAGAGAGAGGAGGAGGGAGAAGGAGGAGGAGTGAAGAGGGGAGGGGAGGGAGAAGGAGGAGGAGTGAAGAGGGGGGAGGGAGAAAAAGGAGGAGTGAAGAGGGGAGGGAGAAGGAGGAGTGAGAGGGGAGGGAGAAGGAGGGAGTGTGAAGAGGGGGAGGGAGAAGGAGAGAATTGAAGAGGGGAGGGAGGGGAAGGAGGAGTGAAGAGAGGGGGGAGGGAGAAGGAGGGTGAGAGGAGGGGAGGAGAAGGAGGAGGTGAAAGAGGGGGAGGAGAAGGGAGGGAGTGAGAAAGAGGGGAGGAGAAGGAGGAGTGAAGGGGGAGGGAGAAGGAGGGTGAAGAGGGGAGGGGAGAAGGAGGAGTGAAGAGGAGGGAGGGAGGAGTGAGAAGGGAGGAGTGAAGAGGAGGGAGGAAGGAGGAGGAGTGAAGAGGAGGGAAGGAGGAGTGAAGAGGGGGGAGGGAGAAGGAGGAGTGAAGAGGGGGGAGGGAGAAGGAGGAGTGTACTCTGGGCTGAAGGTGTAAGATTCTTTCTCGGGAGAGATCAGTGGAGGAGGAGTGAAGGGGAGGGAGAAGGATCTAGTAGATACCTTTCAGATACGCTATCACAGGTGAGGGTCAGAAGCTCCTGATTCTTTCTCAGATCATCTGGTTTTCTGAGTTGTCTTCATCCTCCGAGATACCCTTCACCTAGGAGAGAGACAAGGTGAATCTACAGGGGCAGAAGGATACCCTTCACCTGAGGAGGGAGAAGAGGAGTAGAAGGAGATTACAGAGCGAGTGATACCTTTCTGAATATAAAAATTCCTCAGAGGAAACACAGGTGATCTACAGATGTTAGGATGCAGCTTCACTGAGGTCAGAGGCGAGTCATCTGGTTTCTGAGTTGTCTTCATCCTCCGAGGATACCCTTCACCTGAGGAGAGAGACAAGGAGATTACAGACGAGGATACCCTTCACCTGAGGAGAGAGACAAGGAGATTACAGACGAGGATACCCTTCACCTGAGGAGAGACAGGGAGATTACAGACGAGGATACCCTTCACCTGAGGAGAGAGACAGAGGAGATTACAGATGAGGATACCCTTCACCTGAGGAGAGAGACAAGGAGATTACAGAAGAGGATACCCTTCACCTGAGGAGAGAGACAAGGAGATTACAGATGAGGATACCCTTCACCTGAGGAGAGAGACAAGGAGATTACAGATAAGGACACCCTTCACACAAGGGGAGAGAGACAAGGAGATTACAGATAAGGACACCCTTCAGCTGAGGAGAGAGACAAGGAGATTACAGATGAGGATACCCTTCACCTGAGGAGAGAGACAAGGAGATTACAGATAAGGACACCCTTCACCTGAGTAGAGAGACAGGGAGATTACAGACGAGGATACCCTTCACCTGAGGAGAGAGACAAGGAGATTACAGACGAGGATACCCTTCACCTGAGGAGAGAGACAGGGAGATTACAGATGAGATACCCTTCACTTGAGGAGAGACAGGGGAGATTACAGGCAGATCACCCTTCACTTGAGAGAGACAGGAGATTACAGAGCAGGGATACCCTTCACCTGAGTAGAGAGACAGGGAGATTACAGACGAGGATACCCTTCACTTGAGAGAGAGACAAGGAGATTACAGACGAGGATACCCTTCACCTGAGGAGAGAGACAGGGAGATTACAGACGAGGATACCCTTCACTTGAGGAGAGAGACAGGGAGATTACAGACGAGGATACCCTTCACTTGAGGAGAGACAGGAGATTACAGAGCGAGGATGCCCTTCACTGAGTGAGAGACAGGAGATTACAGGCAGGAGATACCCTTCACTTGAGGAGAGAGACAGGGAGATTACAGACGAGGATACCCTTCACCTGAGGAGAGAGACAGGGAGATTACAGACGAGGATACCCTTCACCTGAGGAGAGAGACAGGGAGATTACAGATGAGGATACCCTTCACCTGAGGAGAGACAGGGAGATTACAGACGAGGATACCCTTCACCTGAGGAGAGAGACAGTGAGATTACAGACGAGGACACCCTTCACCTGAGGAGAGACACAGGGAGATTACAGATGAGGACATCCTTCACCTGAGGAGAGACAGGGAGATTACAGACGAGGATACCCTTCACCTGAGGAGAGAGACAGGGAGATTACAGATGAGGATACCCTTCACCTGAGGAGAGAGACAGGGAGATTACAGCATAGGGGACACCCTTCACCTGAGATATCTGCACCCAGGAGATTACAGATGAGGACATCCTTCACCTGAGGAGAGACAGGGGAGAATTACAGGAAACTTGAGATACCCTTCACCTGAGGAGAGAGACAGGAAATTACAGATGAAAGTACCCTTCACCTGAGGAGAGAGATTTGCGGAGATTACAGATGAGGACCCCCTGAGATATCTACTGCGAAGCCCTCATTCCCACATACATACACCACGTTATTGGCACCAGTGTGCCATGTCACATTCTGTTTAAAGGTCTCCCAAAGCACACACATCCCTGGGTGGCTCACTCTTTTTCAGTTTGCTGCAGCTAGCAGCTGGAACGAGCTGCAACAAACACTCAAACTGGACAAGTTTTATCAATCCTCTTCATTCAAAGACTCAGTCATGGACCTCTTGCACGGCAAGTTGTGGCTGCTTTGTGTGATGTATGTTGTTGTCCTCTACCTTCTTGCCCTTTGTGCTGTTGTCTGTGCTACCAATGATGTTTGTACCATGTTGTGTGTTGCTACCCATGTTGTTGTCATGTTGTGCACTGCGCTACCATGTTGTTGTCATGTTGTGCTGCTACCATGTTGTTGTCATGTTGTGCTGCTACCATGTTGTTGTCATGTTGTGATTTGCTACCATGTTGTTGTCATGTTGTTCTTAGCTGCCATGTTGTTGTCATGTTGTGCGCTTACCATGTTGTTGTCATGTTGTGCTGCTGCCATGTTGTTGTCATGTTGTCCTTGCTACCATGTTGTTGTCATGTTATTACCTTTAGCTGCCAAATGTTGTTGTCATGTTTGTGCTGCTGCCGTATTTGTTGTCATGTTGTTCTGCTGCCATGTTGTTGTCATGTTGATGCTTAGCTGCCATGTTGTTGATCATGTTGTCCTTACTAACCATGTTGTTGTCGTATGTTGTGCTTAACGCCGCCATGTTGTTGTCAGTGTCCTGTTACTGCTGCCATGTTTGTTTGTCATGTTGTTGCTTAGCGCTGCCATGTTGTTGTCATGTTGTCCATAGCTGCTGCAAATGTGTTGTCATGTTGTGTGCTGCCGCCATGTTGTTGTCATGTTGTCCTTAGCTGCCGTATTTGTTGTCATGTGTTGGTAGCAACCATGTTGTAATGTTGTCATGTTGTCCGCAAATGCTACCATGTTGTTGTCATGTTGTGCTGCTCTATGCCATGTTGATTTGTCGTGTTTGTCCTGCTTGCGTGTTTGTTATGTCATGTCATGTGCTTAGCTGCCATGTTGTTGTCATGTTGTCCGCCTGCCATGTTGTTGTCATGTTGTGCATTTAGCTCTGCCATGTTGTTTGTCGTGTTGTCCATAACTCAAAGTATTTGTTGTCATGTTGTGCTGCTGCTCGTGACTAAGACTGTCATGTTGTGCCTAACGCTACCATGTTGTTTGTCATGTTGTCTTGCTACCATGTTGTTGTCAAGTTGTCCTGCTACCATGTTGTTGTCATGTTGTGCTGCTACCATGTTGTTGTCATGTTGTGCTGCTGCCATGTTGTTGTCATGTTGTCCTGCTACCATGTTGTTGTCAAGTTGTCCTGCTACCATGTTGTTGTCATGTTGTCCTTCTACCATGTTGTTGTCATGTTGTGCTGCTACCATGTTGTTGTCATGTTGTCACTACCATGTTTGTTGTCATGTTGTGCTGCTGCCATGTTGTTGTCAGAGTTGTCCTGCTGCCATGTTGTTGTCATATTTGTCTAACTACCATGTTGTCATATGTGCGCTGCTGCCATGTTGTTGTCATGTTGTCCTGCTACCATGTTGTTGTCATGTTTTGTTGCTACCATGCTGTGTTGTCATGTGTTGCTGCCTTGCTATGTTGTTGTCTTATGTCTCTCTTTATGCAGTGTTGTGTTGTCTGGGTGGCTCGAGCCCTGAATGCTGATTGGCTGACAGCCGTGATATATCAGACCGCATACCACATGTATGACTAGGGTTGCAAAGGGTCGGAAACCTTCCGGAAATTGGATGCGAAGTCTGGGAATATTAGGAATTTTCTTTAAATTCTTCAAAAAATTTAGCTTATAACAGTGAACCTTTTTTGTGGGATACACATAAGGCAATTCTAGGTCTTATGGCATATGTTGGTTAAACTATCCCCAATTCAATGGAATTGCAACTCTGCGTGCACAGCACATTCTTCCTTCACATGTGCAGCTGATTCTCAAGATCTTGCACACTATTGGCTTGCTTGAGCCTGCTAACTGAGGAGTGTTAATTCACCTGTTTCCATACATGTTTCATTTAAAACATTTATCTTACAATAGGAGTTGTTTAATCTAACTGCTTAACTATTTATCTGTACATTGAATTGTATTTTTTCCTAATCTACAGGAAAATGCCACGGGCACGATCTGATGTGTGGAGACATTTCACTGCAGCTAATGTAGAAGGAAAAGCTGTGTACATTTGCAAATACTGTGCCAAATCATATGTGAAGAATGCAACAGAGATTCAGAATCATCTGGCCAAGTGCATAAAGTTCCCTCAGCGCTCACAACAAGCAACCTCTGACAAAAGTCCCTCTACTTCTATTTGAGGTGAAAATTACGAATCAGACACCTTATTGATAGCAACGGCTCATAGTCCTCCTAGAATCAGAAGTTTAGTTGACTCAATGGAGGAACGTAGTCAGAGAAATGCTGATGAATGTCTTGCTCAAGCTGTGAATGCAACTGGTTCACCTCTGATGCTCACAGGCAATGAGTATTGGAAGAGATTTATGAATGTTCTTCGCCCAGCATACACCCCTCCAACCAGACATGCTTTATCTACTCATTTGCTGGATGCAGAGTTCAACAGAGTTCAAGTGAAGGTCAAGCAAATCAGAGAGAAAGCAGACTGTATTGAAATCATCTCTGATGGGTGGTCGAATGTTCGTGGGCAAGGAATAATTAAATCATCTCCACCTTTCAACCAGTATTCTACAAGAGCACAGACACAAGGGACAACAGACACACCGGTCTCTACAGTGCAGATGAGCTGAAGGCAGTCATCAATGACCTTGGACCACCAAAGGTATTTGCACTGGTGACAGACAATGCTGTGAACATGAAGGCTGCTTGGTCTAAAGTGGAGTCCTACCCTCACATCACACCCATTGGCTGTGCTGCTCATGCATTGAATCTGCTCATCAAGGACATCATGGCACTGAAAACAATGGATACAATCAAGAGAGCCAAGGAAATGGTTAGGTATGTGAAGGGTCATCAAGTTATAGCAGCAATCTACCTCACCAAGCAAACTGAGAAGAATAAGATCACCACATTGAAGCTGCCCAGCAACACCCGTTGAGATGGTGTTGTCATCATGTTTGGCAGTCTCCTGGAGGGGAAGGAGTCTCTCCAAGAAATGGCCATATCACAGTCTGCCGATATGGACAGCCCCATCCAGAGGATCCACTTGGATGATGTATTTTGGGATAGTGTGGTTAGCAGCCTGAAACTCCTGAAACCTATAGCAGTAGCCATTGCACGGATTGAGGGAGACAATGCCATCCTGTCTGATGTTCAGACTTTGCTTGCATATGTAAGAGAAGAAATCCATACTGCCCTGCCCACTTCACTGTTGCTCCAAGCAGAGGAAACTGCAGTTCTGAAATACATCAAAAAGCGTGAAGACTTCTGCCTGAAGCCCATACACGCCGCAGCGTACATGTTGGACCCCAAGTATGCTGGCAAGAGCATCCTGTCTGGTGCAGATATCAACAAGGTCTATGGTGTCATCCCTACCGTGTCTCGCCACCTTGGCCTGGATGAGGGAAAGGTTCTTGGCAGTCTGTCGAAGTACACTTCCAAGCAACGGCTTTGGGATGGAGATGCAATATGGCAGTCATGCCAACATATCTCATCAGCCACTTGGTGGAAGGGACTTTGTGGATCTGAGGCTATTTCTCCTGTTGCCTACATCATCCTCCAAATCCCACCAACATCAGCCGCCTCAGAGCGCAACTGGTCCTTGTTTGGGAACACACACACACCAAAGCACGCAACAGGCTGACCAATACAAGGGTTGAAAAAATTATGGCCATCCAGGCAAATTTGAGTCTTTGAGCCTGACAACGAGCCATCCTCAAAAAGGTTGGAAAGTGACAGTGAAGATGAGGCCTCGGTCTGATGTTCAAGAGGTGGACATTTGAGGAGGTCCAGGGAGAAGACATGGACAACCAAAGCTTAAGATTCTAGACTATCATTTTACAGATGTACAGTGAGGGAAAAAATATTTGATCCCCTGCTGATTTTGTACGTTTGCCCACTGACAAAGAAATGATCAGTCTATAATTTTAATGGTAGGTTTATTTGAACAGTGAGAGACAGAATAACAACAAAACAATCCAGAAAAACATGTGAAAAATGTTATAAATTGATTTGCATTTTAATGAGGGAAATAAGTATTTGACTCCTCTGCAAAACATGACTTAGTACTTGGTGGCAAAACCCTTGTTGGCAATCACAGAGGTCAGACGTTTCTTGTAGTTGGCCACCAGATTAGCACACATCTCAGGAGGGATTTTGTCCCACTCCTCTTTGCAGATCTTCTCCAAGTAATTAAGGTTTCGAGGCTGACGTTTGGCAACTCGAATCTTCAGCTCCCTCCACAGATTTTCTATGGGATTAAGGTCTGGAGACTGGCTAGGCCACTCCAGGACCTTAATGTGTTTCTTCTTGAGCCAGTCCTTTGTTGCCCTGGCCGTGTGTTTTGGGTCATTGTCATGCTGGAATACCCATCCACGACCCATTTTCAATGCCCTGGCTGAGGGAAGGAGGTTCTCACCCAAGATTTGACGGTACATGGCCCTGCCATCGTCCCTTTGATGCAGTGAAGTTGTCCTGTCCCCTTAGCAGAAAAACACCCCCCAAAGCATAATGTTTCCACCTCCATGTTTGACGGTGGGGATGGTGTTCTTGGGGCCATAGGCAGCATTCCTCCTCCTCCAAACACGGCGAGTTGAGTTGATGCCAAAGAGCTCCATTTTGGTCTCATCTGACCACAACACTTTCACCCAGTTGTCCTCTGAATCATTCAGATGTTCATTGGCAAACTTCAGACGGGCATGTATATGTGCTTTCTTGAGCGGGGGGGACCTTGCGGGCGCTGCAGGATTTCAGTCCTTCACGGCGTAGTGTGTTACCAATTGTTTTCTTGGTGACTATGGTCCCAGCTACCTTTAGATCATTGACAAGATCCTCCCGTGTAGTTCTGGGCTGATTCCTCACCGTTCTCATGATCATTGCAACTCCACGAGGTGAGATCTTGCACGGAGCCCCAGGCCGAGGGAGACTGACAGTTCTTTTGTGTTTGTTCCATTGGCGAATAATCGCACCAACTGTTGTCACCTTCTCACCAAGCTGCTTGGCGATGGTCTTGTAGCCCATTCCAGCCTTGTGTAGGTCTACAATCTTGTCCCTGACATCCTTGGAGAGCTCTTTGGTCTTGGCCATGGTGGAGAGTTTGGAATCTGATTGATTGATTGCTTCTGTGGACAGGTGTCTTTTATACAGGTAACAAACAGAGATTAGGAGCACTCCCTTTAAGAGTGTGCTCCTAATCTCAGCTCGTTACCTGTATAAAAGAATTATAGACTGATCATTTCTTTGTCAGTGGGCAAACATACAAAATCAGCAGGGGATCAAATACTTTTTTCCCTCACTGTATGTTGAAAACGTTTTTGGGAGATGCGATGGAAATCATCCCATGTGAACTCATTTTTTTCATTTTTATTGGAAGGATTTAATAATTTGCAATCATGTCTACTTATTATAAGGTAAAAGGTTTATGTTTCTGTGTCCATATGATATGGTAAATATATCCAATGCAAAAAACATCTACATTTAAATGGTATTAATATTAATTTGCATATATTCCCATGATTCCCACGGAAAGTTTCTGCCTCAATATTCCCCAAACTGTGCAACCCTAGGTATGACAAAACATGTATTTATTTGGAAATCTAGAGAGTATAGGCTTGATGGAAATCTAGAGAGTATAGGCTTGATGGAAATCTAGAGTATAGGCTTGATGGAAATCTAGAGTATAGGCTTGATGGAAATCTAGAGAGTATAGGCTTGATGGAAATCTAGAGAGTATAGGCTTGATGGAAATCTAGAGTATAGGCTTGATGGAAATCTAGAGAGTATAGGCTTGATGGAAATCTAGAGAGAATAGGCTTGATGGAAATCTAGAGAGAATAGGCTTGATGGAAATCTAGAGAGTATAGGCTTGATGGAAATCTAGAGAGAATAGGCTTGATGGAAATCTAGAGAGTATAGGCTTGATGGAAAAATCTAGAGAGTATAGGCTTGATGGAAATCTAGAGAGTATAGGCTTGATGGAAATCTAGAGAGTATAGGCTTGATGGAAATCTAGAGAGAATAGGCTTGATGGAAATCTAGAGAGTATAGGCTTGATGGAAATCTAGAGAGTATAGGCTTGATGGAAATCTAGAGTATAGGCTTGATGGAAATCTAGAGAGAATAGGCTTGATGGAAATCTAGAGAGTAGGCTTGATGGAAATCTAGAGAGTATAGGCTTGATGGAAATCTAGAGTATAGGCTTGATGGAAATCTAGAGAGTATAGGCTTGATGGAAATCTAGAGAGTATAGGCTTGATGGAAATCTAGAGAGTATAGGCTTGATGGAAATCTAGAGAGTATAGGCTTGATGGAAATCTAGAGAGTATAGGCTTGATGGAAATCTAGAGAGAATAGGCTTGATGGAAATCTAGAGAGTATAGGCTTGATGGAAATCTAAGAGTATAGGCTTGATGGAAATCTAGAGAGTATAGGCTTGATGGAAATCTAGAGAGTATAGGCTTGATGGAAATCTAGAGAGTATAGGCTTGATGGAAATCTAGAGAGTATAGGCTTGATGGAAATCTAGAGAGTATAGGCTTGATGGAAATCTAGAGAGTATAGGCTTGATGGAAATCTAGAGAGTATAGGCTTGATGGAAATCTAGAGAGTATAGGCTTGATGGAAATCTAGAGAGTATAGGCTTGATGGAAATCTAGAGAGAATAGGCTTGATGGAAATCTAGAGAGTATAGGCTTGATGGAAATCTAGAGAGTATAGGCTTGATGGAAATCTAGAGAGTATAGGCTTGATGGAAATCTAGAGAGTATAGGCTTGATGGAAATCTAGAGAGTATAGGCTTGATGGAAATCTAGAGAGTATAGGCTTGATGGAAATCTAGAGAGTATAGGCTTGATGGAAATCTAGAGAGTATAGGCTTGATGGAAATCTATAGAGTATAGGCTTGATGGAAATCTAGAGAGTATAGGCTTGATGGAAATCTAGAGAGTATAGGCTTGATGGAAATCTAGAGAGTATAGGCTTGATGGAAATCTAGAGAGTATAGGCTTGATGGAAATCTAGAGAGTATAGGCTTGATGGAAATCTAGAGAGTATAGGCTTGATGGAAATCTAGAGAGTATAGGCTTGATGGAAATCTAGAGAGTATAGGCTTGATGGAAATCTAGAGAGTATAGGCTTGATGGAAATCTAGAGAGTATAGGCTTGATGGAAATCTAGAGAGAATAGGCTTGATGGAAATCTAGAGAGTATAGGCTTGATGGAAATCTAGAGAGTATAGGCTTGATGGAAATCTAGAGAGTATAGGCTTGATGGAAATCTAGAGAGTATAGGCTTGATGGAAATCTAGAGAGTATAGGCTTGATGGAAATCTAGAGAGTATAGGCTTGATGGAAATCTAGAGAGTATAGGCTTGATGGAAATCTAGAGAGTATAGGCTTGATGGAAATCTAGAGAGTATAGGCTTGATGGAAATCTAGAGAGTATAGGCTTGATGGAAATCTAGAGAGTATAGGCTTGATGGAAATCTAGAGAGTATAGGCTTGATGGAAATCTAGAGAGTATAGGCTTGATGGAAATCTAGAGAGTATAGGCTTGATGGAAATCTAGAGAGTATAGGCTTGATGGAAATCTATAGAGTATAGGCTTGATGGAAATCTAAGAGTTAGTTAGCTGTGGGAATTCCACATGTGGAGCAGCATTGACGCGACATTAGGACTGCAGTTTGTCCCCCGTATCAAATCCAGAGCATAGCGACTTTACACATCATACAGCATGTTAATAATGAATTTCATTACCTTCGCGCTTGCTCATAACTTGTATTAACCCGTGTTACCGTACAGGAATGTTCTTGTTTTACCTAGCTAGCAGCACCTGATGACAACCTGAAGACACTGTTTATTTGGGATTGTTGAAGAAGCATGATACACATGTCAATCGCCTTAACCATTACTGTAATTTGAGTCATAAAATATATTTTCAGAAGAACAGAAGGATACGAGAAGATTACTGAAAACCCGTATACAATGTTTGCATTATTTTATATAAGGAATAATAGTAAACACAAAGCTTTGGTGTATTCGAATTGTCCGGCATTCCTAGGGGCACCCCATTCTGTTGGAGCGATGCATTCTGGGAATAGTAGTTTCTGGTAGAAGAGACGTGGTGTTATGATCAAGTTTTTTAACACAAATGCATTTGTCAACTTTTGTCCAAAATAGTTAGTAGACTTTCATATCGAGGCTGGGACTTTGAAACCATCTGTTAAATAGTTAGTAGACTTTCATATCGAGGCTGGGACTTTGAAACCATCTGTTAAATAGTTAGTAGACTTTCATATCGAGGCTGGGACTTTTAAACCATCTGTTAAATAGTTAGTAGACTTTCATATCGAGGCTGGGACTTTGAAACCATCTGTTAAATAGTTAGTAGACTTTCATATCGAGGCTGGGACTTTTAAACCATCTGTTAAATAGTTAGTAGACTTTCATATCGAGGCTGGGACTTTGAAACCATCTGTTAAATAGTTAGTAGACTTACATATCGAGGCTGGGACTTTGAAACCATCATCTCCCTCTCACCTCTCTCATCTTTCTCCTCTCTCTTTCTCTCTCTCTCTCTCCTCTCTCTTTCTCTCTTTCTCTCTCTCTCTCTCTCGTCTCTCATCTTTCTCCTCTCTCTTTCTCTCTTTCTCTCTCTCTCTCTCTCTCTCGTCTCTCTCTCTCTCTCTGTCTCTCTCTCATCTCTCTCTGTTTCTTTATTTGCATGGGGAACATGTAATTACATTGCAAAAGCAAGTGAAATAGGAAATAAACAAAAGTGAAAAAAACAATAAAATGAACAGTAAACATTACGCTCACAACATTTCCAAAATAATAAAGACATTACAAATGTCATGTTATGTCTGTATACAGTGTTGGGATGTACAAAAGGGAAAATAAATCAACATAAATATGGGTTGTATTTACAATGGTGTTTGTTCTTCACTGGTTTCCCTTTTCTCGTGGCAACAGGTCACACATCTTGCTGCTGTGACGGCACACTGTGGTATTTCACCCAGTAGATATGGGAGTTTATCAACATTGGGTATGTTTTCGAATTCTTTGTGGATCTGTGTAATCTGAGGGAAATATGTGTCTCTCATATGATCATACATTTGGCAGGTTAGGAAGTGCAACTCTGTCCCGAGGAAACCCGGCCAACTGTGTACGTGCCACCCGCCTGGTGCCGTTTTGGAGTGCTGCCTTTTATATAGTCATTGGCGTAATGAAGAAGCCTCAGAGAGAGAGAGGCCGTAGAACTTAATATAGCAGCTATACAGTCATCGGCGTAATGAAGAATGTCCTGCCGAAAGAGGAGAGGGGAGGGCCCACTACCAACCATGATGTCGTGCCCTGAGATAGGAGAGGGGAGGGACCACTACCAACCATGATGTCCTGCCCTGAGAGAGGAGAGGGGAGGGACCACTACCAACCATGATGTCCTGCCCTGAGAGAGGAGAGGGGAGGGACCACTACCAACCATGATGTCCTGCCCTGAGAGAGGAGAGGGGAGGGACCACTACCAACCATGATGTCCTGCCCTGAGAGAGGAGAGGGGAGGGACCACTACCAACCATGATGTCCTGCCCTGAGAGAGGAGAGGGGAGGGCCCACTACCAACCATGATGTCGTGCCCTGAGAGAGGAGAGGGGAGGGCCCACTACCAACCATGATGTCCTGCCCTGAGAGAGGAGAGGGGAGGGACCACTACCAACCATGATGTCCTGCCCTGAGAGAGGAGAGGGGAGGGACCACTACCAACCATGATGTCCTGCCCTGAGAGAGGAGAGGGGAGGACCACTACCAACCATGATGTCCTGCCCTGAGAGAGGAGAGGGGAGGGCCCACTACCAACCATGATGTCGTGCCCTGAGAGAGGAGAGGGGAGGGCCCACTACCAACCATGATGTCCTGCCCTGAGAGAGAGAGAGACTGGAAGATGATAGAGAAATAAACATGTAATGAAAGATTTCTTGTTCACTTTCTCTGGATCTCTATGGGTGGACTGACTCCTCAACTGACCTTAAACGTCATGATGATGTCACAGTACTGGCTGTGGCCCAAAAGGTACCCTATTCCCTAGGTAGTGCGTTTGTTATTCCAGGACTAGGCTATGGTGCACCATGTAGGGAATAGGGTGAGACAGAACGCTGAGACAGAAGAAGCTGAGAAAACGCTTCGAGCTTCAGGAACCAACCAACCACTGAGAGAGACTGTTCTTCTGTTATCTTTTACCATGTTCTAGTTTTGCTGTTGATTCCTTAAGGTTACACAGGGACATGGTACGGAAAAAAAAAAATATATATATATATATATATGCACTCACTACTGTGGTGGCTCTGGATAAGAGAGTCTGCTAAACGACTCACTACTGTAGTCAAATCAAATCAAATCACATTTTATTTGTCACATACACATGGTTAGCAGATGTTAATGCGAGTGTAGCGAAATGCTTGTGCTTCTAGTTCCGACCATGCAGTAGTATCTAACAAGTAATCTAACAAATTCACAACAACTACCTTATACACACAAGAGTAAAGGAATGAATACGAGTATGTACATATAAATATATGGATGAGCGATGGCTGACCGGCATAGGCAAGATGCAGTAGATGGTATGGAGTACAGTATATACACATATATATGAGATGAGTAATGTAGGATATGTAAACATTATATAAATGGCATTGTTTAAAGTGGCTAGTGATACATTATTTCATCCAATTATAATTATTAAAGTGGCTAGAGATTTGGGTCGATGGCCGAGCAGCATAGGCAAGATACAGTAGATGGTTTAGAGTACAGTGTATACATTTGATATGAGTATGTCGGATACGTAAACATTATATACAAAATTGTTTAAAGTGGCTAGTGATACATTTGTTACATTCAATTCCTATGTTTAAAGTGGCTAGAGATTTAAGTCAGTATGTTGGCAGCAGCCACTCAATGTTAGTGATGGCTGTTTAACAGTCTGATGGCCTTGAGGTAGAAGCTGTTTTTAGTCTCTCGGTCCCAGCTTTGATGCACCTGTACTGACCTCGCCTTCTGGATGATAGCGGGGTGAACAGGCAGTGGCTCGGGTGGTTGTTGTCCTTGATGATCTTTTTGGCCTTTCTGTGACATCGGGTGGTGTAGGTGTCCTGGAGGGCAGGTAGTTTACCCCCGGTGATGCGCTGTGCAGTCCTCACTACCCTCTGGAGAGCCTTACGGTTGTGGGCGGAGCAGTTGCCGTACCAGGCGGTGATACAGCCAGACAGGATGCTCTCGATTGTGCATCTGTAAAAGTTTGTGAGTGATTTTGGTGACAAGCCGAATTTCTTCAGCCTCCTGAAGTTGAAGAGGCGCTGTTGCGCCTTCTTCACCACGCTGTCTGTGTGGGTGGACCAATTCAGTTTGTCCGTGATGTGTATGCCAAGGAACTTAAAACTTTCCACCTTCTCCACTACTGTCCCCTCGATGTGGATAGGGGGGTGCTCCCTCTCCTGTTTCCTGAAGTCCACGATCATCTCCTTTGTTTTGCTGACATTGAGTGAGAGGTTATTTTCCTGACACCACACTCCGAGGGCCCTCACCTCCTCTCTGTAGGCCGTCTCGTCGTTGTTGGTAATCAAGCCTACCAGTTGGAGTTGGATGCGTGCTTGGCCACGCAGTCATGGGTAAACAGGGAGTACAGGAGAGGGCTGAGAACGCACCCTTGTGGGGCCCCAGTGTTGAGGATCAGCGGGGTGGAGATGTTGTTTCCTACCCTCACCACCTGGGACCGGCCCGTCAGGAAGTCCAGGACCCAGTTGCACAGGGCTGGGTCGAGACCCAGGGTCTCGAGCTTAATGACGAGCTTGGAGGGAACTATGGTGTTAAATGCTGAGCTGTAGTCGATGAACAGCATTCTGTATTCCTCTTGTCCAGATGGGTTAGGGCAGTATGCAGTGTGATTGCGATTGCGTCGTCTGTGGACCTATTGGGACGGTAAGCAAATTGGAGTGGGTCCAGGGTGTCTGGCAGGATGGAGGTGATATGATCCTTGACTAATCTCTCAAAGCACTTCATGATGACGGAAGTGAGTGCTACGGGCGATAGTCATTTAGCTCAGTCACCTTAGCTTTCTTGGGAACAGGAACAGTGGTGGCCCTCTTGAAGCATGTGGGAACAGCAGACTGGGATAGGGACTGATTGAATATGTCCGTAAACACACCAGCCAGCTGGTTCATGCATGCTCTGAGGACACGGCCAGGGATGCCATCTGGGCCGGCAGCCTTGCGAGGGTTAACACGCAAATGTTTTTCTCACATTGGCTGCGGTGAAGGTGAGCCCGCAGGTTTTGGTAGCGGCCGTGTCGGTGGCACTGTATTGTCCTCAAAGCGAGCAAAGAAGTTGTTTAGTTTGTCTGGGAGCAGGACGTCATGGTCCGCGACGGGCTGGTTTTCTTTGTAGTCTGTGATTGACTGTAGACCCTGCCACATTCCTCTCGTGTCTGAGCCGTTGAATTGTGACTCTACTTTGTCTCTATATTGACACTTAGCTTGTTTGATTGCCTTGCGGAGGGAATAGCTGCACTGTTTGTATTCAGTCATGTTTCCGGTAGCCTTACCCTGGTTAAAAGCAGTGGTTCGCGCTTTCAGTTTCTTGCGAATGCTGCCATCAATCCACGGTTTCTGGTTGGGGAAGGTTTTAATATTTGCTATGGGTACAACATCACCAATGCACTTGCTAATAAACTCGCTCACCGAATCAGCGTATACATCAATGTTGTTGTCAGATGCTATCCGGAACATATCCCAGTCCACGTGCTCGAAGCAATCTTGCAGCATGGAATCAGATTGTTCGACCAGCGTTGAACAGACCTGAGAACGGGCGTTTCCTGTTTTAGTTTCTGTTTGTAGGCTGGGAGCAACAAAATGGAGTCATGGTCAGACTTGCCGAAAGGAGGGCGGAGAATAGCCTTGTATGCATCACGGAAGTTGGAATAACAGTGGTCCAGTATTTTACCAGCCCGGGTGGCACATTCGATATGCTGGTAAAATTTCGGGAGCCTTGTTCTTAAATTAGCCTTATTAAAATCCCCAGCCACCATAAATGCAGCCTCAGGATGTGTGGTTTCCAGTTTACATAGAGTCCGATGAATTTCTTTCAGTGCCGTCGATGTGTCAGCTTGAGGGGGGATGTACACGGCTGTGATTATAATCGAGGAGAATTCTCTTGGTAGATAATGCGGTCGGCATTTGATTGTAATGAATTCTATGTCAGGTGAACAAAAGGACTTGAGTTCCTGTATGTTGTTATGATCACACCACGTCTCGTTAATCATAAGACACACACCCCCGCCCTTCTTCTTACCAGAGAGATGTTTGTTTCTGTCGGCGCGATGCGTGGAGAAACCAGGTGGCTGTACCGACTCAGATAACGTGTCCTGAGTGAGCCATGTTTCCGTGAAGCAAAGAACGTTGCAGTCTCGGATGTCTCTCTGAAAGGCAACCCTTGATCTGATTTCGTCTACTTTGTTGTCAAGAGATTAAAATACTCGGGAGAGGTGCACGATGCGCCCGTCGACGTAGCTTGACCAAAAGACCGGCCCGTTTCCCTCTTCTCCGGCGCCGCCGTTTTGAGTCGCCGGGTGCTATCCAGTCTATTGTCCTGGCTGGGGTAACAAACAGAGAATCCTCTTTGGGAAAGTCGTATTCCTGGTCGTAATGTTGGTAAGTTGACGTTGCTCTTATATCCAATAGTTCCTCCCGGTTGTATGTAATAAAACTTAATATTTCCCGGGGTAATAATGTAAGAAGTAAAACATAAAAAAACAAAATACTGCATGGTTTCCTGAGAACGTGAAGCGAGGCTGCCATCTCTGTCGGCTCTGGATAAGAGAGTCTGCTAAATGACTCACTACTGTAGTGGCTCTGGATCAGAGAGTCTGCTAAATGACTCCCTACTGTAGTGGCTCTGGATAAGAGAGTCTGTTAAATGACTCCCTACTGTAGTGTCTCTGGATAAGAGAGTCTGCTAAATGACTCCCTACTGTAGTGGCTCTGGATGAGAGAGTCTGCTAAATGACTCCCTACTGTAGTGTCTCTGGATAAGAGAGTCTGCTAAACGACTCACTACTGTAGTGGCTCTGGATAAGAGAGTCTGTTAAATGACTCCCTACTGTAGTGGCTCTGGATCAGAGAGTCTGCTAAATGACTCCCTACTGTAGTGGCTCTGGATAAGAGAGTCTGCTAAATGACTCCCTACTGTAGTGGCTCTGGATAAGAGAGTCTGCTAAATGACTCACTACTGTAAGTGGCTCTGGATCAGAGAGTCTGCTAAATGACTCCCTACTGTATTGGCTCTGGATAAGAGAGTCTGTTAAATGACTCCCTACTGTATTGGCTCTGGATCAGAGTGTTTGCTAAATGACTCACTACTGTAAGTGGCTCTGGATAAGAGAGTCTGCTAAATGACTCACTACTGTAGCGGCTCTGGATCAGAGAGTCTGCTAAATGACTCACTACTGTAGTGGTTCTGGATAAGAGTGTCTGCTAAATGACTCCCTACTGTATTGGCTCTGGATAAGAGAGTCTGTTAAATGACTCCCTACTGTGTTGGCTCTGGATCAGAGTGTTTGCTAAATGACTCACTACTGTAAGTGGCTCTGGATCAGAGAGTCTGCTAAATGACTCCCTACTGTGTACGCAGATTTAAAGAGGAGTAATATGCTTTCTAATGATCACAATCTCGCGTGCGTCAAACCTTGTTTACAAAAGTAGTCCCCTGACTTCTTCCTCTTCCTATCCGTTCTGGTTACTCCTAGAATTCCCAGTCTTTGTATGAAGACTGTTGACATCTAGTGGAAGCCATAAGTACTGCAGTCTCAGTCCTACATAACATTGTATGGCATAGGCACAATGGAGAAGATGGTCATTTACCAAAAAAACTGCAAATCCCGATGGATTTTCCTCGGGTTTTCGCCTGCTATATCAGTTTTGTTATACTCACATACATTATTTTAACACTCTTAGAAACTTCAGAGTGTTTCCTATCCAATAGTACTAATTATGTGCATATCCTATTTTCTGGGCCTGAGTGGCAGGCATTTTACCTCCCGAGGTGACGGTTTTGGAGAGTCTGGCATGCCCAAAGTAAAATGCCTCCCACTCAGAACTGATATAACAGGCGAAAACCCAAGGAATTTCTGTCCTGGAAAAAGTGTTTTTGACACATTGCCTCATTTTGAACCCCTCCCTATTGAAAACAGACATATATGGGAGTAAGATTGCAGTACCTATTGCTTCCACTGGATGTCAACAGTCTCTAGACAGTGTTTGATGATGTTTAGTTGCTCTGGATGGTAATAGAAGAAGAATTTCGAACTGGTCATCGGATGAAACAGAAGAGGATGCGCGCGTTCACGGGCTCGTGCGCGCTGTGTTTTTTTCCTTTCCTATCGTCCAGTTTATAATCCGGTTGAAATATTATAGTAAATATACATAAAAGTGTTCCTAAGGATACATTATCAATGATGTTTGATTGTTCTTGGACAAGTGTATAGGTATAGGTTGAACGCGTTCTCTTCACGGTTCAATGGGCGAGTGGACGCTATATTTTATGAACATAATGCGCCAACCAAACTGAGATTTATGGACATAATAAATTACTTTTTCTAACAAAAGAACCATGGATTGTCTTCGTTGGACACTTGGGAAGCCCTCAGCAGAAGTTCTTCAAAAGGTAAGGGATTTGTTTTCGCTGTGAAATGTGTTTTGTGTGAACCCGCGATGGTTTATGAATTTATGCTAATGCAGAAATATTGGAGGTGCTACCCTCAAACAATCAAATGTTGTGCTTTTGCCATAAAGCCTTTTTGAAATCTGACAACGCTGTGATATTGCCAAGAAGCAGAGCTTTTGATGACTATGCAACACTTGTATATTGATGAATGTTTAATAATTCAACTTTTGGATTTTGAATTTGGCACCTTGCATTTCACCGGGTAGTGTCGGGAGTGGGGCGCTTCTCCCTAATTAATGAGGATGAGTGAAAACCCGCAAACACTCGGCCCTCCAGGAGTTTTCCACCACTGCTCTAGTGTGTAGTCACTGTCTCATGAAATGAAAGATGTCATTCATTTAGAAGATTTGTTTAATGAGAACTAATCCAGTTCGCCACAGCCTTACCAATGACAACATTTTACGATATGGTACATTTTGACTTTGCAGCTTGGCCACCTATTGGGAACCCACCCTGATGAAGACAGCTTGCCTGTCGAAACGTTGGACATTACATTTTTGCTTCTGAGCTACTAGAGTTTGCGGCTCTCCTTTCAAGTTTTCAACTCCGCTAGTCAGCACCTCGCCTAAATAGGTGTGCGTTTCTTTTTCCTCTAGATAACCCAGGCTGAGTTACCTGAGATGGAGCGGCTCTCGGCTGAAGGACCTTCCTGGGCTGGTCGTTGACCACTAGCTCGGTCAGCCCTGTGGAGTAGACCCAGGTCCCACACAGAGAGGTCCAGCAGGCCAGGGGGTCAGGCAAGCCCCAGAAGCTCCCTGGCCCCCTGCTTGTAAATCACTTTGGATTAAAGCTACATATATTATTATCATATTATTGGGACCAGCGAAGGAAACGTCCCATACTACAGTGCCTTAATTAAGAAAGTGTGCACACCCCTCGACTTTTTCCACATTTTGTTGTGTTACAGCCTGGATTAAATTGGCATTTTGTGTCACTGGTTTACACACAGTACCCCATAATGTCAGAGTGGAATTACACTGAACAAAAATAGGCCCTAATCTATGGATTTCACATGACAGAATACAGATATGCATCTGCATCTGACCACCATTTGCCTCCTGCAGTGTGGCACATCTCCTTTTCATAGAGTTGATCAGGCTGAATGATTGTGGCCTGTGGAATGTAGTTCTACTCCTCTTCAATGGCTGTGCGAAGTTGCTGGATATTGGAGGGAACTGGAACACGCTGTTGTACACGTCGATCTAGAGCGTCCTAAACATGCTCAGTGGGTAATATCTGGTGAGTATGTAGGCCTTGTAAGAACTGTGCCACCATGGAGCCCTCTGTTCACAAAGTTGACATCAACAAATCGCTCGCCCACACGCCATACCGAGATTCATCTGTGAAGCGCACACTTCTCCAGCGTGCTAGTGTCCATCGAGGGTGAGCATTGGCCCACTACGACGCCAAACTGCAGTCAGGTCAAGACCATGGTGAGGACGATGAGCACGAGACTATTTCTGACAGTTTGTGCAGAAATTCTTCGGTTGTGCAAACCCACAGTTTCATCAGCTGTCCAGGTGGCTGGTCTCAAATGATCCCACAGGTGAAGAAGCCGGATGTGGAGGTCCTGAGCTGGCTTGGTTACCCGTGGTCTGCCATTATGAAGCCGGGTTGGACATACTGCCAAATTCTCTAAAACGACGTTGGAGGCGGCTTATGGTAGAGAAACCAACATTAAATGATCTGGCAACAGCTCCGGTGGACATTCCTGCAGTCAGCATTCCAATTATACGCTCCCTCAAAACTTGAGACACTTGTTTCATTGTGTTGTGTGTAGGGTTGCAAAGGGTGGGAAACTTTCCAATAAATTCCATGATTTGTTTCGGAAATCTTTCATGGGAAGTTATGTGGCGGCAGGGTAGCCTAGTGGTTAGAGTGTTGTACTAGTAACCGAAAGGTTGCAAGTTCGAATCCCCCAGCTGACAAGGTACATATCTGTCGTTCTGCCCCTGAACAGGAAGTTAACACACTGTTCTTAGGCCGTCATTGAAAATAAGAATTTGTTCTTAACTGACTTGCCTACTTAAATAAAGGTAGAAATACTGTGTATATATATATAAAATGCCTGGGAATTTTGGGAATTTTACTTAAATTCATCATAAAAGTTAGCTTATAACAGTGAACCTTTTTTGTAGGATACACATAAGGCAATTCTAGGTCTTGTGGCATATTTTGTGCAGTGCACTCTTCCATCACATGTACATCTGATTCTCAAGATCTTGCACACTAATGTGTGTTTAAACACTTCTAACTTGTTAACCATTTCTGCTAGTTAGTTTTTGCCACCATGTGGGTTTTAGCTTGCTAACTGAGGAGTGTTAATTCACCTGTTTCCATACATGTTTCATTTAAAAAAAATGTATCTTACAAAGGAGTTGTTTAATCTAACTGCTCAACTATTTATCTGTACATGGAATTGTATTCTGTTTTTTTTTACAATTTTTTCCTAATCTACAGGAAAATGCCACAGGGAACAATCTGATGTGTGGAGACATTTCACTGCAGCTAATGTAGAAGGAAAGCTGTGTACATTTGCAAATACTGTGCAAAATCATATGTGAAGAATGCAACAAAGATGCAGAATCATCTGGCCAAGTGCATAAAGTTCCCTCAGCGCTCACAACAAGCAACCTCTGACAAAAGTCCCTCTACTTCTATTTGAGGTGAAAATTATGAATCAGACACCTTATTGATAGCAACGGCTCATGGTCCTCCTGGAATCAGAAGTTTTTTTTACTCAATGGAGGAACATAGTTAGAGAAATGCTGATGAATGTCTTGCTCAAGCTGTGAATGCAACTGGTTCACCTCTGATGCTCACAGGCAATGAGTATTGGAAGAGATTTATGAATGTTCTTCGCCCAGCATACACCCTTCCAACCAGACATGCTTTATCTACTAATTTGCTGGATGCAGAGTTCAACAGAGTTCAAGTGAAGGTCAAGCAAATCAGAGAGAAAGCAGACTGTATTGCAATCATCTCTGACAGGTGGTCGAATGTTCGTGGGCAAGGAATAATTAAATCATCTCCACCTTTCAACCAGTATTCTACAAGAGCACAGACACAAGGGACAACAGACACACCGGTCTCTACAGTGCAGATGAGCTGAAGGCAGTCATCAATGACCTTGGACCACCAAAGGTATTTGCACTGGTGACAGACAATGCTGTGAACATGAAGGCTGCTTGGTCTAAAGTGGAGTCCTACCCTCACATCACACCCATTGGCTGTGCTGCTCATGCATTGAATCTGCTCATCAAGGACATCATGGCACTGAAAACAATGGATACAATCAAGAGAGCCAAGGAAATGGTTAGGTATGTGAAGGGTCATCAAGTTATAGCAGCAATCTACCTCACCAAGCAAACTGAGAAGAATAAGATCACCAAATTGAAGCTGCCCAGCAACACCCGTTGAGGTGGTGTTGTCATCATGTTTGGCAGTCTCCTGGAGGGGAAGGAGTCTCTCCAAGAAATGGCCATATCACAGTCTGCCGATATGGACAGCCCCATCCAGAGGATCCACTTGGATGATGTATTTTGGGATAGTGTGGTTAGCAGCCTGAAACTCCTGAAACCTATAGCAGTAGCCATTGCACGGATTGAGGGAGACAATGCCATCCTGTCTGATGTTCAGACTTTGCTTGCATATGTAAGAGAAGAAATCCATACTGCCCTGCCCACTTCACTGTTGCTCCAAGCAGAGGAAACTGCAGTTCTGAAATACATCAAAAAGCATGAAGACTTCTGCCTGAAGCCCATACACGCCACAACGTACATGTTGGACCCCAAGTATGCTGGCAAGAGCATCCTGTCTGGTGCAGAGATCAAGGCCTATGGTGTCATCACTACCGTGTTGCACCACCTTGGCCTGGATGAGGGTAAGGTTCTTGGCAGTCTGTCGAAGTACACTTCCAAGCAACGGCTTTGGGATGGAGATGCAATATGGCAGTCATGCCAACATATCTCATCAGCCACTTGGTGGAAGGGACTTTGTGGATCTGAGGCTATTTCTCCTGTTGCCTCCATCATCCTCCAAATCCCACCAACATCAGCCGCCTCAGAGCAGAGCGCAACTGGTCCTTGTTTGGGAACACACACACCAAAGCACGCAAGAGGCTGACCAGTACAAGGTTGAAAAAAATAATGGCCATCAGGGCAGATTTTTGGCTTTTTGAGCCTGACAACGAGCCAATAAGTATTCAATAAGTATTCAACCCCTTTGTAATGGCACGCCTAAATACGTTCAGGATAAAACATTTGCTGAACAACTCACATAATGCGTTCCATGGAGATTATGACATCTTCATCCACTTCTCTGTTATTCAAATATGCCTGTTAGCTATTCTTTCCATTCACAACTAATGAACACTACTGACCACAACTACTGACCACTACTACTGACCACAGCTACCGAGCACAACCACACAACTACTGACCACAACTACTGACCACAACTACTAACCACAATTACTGATGACAACTACTGAACCACACACCTACTTACCAAAACTACTGACCACAACTACTGAACCACATAACTAATGACCACAACCACACAACTACTGACCACAAATACTGAAACCTATACGTACTTACCAAAACTACTGACCACTACTGGCCAAAACTACTGACCACAACCACACAACTACTGACAGCACCTACTAACCACACATCTACTGAACCACATAACTAATGACCACAACAACTACTGATCACATCTTCTGACAACTACTGACCACAGCTACTGACCACCACCACACAACTACTAAACCACAACTACTGACCGCAACCACACAACTACTAAACCACAACTACTGACCACAACCACACAACCACTGACCACAGCTACTGACCAAAAGAACTGACCACAACCACAACACTACTGACCACAACTACTGACCACAAAAACTGACCGCAACCACACAACTACTAAACCACAACTACTGACCACAACAACTGACCGCAACCACACAACTACTAAACCACAACTACTGACCGCAACCACACAACTACTAAACCACAACTACTGACCACAACCACACAACTACTAAACCACAACTATTGACCACAACCACACAACCACTGACCACAGCTACTGACCAAAAGAACTGACCACAACCACAACACTACTGACCACAACTACTGACCACAACAACTGACCGCAACCACACAACTACTAAACCACAACTACTAAACCACAACTACTGACCACAACCCCAAAACTACTGACCACAACTACTGACCAAAACAACTGACCACAACCACACAACTACTGACTACTGAACCACACAACGAATGACCACAACAATAAAACAAATCACCACAACAATAAAACTACTGACCAAAAGTTCTGACCACAACCACACAACTACTGAACACAAGACTACTGACCACACAACTACTGACCCCAAACACACAACTACTGACCACAACCACACAACTACTAACCACAACTACTAACCACAATCACTAACCACAACCACACAACTACTGACCACAACCACTGACCACAACCACACAACTACTGACTCAGGACACGTTATCAGAGTCGTTACAGCCACCTGGTTTCTCCACGCATCGCGCCGACAGAAACAAACATGTATCTGGTAAGAAGAAGGGTGGGGGTGTGTGTCTTATGATTAACGAGTCTTGGTGTGATCATAACAACATACAGGAACTCAAGTCCTTTTGTTCACCTGACATAGAATTCCTTACAATCAAATGCCGACCGCATTATCTACCAAGAGAATTCTCCTCGATTATAATCACAGCCGTGTATATCCCCCCTCAAGCTGACACATCGACGGCACTGAAAGAAATTCATTTCACTCTAGGTAAATTGGAAACCACATATCTTGAGGCTGCATTTATTGTGGCTGGGGATTTTAATAAGGCTAATTTGAAAACAAGGCTCCCGAAATTTTACCAGCATATCGAATGTGCCACCCGGGCTGGTAAATCCTGGATCACTGTTATTCCAACTTCCGTGATGCATACAAGGCTATTCTCCGCCCTCCTTTCGGCAAGTCTGACCATGACTCCATTTTGTTGCTCCCAGCCTACAGACAGAAACTAAAACAGGAAACACCCGTTCTCAGGTCTGTTCAACGCTGGTCCGACCAATCTGATTCCATGCTGCAAGATTGCTTCGAGCACGTGGACTGGGATATGTTCCGCATTGCGTCGGACAACAACATTGATGTATACGCTGATTCGGTGAGCGAGTTTATTAGCAAGTGCATTGGTGATGTTGTACCCATAGCAACTATTAAAACCTTCCCCAACCAGAAACCGTGGATTGATGGCAGCATTCGCGCAAAACTGAAAGCGCGAACCACTGCTTTTAACCAGGGTAAGGCTACCGGAAACATGACTGAATACAAACAGTGTAGCTATTCCTTCCGCAAGGCAATCAAACAAGCTAAGCGTCAATATAGAGACAAAGTAGAGTCACAATTCAACAGCTCAGACACAAGAGGAATGTGGCAGGGTCAATGTTATCTGCTAACCATGTGTATGTGACCAATAACATTAGATTTGATTTGATAAAATAACCCACCAACAGTAACTCTTGAACCGTTCAAGCTAGATACACCAAACCAACTTTCACATGTTCAGGGTATCCTAACTTTTCATCTACCTACTTTTTCGACTATAACCAATCACTACCATTACTATAGCAGACCCTAACACTACTATAACGTATTTCAAAACCATACATACTTTTAAAACTACTTCGCTTTTAGTCAAGTAAAACTTTTTAAACTTCTACCACAAAAATAATTTAAAGAGTTAAAGCAAGTCCCACCAATTGTATTTCATGTACAATTACCATGTAGTTATAATTCTTATTTGGCACACTACTTATCTCTCACAATTTGAGCTAGAAACGTAATTCAAACTTTAAAATGTGTAGACCGGTCCCGATTGAAAATCTTGCATGGAAGTCTACTTCTCTACTATTCAAATCTGGCGTTTGAACAAATTTTGAACAAAATTTGAACAAAAGTGAAAGCTGTTTTAGTAACCAACTGCTCTCTTCATAGATTCAGTAAGTCATGTCAGATACACTATGGACCAATAGCAGCTGCAAATTCCAATGAAACTACATCACATTTTGAAGTTCACTTTCCTTGCTTTGTCTAACAATACTATTATCAATCTAGAAAATAAGTTTTTTGGTTCAGAGTGCAGTAATTCTTTAGTTTCATAGGAAAACATTGTTGTTAGCATGTTTCCCACACGGGCTTTAGCCATGGAGGGAGCAGTGTTGCCAAGGCTACTGTTGCCTAGCAACACTTAACTCGTCACTAGCATTTTGAAGCTGAGCCATTTGCTCGTGCTCTGCTGCACAGTAAAGTCATATCTGACTAAGATCAGAACATGGTGTCAGAAGGGCTTCAACCTCGTCAAATATAAGACCAAATAGATTATTTCACAGAAAAGAATAATGTTTGTTGAGTTTTGTTGGAGTTTTATTTGAGATATTTGAGCTAAATTCTAACCACAAAAAAATGTACTTTGAAACTGTTATGTAATTAAAATAAACAAAAATGCCATTTCCTTATGCAGAAAAAATGTGTACACCACTACCTTTACCATCACCTCAAATGGCTAGAATTAGGATCAGGTGCACCCAAACAGGTGCAAATAATTAGGAAATGATTAGAGAGTACCTTGGGAGGGTCCGGCCTTCCATGAAGATTAGAAACTTGGTCTGGTGTGGTCTTAACCATATGACTGTGTGGTAACACATCATGCCAAGATCAAAAGACCTCCGAGGCCCTCAGAAGAAACATTATTGAGTGTTGTGGTTCAGTGAATGTCGAAGTTCATGAGTCAACTGTGAGAAAGACACTGCACAAACTTGGCCTACATGAGAGGTCAGGAAGGAAGAAGCCTCTGCTCTCAAAAAATAATATCAAGACAAGACTGTCGTTTGCCAGACAACACCTGGGTAAAGACCAAAACTACTGGAACAATGTGCTCTCGACAAATGAGTCAGAGGTGGAGTTGTTTGGCCGCAATGCCAGACACCATCTATAGCGGAAAAAAAACACTCATACCAACCGTAAAGCATGGAGGCGGTGGCATTACGGTTTAGGGCTGCTTTGCTGCCTCAGGGCCTGGCCAACTTGCCATCATTGTCAACCATGAATTCCATATTGTACCAGAAAATTCCTGAGGAGAATGTTAGGCCATCTGTCAAAAAAGCTGAAGCTGAATCGAACACGGATCTTGCAACAGGACAGTGTCAAGGCCCAGATCTCAATCCTGTCCAAATGGAGGGTTATGGTATGGCTGGGTCAGAGCCCAGATCTCAATCCTGTCAATGCGGGGGACTTGAAGTGGGCTGTGCATGCAAGAAATCCCTCGATCATGACACAGTTGAAGCAGTACAGATTTTTTTTAGTCGAAACGGCTACATGAAGTTATTTCAGCCGAAAGGGGGCAACGCCAGCTATTGAAGCTAGTGGTGTACTTGTTTTTTTTCTGCACTATGGAATTGCATTTCTGTTGATTTTTGATGAATAAATGATTGCAAAGTATAATTGTTCAGTTTAATTTGTTGAATTAGGTTACCTTAATCTGTCAATAGCGTTGAAGTGAAAATTACATATCCATCTGTCCAAATATTTACAAAACAATACAACTTTCCAGGGGGTGTACTTACTTTTTCACGACTGCAATTATTCCTCAGTTATTTGTTGAAGCACCTTTGGTAGCGATGACAGGCTCGAGTCTTCTTGGGTATGATGCTACAAGCTTGGCACACTTGTATTTGGGGAGTGTCTCACATTCTCCTCTGCAGATACTCTCAAGCTCTGTCAGGTTGGATGAGGAATGTCGCTGCACAGCTATTTGCAGGTCTCTTCTGTTTGATTGGGTTCAAGTCCAGGCTCTGACTTGTGTGCAAGCCACTCATGCGTTGTCTTGGCTGTGTGCTTAGGGTTGTTGTTCTGTTGGAAGGTAATCCTTCGCCCCAGTCTGAGGTCCTGAGTGCTATGGAGGAGGTTTTCATTAAGGGTCTCTGTGTACTTTGCTCCATCCATCTTTCCTTCGATCCTGACTAGTCTCCCAGTCCCTGCCGCTGAAAAACATCCCCACAACATGATGTTGCCACCACCATGCTTCACCGTAGGGATGGTGCCAGGTTTTCTCCAGACGTGACGCTTGGCATTCAGGCCAAAGAGTTAAATCTTTGTTTCATCATACCAGAGAATCTTGTTTCTCATGGTCTGAGAGTCTTTAGGTGACTTTTGGCAAACTCCAAGTGGGCCGTCATGTGCCTTTTACTGAGGAGTGGCTTCCATCTGGCCACTACCATAAAGGCCTGATTGGTGAAGTGCTGCAGAGATGGGAGAACCTTCCAGAAGATCAACCATCTCCACAGAAGAACTCTGGAGCTCTGTCAGAGTGACTTTCGGGTTCTTGGTCACGTCCCTGACCAAGGCCCTTCTCCCACAATTGCTCAGTTTGACTGGGTGGGCAGCTCTCGGGCGAGTCTTGGTGGTTCCAAACTTCTTACATTTCAGAATGATGGAGGACACTGTGTTCTTGGGGACCTTCAATGCTGCAGACATGTTTTGGTGCACTTCCCCAGATCTGAACCTCGATGCAATTTTGCTCTGCCATGCACTATCAACTGTGGGACTTTATATAGACAGGTGTGTGCCTTTCCAAATCATGTCCAATCAATTGAAACAACTACAGGTGAACTCCAATCAAGTTGTAGAAACATCTCAACGATGATCAATGGAAACAGGATGCACATGACCTCAATTTCATGTCTCAAAGCAAAGGGTGTGGATACTTATGTAAATAAGGTATTTATAAAAAACAGTTTTCGCTTTGTCATTATGGGGTATTGTGTGTAGATTAATGGGGGGAAAAAAATATTTAATAAACTTTAGAATAAGGCTGAAATGTAACCAAATGTGGAAATAGTCAAAGGGTCTGAATACTTTCAGAATGCACTGTAAAGTGTTCAACTTGTTGAGTGACAAGAGAATAAACAGATTTGCACAAAGATATTTAACAGACTCTTACACTAATCACAATGTATTTTTGTGTTGGTCATCAGACCGACCAGGTAAGGTTTTCACCTTCCCCGTGGTGTCAGACATGGCCTATGTGAAGCTGAAGCTCCTCTTCACTGTGTGTCTCTGGTTCTTCATTGACCTCCGTAAGACCCAGTCCCTCTTCTCTATGGCTACCAGAGCCCACAGCAATGACTTCATCCTTTATAAGCCCAGTGTTGGGGTCTATCAGGTAACTGATGAAGGGGATGTGTAGAGACTGGACTGACTGGACTGACTGATGTAGGGGATGTGTTTGTAAGAGACTGAGTATTTGTATTTACTATGGATCCCTATTAGTTCCTGCTAAGGCAGCAGCTACCCTTCCTGGGGTTTATTATGGATCACCATTAGTTCCTGCCAAGGCAGCAGCTACTCTTCCTGGGGTTTATTATGGATCCCCATTAGTTCCTGCCAAGGCAGCAGCTACTCTTCCTGGGGTTTATTATGGATCCCCATTAGTTCCTGCCAAGGCAACAGCTACTCTTCCTGGGGTCCAGCAAAATTAAGGCAGTTATACAATTAAAAAAATATTGCAATACATTCATAACATATTTCACAACACACTAAGTGCCCCTACTCCACTACCACGGTATGCATGGGTGTCCGAGCTGTGTGCCAGTAGTTCAAACAGACAGCTCGTGCATTCAACATGTCAATACCTCACACAAATACAACTTTGAGCCAGGAGAGATGGACATGCATATTATTAATGTTAGCTCTCTGTGTACATCCAAGAGCCAGCCATGCATCCCTCTTCTGAGATAATTCAAATTTTCCTAAGTCCCTATTTGTGGCACCTGACCACACAACTGAACAGTAGTCAAGGTGCGACAAAACTAGAGCCTGTAGGACCTGCCTTGTTAATAGTGCTGTTATGAAGGCAGAACAGGGCTTTATTATGGACAGACGTCTCCCCATCTTAGCTACTGTGGTATCAATATGTTTTGACCATGATAATTTACAATCCAGGGTTACTCCAAGCAATTTAGTCACCTCAACTTGGTCAATTTCCACATTATTTATTACAAGATTTAGTTGAGGTTTAGGGAATGATTTGTCCCAAATACAATGCTTTTAGTTTTAGAATTATTCAGGACAAACGTGTTCCTTGCCACCCACTCTGAAACTAACTGCAGCTTTTTGTTATGTGTTGCAGTCAATTCAGTCGCTGTAGTAGCTGACATGTATAGTGTTGAGTCATCCACATACATCGACACACTGGCTTTACTCAAAGCCAGTGGCATGTCGTTAGTGAAGATTGAAAAAAGTAAGGGGCCTAGACAGCTGCCCTGGGGAACTCCTGATTCTACCTGGATTATGTTGGAGAGGCTTCCATTAAAGAACACCCTCCATGTAAAGCCATAACACATACATTTTTCCACCAACAGACTATTTAATAATAATAATAATGACTATTACTCATTTGCAATCACTGTATATTGACATTTTTTACTTTTTTTTTCTATTATTGACTGTATGTTTGTTTATTCCATGTGTAACTCTCTGTTGTTGTATTTGTCAAACTGCTTTGCTTTATCTTGGCCAGGTCACAGTTGTAAATGAGAACTTGTTGTCAACTAGTCTACCTGGTTAAATAAAGTTTTTTTTTTTTTTGTATAAATCCCATAACACGATGCAGCCACTAATGTGCTTGAAAATATGGAGAGTAGTACTCAGTGATGTGTTGTATTGGATTTGCCCCAAACATAACGCATCGTATTCAGGACCAAAAGTTATTAATTGCTTTGCCACATTCAGTGGTGTGAATACTTGTTTAAATGAGATATTGTCACGACTTCAGCCGATGTTGGTCCCTCTCCTTGCTCGGGTGGCTTTCGGCGGTTGACGTCACCGGCCTTCTGGAGCTGGGAGGTACTGAGCTTAGGGAGGCCGGAGGAGGGGCTATTCCCTGCACCCTCTGTGGCCGCAGAGGGCACACTGCTGGTCGGTGCAGGGGGGGTTCCTCAGGGAGTCGAGGCAGCAGGCAGGGCACTATCGGGTCACCCCAGGTGAGTAGGCATCAGACTCACCCAGAGCTCCCTGTTGCTCACATGTTTTTCTTTGTTAACCTCTCAGGGATTGCTGGGGCGCTAACGCCCCAATCCCGACACTACCAGGTGAAATGCAAGGCGCCAAATTCAAAATCCAAAAGTTGAATTATTAAACATTCATCAATATACAAGTGTTGAATAGTCATCAAAAGCTCTGCTTCTTGGCAATATCACAGCATTGTCAGATTTCAAAAAGGCTTTACGCATTATGTTCATAAAATACAGCGTCCACTCGCCCATTGAACCGTGAAGAGAACTCGTTCAACCTATACCTATAAACTTGTCCAAGAACAATCAAACATCATTGATAATGTATCCTTAGGAACACTTTTATGTATATTTACTATAATATTTCAACCGGATTATAAACTGGACGATAGGAAAGGAAAAAACCACAGCGCGGGCGAGCCCATGAACGCGCATCCTCTTCTGTTTACATCTGGTGACCAGTTCGAAATTCCTTCTATTACCATCCAGAGCATTCTAACATCATCAAACACTGTCTAGAGACTGTTGACATCCAGTGGAAGCAATAGGTACTGCAATCTTACTCCTATATATGGCAGTTTTCAATAGGGAGGGGTTCAAAATGAGGCAATGTGTCAAAAACACTTTTTCCAGGACAAAAATTCCTCGGGTTTTCGCCTGCTATATCCGTTCTGTTATACTCACAGACATTATGTTACCACTTTTAGAAACTTCAGAGTGTTTCCTATCCAATAGTATTAATTATGTGCATATCCTATTTTCTGGGCCTGAGTGGGAGGCATTTTACTTTGGGCACGCCAGACTCTCCAAAACCGTCACCTCGGGAGCCGCTCCCTAAGAAGTTAACACTTTTTTGGCTACTACATGATTCAATGTGTTATTTCATAGTTTTGATGTCTTCATTATTATTCTACAATGTATAAAACAGTAAAAATAAAGAAAACCGCTTGAATGAGTAGGCGTGTCCAAACTTTTGACTGGTACTGTATAAGCATACCTCTCAAGCTGTCTGTATCCTCCTGACTGGTGGTTATTTTTTAAAGAAAATAAATATGCTTTTCTGCATCTCTGCTAAAATCTGAGTAAAAGATTGAAAGGAATGTGAGTATTATTTAGTACATTTAGTAATTGCCTGCCACCAAGAAACTTAGACAATCTAGCTACTTGGTGGCTTCTTGGTAGCTAGTTATAAGGGAGGTTATCTGGGCTAGCTAAAGCCAACTTTTTAAAATTGCTAGGTGGCTAGTAGTATTGCAGAGAAATAACAACAAAATAATGTACCAATTATTTTGTTTATTATAAAACATTTTAAGGGTCCGATCTGAGGGGGCACATGCCCCTGTGCCCCCTCTTGGCATGCCGCCTCTGATTCCTTCCCCAAGCCGACCTGTTCTGTTCCAACCGCCAAGTGTTTGGTCCTCGCTTCAGCAGCTGGAGACAGACGGTCCTGACTCATATTTCCTCGTCATAGCGAGGTCTCCTCCAGCTGAATGCGTACATTTCTCACCTCCGGATCAAGCTGCTAGCCTCCTGATGGAGCTCCCTCCTCAAACGGAATATGCATAAACACAAGGGACTTTTTTGGGGTATTATACACGGCACAGCCACAGCAAGCGGCCGATGAGACAATAGCCTATAGCTGACCGTCAACAATAATACATATTGTGCTTCGTGGTCTGTCATCATTCCATGCGGTCTGGAACGTTCCGGGATTTACTTTTCGAGATCGTTCATCCCCATCGGTGTGATATTTGCTCCCTTTGTTGGGTGGAGTCAAGTCCGCAATTTTCTATATTGGAATCATCACTGTCATCATTTCAGGTGGGTGAAACAAACATAACAGTTGTTTTCAGGGCTCCTACATGCATTATAATTGTCACGTGAAAGGACGGAGGATTCAATAGCGAGTCAAGTTCAACATTTATTGAAGCAATACAGGAGGTGAGAAACAGGTACAGATAATCCAGGGTGTCAGGAACTGTCTAGGTCTTAGCAGCGCCGAGGCTGCGGGGAGAAACCAATCTTCCGTACTGTCAGTGAGTGAAGAGGAATTCCCAGACTGGCGATCTTGAACGTGCCCAGCGTAGAGACCTCCACTGGAGCGATAGCAAACGAAGAGTCCAGCGGAGAACAGAACCATGGGAGAACAGAGTACTCGGCCTGGAGAGAGACACACGCACAGGAAAACAAGACAACGAACTGACAAACACAAGACCAAGACAACGAGTATAAGTAGCCACCCATAATGAGTGTCAGCTGGCGCTGACAACGAGCAAAGTGGCAATCAGCGGCCACACAAACACACACGCACGCACACACCCACACACACACAGAGAGAGCCGGCGAATTCATGAACCGTGACAATAATATATTCAAATATTGCAAGTTCATTTGGAAATGTTAATTATGAAACAGTAGTGGGTTTATAGCTTTTTGGCTTTAAAGTAATCTAAAATCGACGTAGGCTAAGGAGAATTACTATTATAGCAGGAGAACAGACCATATTTTAAATAATCATATGCAGCGCCTTAGTTCCACTGTTAGATCTGGTTGAATAAGCCCTATAATTAAGGCTATATATTTAGTGCTAATAGTCTCTGGTTAAAATGTTGTTGTTAGGGGACAGTCTGGAACACTCCTCTCCTCTCCCTCCATCACTATGCTCTACTGTAATTACAGATATACAGTCTGGAACCCTCCTCTCCTCTCCCTCCATCACTATGCTCTACTGTAATTACAGATATACAGTCTGGAACACTCCTCTCCTCTCCCTCCATCACTATGCTCTACTGTAATTACAGATATACAGTCTGGAACACTCCTCTCCTCTCCCTCCATCACTATGCTCTACTGTAATTACAGATATACAGTCTGGAACCCTCCTCTCCTCTCCCTCCATCACTATGCTCTACTGTAATTACAGATATACAGTCTGGAACACTCCTCTCCTCTCCCTCCATCACTATGCTCTACTGTAATTACAGATATACAGTCTGGAACACTCCTCTCCTCTCCCTCCATCACTATGCTCTACTGTAATTACAGATATACAGTCTGGAACACTCCTCTCCTCTCCCTCCATCACTATGCTCTACTGTAATTACAGATATACAGTCTGGAACCTCCTCTCCTCTCCCTCCATCACTATGCTCTACTGTAATTACAGATATACAGTCTGGAACACTACTCTCCTCTCCCTCCATCACTATGCTCTACTGTAATTACAGATATACAGTCTGGAACCCTCCTCTCCTCTCCCTCCATCACTATGCTCTACTGTAATTACAGATATACAGTCTGGAACCCTCCTCTCCTCTCCCTCCATCACTATGCTCTACTGTAATTACAGATATACAGTCTGGAACCCTCCTCTCCTCTCCCTCCATCACTATGCTCTACTGTAATTACAGATATACAGTCTGGAACCCTCCTCTCCTCTCCCTCCATCACTATGCTCTACTGTAATTACAGATATACAGTCTGGAACCCTCCTCTCCTCTCCCTCCATCACTATGCTCTACTGTAATTACAGATATACAGTCTGGAACACTCCTCTCCTCTCCCTCCATCACTATGCTCTACTGTAATTACAGATATACAGTCTGGAACACTCCCTCTCCTCTCCCTCCATCACTATGCTCTACTGTAATTACAGATATACAGTCTGGAACCCTCCTCTCCTCTCCCTCCATCACTATGCTCTACTGTAATTACAGATATACAGTCTGGAACACTACTCTCCTCTCCCTCCATCACTATGCTCTACTGTAATTACAGATATACAGTCTGGAACCCTCCTCTCCTCTCCCTCCATCACTATGCTCTACTGTAATTACAGATACAGTGCATTCAGAAAGAATTCAGACCCCTTGACTTTTTCCATATTTTACGTTACAGCCGTATTCTAAAATGTATTAAACATATTTTTTCTCATCAATCTACACACAATACCCCATAATGACAACGTGAAAACAGTTATTTCGAATTTTTGCAAATTTAAAGAAATGTAAAAACTGAAATACCTTATTTACATAAGTATTCAGACCCTTTGCTGTGAGACTCAAAATTAAGCTCAGATAGGGGTTAGGTTATTCATGTAGCTAGATGATGATAGATGATGACTGGGTCTGTAACAACATTATCAGTTGGTACCGGGTTATAACAGGTTGTTTGGGGCGCTCCCACCATGGAAAATGATTCAATTGAATAACCTAGTTGCCTAGTTGTTATGTCTCGTGGGTTTCATAACCATGTCATTGTAACAATAATCAAATGTTGAGATGAGAGGCAGGATTTCAGTTCAACCATTTACATATCCGGAAAGTATTCAAACCCCTTGACTTTTTCCTCAATTTGTTACCTTACAGCCTTATTCTAAAATAGATTTTTTTTAAATGTACTCTTCAATCTACACACAATACCCCATGAGATGTTTCTACAACTTGATTGGAGTACACCTGTGGTAAATTCAATTGATTTGACATGATTTGGAAAGGCACACACCTGTCTATATAGTTGGCAGTGCATGTCAGACCAAAAACCAAGCCATGAGGTCAAAGGAATTGTCCGTAGAGTTCCGAGACAGGATTGTGCCGAGGCACAAGAAGGTTACCAGGAAGGGTACCAAAAACATTCTGCATCATTGAAGGTCCCCACGAACACAGTGGCCTCCATCATTCTTAAATGGGAGAAGTTTGGAGGCACCAAGACTCTTCCTAGAGCTGGCCACCCGGACAAACTGAGCAATCGGGGGTGAAGGGCCTTGGTCAGGGAGGTGACCAAGAACCTGATGGTCACTCAGACAGAGCTCCAGAGTTCCTCGATACCTTCTAGAAGGACAACCATCTCTGCAGCACTCCACCAATCAGGCCTTCATGGTGGAGTGGCCAGACGGAAGCCACTCCTCAGTAAAAGGCACATGACAGCCCGCTTGGAGTTTGCCAAAAGGCAGTTAAAGACTCTCAGACCATGAGAAACAAGATTCTCTCGTATGATGAAACCAAGATTGAACTCTTTGGCCTGAATGCCAAGCGTCATGTCTGGAGGATACCTGGCACCATCCCTACGGTGAAGCATGGTGGTGGCAGCATTATGCTGTGGGGATGTTTTTCAGTGGCAGGGACTGGGAGACTAGTCAGGATCAAAGCAAAGATGAACAGAGCAAAGTACAAAGAGATCCTTGATGAAAACCTCCTCAGAACCTCAGACTGGGGCAAAGGTTTACCTTCCAACAGGACAACGACCCTAAGCACACAGCCAAGACAATGCAGGAGTGGCTTCGGGACAAGTCTCTGAATGTCTTTGAGTGGCCCAGCCAGAGCCCGGACTTGAACCCGATCGAACATCTCTGGAGAGACCTGAAAATAGCTGTGCAACGATGCTCCCCATCCAACCTGACAGAGCTTGAGAGGATCTGCAGAGAAGAATGGGAGAAACTCCCCAAATACAGGTGTGCCAAGCTTGTAGCGTCATACCCAAGAAGACTCAAGGCTGTAATCGCTGCCAAAGGGTCTGAATACTTATGTAAATGTGATATTACATCTGTATTTATATATGAATATGCTTTGTCATTATGGGGTGTTGTGTGTGTATATTGATGAGGAAAAATTAAATTGTAATACATTTTAGAATAAGGCTGTAATGCAACAACATGTTATAAAAGTCAAGGGGTCTGAATACTTTCCGAATACACTATAGACGGTATGGGACCCTCCTCCCCTCCCCTCTCTTCTCCTCCTCCCCTCTCCTCCTGCCCTCTCCTCTCCTCTTCCCCTCTCCTCCTGCCCTCCCCTCTCCTCCTGCCCTCCCCTCTCCTCCTCCCCTCTCCTCTGCCTTATCATACCTAATCATAACTGTCTTTCTCCCCTGTTCCTGTCTCACCACCCCAGGTCTCCAAAGCAGCAGCGGATCTAATGGCGTATTGCGACGCCCACATATGTGACGACCCCCTCATCGTGCCCATGCCAGCCTCAGAGAACCCCTTTAGGGAAAAGAAGTTATTCTGCACCATCCTCTGATGCCCAGTCGGGGGCAGACCAGCCTTAGGCCATGTTTCAGACGTGGAATAAAGCCTGGTGTCTCCTCTTCTGTCTTCACCGTACCTGAAGCTAACAAAACGCTGTGAAAGTAACCAAGAAGTGAAATTCCCTTTCAGCCTTGGAGTTTTTCAACTTTTGTAGTTTTTTTATATGGTCTTCAAGCACAACAAACGTACATACATTTTCTTCATTAAATCTAATCTTCATAAAAGGCATCTGGTAGAAGTAAATTCAATCTTGAAGCCCATTCAAAGGCACGTATCCGGAAGTTCGCTTTAACAGCGAACTAACTGACGTTACTACCACTAGCTTAACATCCTACTGGCTACTGTTGAGTTGGGTTGAGGTTGCCAGGTGGACACTGTGTTGTTGGTCAGCTCTGTCCCAGGTGGCTGAGGGGTGGGTGCGTTGGGGGAGGGTTTAGATACCTTTCCATCTGGCAACCTAATGACCGCGTCTGCGTGTTAGTCTCCAGTGTCGTTTCATTGGATGATTTGTTATAGCTTCTTCTTCGTTGTCAGAGAGAGGAGATTATATTTTTATGCACATCTTTTGTTTTTGTTTACAATAGCTTATTTTATTTACATGCCTCAGGAAACAAACACAAACCGTGGGAAGGTTTTTTACATGTATTTCTAAAGCCCCGTATTTTATATAAGATCGAACGGACATACCATATAGCATGTTAGTCCCCACTATCCATTTCACATTACCACCAAGAAGGAGGGAGATGAGATGGGGGAGGAGGGGGAGAGGGAAAGAGGAGGAGATGGGGAGGGAGGGGAGAGGGGAGAGAGAAGAGATGGAGAGGGAGGGGAGAGGGAAAGAAGATGAGGAGGGAGGGGAGAGGGAAAGAAGATGGGGGCGGGAGAAAAGATGGGGAGGGAGGGGAGATGGAAAGAAGATGGGGAGGAGAGAGAAAGGAGGTGGGGATCGAGGGGAGATGGTGAGGTACTAGGTCCTCTTTAATGTCTCTCTACTGGTGTCGCCCAGGGTTCGATACTAGGTCCTCTATAACGTCTCTACTGGTGTCCCCCAGGGCTCAATACTAGGTCCTCTTTAATGTCTCTCTACTGGTTTCCCCCAAGGCTCAATACTAGGTCCTCTTTAATGTCTCTCTACTGGTTTCCCCCAGGGCTCGATACTAGGTCCTCTTTAATGTCTCTCTATTGGTTTCCTCCAGGGCTTGGTACTCGGTCCCCTTTAATGTCTCTCTACTGGTGTCCCCCAGGGCTCGGTACTAGGTCCCCTTTAATGTCTCACTACTGGTGTCCCCCAGGGCTCAATACTAGGTCCTCTTTAATGTCTCTCTACTGGTGTCCCCCAGGGATCGATACTAGGTCCCCTTTAATGTCTCTCTACTGGTGTCCCCCAGGGCTCGATACTAGGTCCTCTTTAATGTCTCTCTAATGGTGTCCCCCAGGGCTCGGTACTAGGTCCTCTTTAATGTCTCTACTGGTTTCTCCCAGGGCTCGATACTAGGTCCTCTTTAATGTCTCTCCACTGGTGTCCCCCAGGGCTCGATACTAGGTCCTCTTTAATGTCTCTATGCTGGTGTCCCCCAGGGCTCGGTACTAGGTCCTCTTTAATGATTCTCTACTGGTGTCTCCCAGGGCTCGGTACTAGGTCTTCTTTAATGTCTCTATGCCGGTGTCCCCCAGGGCTCGGTACTAGGTCCCCTTTAATGTCTTATGTTGTTTATTTCTTTATTTTATTGTAAGTATAAAGAGCAAAATGTGGTTCCTGAGCCTGTATCATTTTAAATGTATGTCTTAAGTGGATTAATACATTGTTGTGAAAGGCCTTATACCATACAGCCAACCACCCCCCGAGAGGCCTGCTTGTCACTCTGCTTTGCTCCATCCGAGTCTAGGATTGTAAAATGACCTTACCTTTCGCCAAATTCCTAGTTCTTCCAGAAATCCTGGTAGGAGGATTCTGGATTTCCTGCTGATTTGGGGAATCTTCTAACCGGGATTTCTGGAAAACCTGGTCATTTGGGGAAAGTTAATGGAATTTTGCAACCCTACATCCTCCTCTGTCTCCTACAGGGTGGATGTATTTTAGCGCTGTGTCCCAAATGGAACCCTATTGCCTATATAGTGCACTGCCTTTGATCAGCCACTGAGACTGTTTCTGTAGGAACAGTTTATTCTGTTTCAGGCTATAACATCCCTGTGATATAGTTCCCATAAGGTTCCTGTCAAAAGTAGTGCACTATTTAGTGAATAGGGTGCCATTTGTGCTTCTGCCAGAGGAGTGACCTTCTGCAGGTCATTCACTAGGTCCCCCCGTGTGGTTCTGGGATTTTTGCTCACCGTTCTTGTGATCATTTTGACCCCACGGGGTGAGATCTTGCGTGGAGCCCCAGATCGAGGAAGATTATCAGTGGTCTTGTATGTCTTCCATTTCCTAATAATTGCTCCCACAGTTGATTTCTTCAAACCAAGCTGCTTACCTATTGCAGATTCAGTCTTCCCAACCTGGTGCAGGTCTACAATTTGGTTTCTGGTGTCCTTTGACAGCTCTTTGGTCTTGGCCATAGTGGAGTTTGGAGTGTGACTGTTTGAGGTTGTGGACAGGTGTCTTTTATACTGATAACAAGTTCAAACAGGTGCCATTAATACAGGTAACGAGTGGAGGACAGAGGAGCCTCTTAAAGAAGAAGTTACAGGTCTGTGAGAGCCAGAAATCTTGCTTGTTTGTATGTGACCAAATACTTATTTTCCACCATAATTTGCAAATAAATTCATTAAAAATGCTACAATGTGATTTTCTGGATTATTTTTCCTCATTTTGTCTGTCATAGTTGAAGTGTACCTATGATGAAAATTACAGGCCTCTCTCATCTTTTTAAGTTGGAGAACTTGCACAATTGGTGGCTGACTAAATACTTTTTTGCCCCACTGTACTTATTTAGTATTTGCCATTTTTTTGTAAATGTTTAAATTATTATTATTGTTATTATTACTATTAGTTGTATTTATTATCAATGTGAGGATGTGTAGTGCTGCTGATTGGAGATATTAGGTTTAAACCGTTTATAAAATGTGTGATTATTCTCTCTCAGTGTTAAGGGTCTGTTTACATGTTATATGATCCTTTTCATGGGTGATGTTTCATCTGTTTCAACATCACCTTATGGAAAAAACTACCAAGATCCATGAACTTTCCCTAAATCCTCAGGTTTTCCACAAGTCATAGTTGGATAATTCATGGAATCAAGAAAAAATAGGCAGGAAATCCAGATTCCTCCAACCAGGATTTCTGGACAATCTGGGACTTTGGGGACAGTAAGCGGAATTTTGCAACCCTATTGTAGTTGAATTTAGTTCCCCTGTATTTTACAGTAGCATCAAATCAAATCAAAGTTTATAGTAGGGGTTTATAGTAGGTATCATACACATTTCCTATCCTGCATAACAGTCTGTGTCATCATGTCACTCTATGCCACTCGCTGTCAGTGGCATGATGGCATAGACTGGTTCTCAGGCTACACCATTCCTATCACTGAAACCAGATATTAGATTTAACTCTGACTTTGTTTTTGTAGAACTATGCTGTGTTTTTCTGTCTTAGTGACCTGAGACGTTTCTCAGGGTTTCTAATCCCACAGACCTCAGTTCCAGGGTGGTGCCTAATCTGAACATTAAACATGGTCTATGTCCCAAACTTATCCCTACTTATCCCTACATAGTGCACTACTTTTGACCAGAGCCCAATGGGCCCTGGTCGATGGACCCTGGTTGATGGGCCCTGGTCGATGGGCCCTGGTCGATGGGCCCTGGTCAAAAGTAGTGCACTATGCAAGGAATACGGTGCCATTATGGGACACCGCCATGGATTTCATGTCTCAATCGTGAACTTTGCATTTATTTATAACCGAGAAATCTTGATCAAAAATGTTGCCTCTTTTTAATGTCTTTGTTCCAAATGGAACCCTATTCCCCACTACTTTTGACCGATTGACCAGGGCCCATCGACCAGGGCCCATCGACCAGGGCCCATCGACCAGGGCCCATTGACTGGGTTTCTGTACAGCACTTTGTGACATCGGCTGATGTAAAATACAGGACATTATTCACGTTCACATCAAACCCATGATAACTGTCTGGTAACAAATACAGAACACTATTGGCAGCATCACATTCAGAAAGCCAACATCATCCTACTCCTTATCTAGCAGTTTAAAAACCGACTAACAGCAAATCATCCACTAAACCATTTTGATGTAGAATATACATGCGTATGCCACAAATAAGGCTGGAAAACGTTAATGTCATTTTTCAAGTTTAGATAGAGACAATGTTTGTCTGACAGGTGGTGCTGTGAACAGGTGGTGCTGTGAACAGGTGGTGCTGTGAACAGGGGGTGCTGTGAACAGGTGGTGCTGTGAACAGGGGGCGCTGTGAACAGGGGGCGCTGTGAACAGGTGGTGCTGTGAACAGGTGGTGCTGTGAACAGGGGGTGCTGTGAACAGGGGGTGCTGTGAACATAGCTCCTCTTGTCTGACAGGTGGTGCTGTGAACAGGGGGTGCTGTGAACAGGGGGCGCTGTGAACAGGTGGTGCTGTGAACAGGGGGCGCTGTGAACAGGGGGTGCTGTGAACAGGTGGTGCTGTGAACAGGGGGTGCTGTGAACAGGGGTGCTGTGAACAGGGGTGCTGTGAACAGGTGGTGCTGTGAACAGGGGTGCTGTGAACAGGGGTGCTGTGAACAGGTGGTGCTGTGAACAGGGGGTGCTGTGAACAGGGGGTGCTGTGAACAGGGGGTGCTGTGAACAGGGGGTGCTGTGAACAGGTAGTGCTGTGAACAGGGGGTGCTGTGAACAGGGGGCGCTGTGAACAGGGGGTGCTGTGAACAGGTGGTGCTGTGAACAGGGGGCGCTGTGAACAGGTGGTGCTGTGAACAGGGGGTGCTGTGAACAGGGGGTGCTGTGAACAGGGGGTGCTGTGAACAGGGGGTGCTGTGAACAGGGGGTGCTGTGAACAGGTGGTGCTGTGAACAGGGGGCGCTCTGAACAGGTGGTGCTGTGAACAGGGGGTGCTGTGAACAGGGTGCTGTGAACAGGGGTGCTGTGAACAGGGGTGCTGTGAACAGAGGCGCTGTGAACAGGGGGTGCTGTGAACAGGTGGTGCTGTGAACAGGGGCGCCAGAACAGGTGGTGCTGTGAACAGGGGTGCTGTGAACAGGGTGCTGTGAACAGGGGGTGCTGTGAACAGGTGGTGCTGTGAACAGGGGCGCTGTGAACAGGTGGTGCTGTGAACAGGGGCGCTGTGAACAGGTGGTGCTGTGAACAGGGGTGCTGTGAACAGGGGGTGCTGTGAACAGGGGTGCTGTGAACAGGGTGCTGTGAACAGGGGCGCTGTGAACAGGGGGTGCTGTGAACAGGTGGTGCTGTGAACAGGGGCGCTGTGAACAGGTGGTGCTGTGAACAGGGGTGCTGTGAACAGGGGTGCTGTGAACAGGGGTGCTGTGAACAGGTGGTGCTGTGAACAGGGGCGCTGTGAACAGGTAGTGCTGTGAACAGGGTGCTGTGAACAGGGGTGCTGTGAACAGGTGGTGCTGTGAACAGGGGGTGCTGTGAACAGGGGGTGCTGTGAACAGGGGGTGCTGTGAACAGGGGGTGCTGTGAAGCCATAAATACAGAGATATATAATATGGCCCTGCGTTGCTGAGCTGAAAAGCCATTGCTATTAGGACTGACAGTTGTCAGCAGTGAAATCAACTACAAATCATCAGACAATTGGTTTGGTAGAGGCTGTGTGAGGGTCAGCTGTGTGAGGGTCAGCTGTGTGATGGTCAGCTGTGTGAGGGTCAGCTGTGTGAGGGTTAGCTGTGTGAGGGTCAGCTGTGTGAGGGTCAACTGTGTGAGGGTCAGCTGTGTGAGGGTCAGCTGTGTGATGGTTTGCTGTGTGAGGGTCAGCTGTGTGAGGGTCAGCTGTGTGGGGGTCAGCTGTGTGATGGTTTGCTGTGTGAGGGTCAGCTGTGTGAGGGTCAGCTGTGTGAGGGTCAGCTGTGTGAGGGTCAGCTGTGTGATGGTTTGCTGTGTGAGGGTCAGCTGTGTGAGGGTCAGCTGTGTGAGGGTCAGCTGTGTGAGGGTCAGCTGTGTGACTACTTTGTCCATTACCTGAAATCCAAATAAAAATCCATTTAAATGAGGGGGTGAATACTTTTGCAAGGCACTGTGCACAGTACAATGAAATGCTTAATGGAAAACGTGCATAAAGATGTATTGTTTTATCCACTGAGCGATATGCAGCGCTATGGTTCAATGTGCCAATAAATCAGCACAATCTACTTTCTATATATACTTTTATTGTAGCTAAAATAAGGATCATGTATGCTATGCTAACGACCATACACAGAAAAGATGAGAGCAATACAATACGACCAATACGGCATCTTTCTGAACCTCCATTATTGCATTACAAGCTCTCCTCTCTTGCCATTGTGGATGGTAACTGTAGATAACAAGGTACTTTTATTCAGGTCAGAGGAATTTAGCATATAAACTTTGTTCATGTCATGTGAATTTAGCATATAAACTTTGTTCACGTCATGTGAATTTAGCATAAACTTTGTTCACGTCAGGGGAATTTAGCATATCAACTTTGTTCATGTCAGGTGAATTTAGCATATAAACTTTGTTCACGTCAGGGGAATTAGAATATAAACTTTGTTCACGTCAGGGGAATTTAGAATATAAACTTTGTTCACGTCAGGGGAATTAGAATATAAACTTTGTTCACGTCAGGGGAATTTAGAATATAAACTTTGTTCACGTCAGGGGAATTTAGCATAAACTTTGTTCACGTCAGGGGAAGTTAGCATAAAAACTTTGATCACGTCAGGGGAATTTAGCATATAAACTGTGTTCACGTCAGGGAACTTAGCATATAAACTTTGTTCACGCCAGGGGAATTTAGCATATAAACTTTGTTCACGACAGGGTAATTTAGCATATAAACTTTGTTCACGTCAGGGGACTTTAGAATATAAACTTTGTTCACGTCAGGGGAACCTAGCATATAAACTTTGTTCACGTCAGGGGAACCTAGCATATAAACTTTGTTCACGTCAGGGGAATTTAGCATATAAACTTTGTTTATGTCAGGGGAATTTAGCATATAAACTTTGTTCACGTCAGGGGAATTTAGCATATAAACTGTGTTCACGTAAGGGAACTTAGCATATAAACTTTGTTCACGTCAGGGGAACTTAGCATATAAACTTTGTTCACATCAGGGGAATTTAGCATATAAACTTTGTTCACGACAGGGGAATTTAGCATATAAACTTTGTTCACGTCTAGAATTTAGCATATAAACTTTGTTCACGTCAGGAATTTAGCATATAAACTTTGTTCACGTCAGGAAACTTAGCATATAAACTTTGTTCACGTCTGGGAATTTAGCATATAAACTTTGTTCACGTCAGAACTTAGCATATAAACTTTGTTCACGCTAGGAATTTAGCATATAAACTTTGTTCACGTCAGGGAATTTAGCATATAAACTTTGTTCACGTCAGAATTTAGCATATAAACTTTGTTCACGTCAGGAACTTAGCATATAAACTTTGTTCACGACAGGGGAATTTAGCATATAAACTTTGTTCACGACAGGGAATTTAGCATATAAACTTTGTTCACGTCAGGAATTTAGAATATAAACTTTGTTCACGTCAGGGGAATTTAGCATATAAACTTTGTTCACGTCAGGGGAATTTAGCATATAAACTGTGTTCACGTAAGGGGAACTTAGCATATAAACTTTGTTCACGTCAGGGGAACTTAGCATATAAACTTTGTTCACATCAGGGGAATTTAGCATATAAACTTTGTTCACGACAGGGGAATTTAGCATATAAACTTTGTTCACGACAGGGGAATTTAGCATATAAACTTTGTTCACGACAGGGGAATTTAGCATATAAACTTTGTTCACGTCAGGGAAACTTAGCATATAAACTTTGTTCACGTCAGTCGAATTTAGCATACAAACTTTGTTCACGTCAGGGGAACTTAGCATATAAACTTTGTTCACGACAGGGGAATTTAGCATATAAACTTTGTTCACATCAGGGGACTTTAGAATATAAACTTTGTTCACGTCAGGGGAACCTAGCATATAAACTTTGTTCACGTCAGGGGAACCTAGCATATAAACTTTGTTCACGTCAGGGGAATTTAGCATATAAACTTTGTTTATGTCAGGGGAATTTAGCATATAAACTTTGTTCACGTCAGGGGAACTTAGCATATAAACTTTGTTCACATCAGGGGAATTTAGCATATAAACTTTGTTCACGACAGGGGAATTTAGCATATAAACTTTGTTCACGACAGGGGAATTGAGCATATAAACTTTGTTCACGACAGGGGAATTTAGCATATAAACTTTGTTCACGTCAGGGAAACTTAGCATATAAACTTTGTTCACGTCTGAGGAATTTAGCATATAAACTTTGTTCAAGTCAGGGGAACTTAGCATATAAACTTTGTTCACGTCAGGGGAATTTAGCATATAAACTTTGTTCACGTCAGGGGAATTTAGCATATAAACTTTGTTCACGTCAGAATTTAGCATATAAACTTTGTTCACGTCAGAATTTAGCATATAAACTTTGTTCACGTCAGGAATTTAGCATATAAACTTTGTTCACGTCAGGAATTTAGCATATAAACTTTGTTCACGTCAGGAATTTAGCATATAAACTTTGTTCACGTCAGAATTTAGCATATAAACTTTGTTCACGCTAGGAATTTAGCATATAAACTTTGTTCACGCGTCAGAATTTAGCATATAAACTTTGTTCACGCCAGGGAATTTAGCATATAAACTTTGTTCACGTCAGGGGAATTTAGCATATAAACTTTGTTCACGTCAGGGGAATTTAGCATATAAACTTTGTTCACGTCAGTCGAATTTAGCATACAAACTTTGTTCACGTCAGGGGAACTTAGCATATAAACTTTGTTCACGACAGGAATTTAGCATATAAACTTTGTTCACGACAGAATTTAGCATATAAACTTTGTTCATTCACGTCAGAATTTAGCATATAAACTTTGTTCACGTCAGGAATTTAGCATATAAACTTTGTTCACGCTAGAATTTAGCATATAAACTGTGTTCACGTCAGGGAACTTAGCATATAAACTTTGTTCACGTCAGAATTTAGCATATAAACTTTGTTCACGTCAGAATTTAGCATATAAACTTTGTTCACGTCAGGGAATTTAGCATATAAACTTTGTTCACGTCAGGAATTTAGCATATAAACTTTGTTCACGCTAGGAATTTAGCATATAAACTTTGTTCACGTCAGGAACTTAGCATATAAACTTTGTTCACGTCAGGAATTTAGCATATAAACTTTGTTCACGTCAGAACTTAGCATATAAACTTTGTTCACGTCAGGGAATTTAGCATATAAACTTTGTTCACGACAGGAATTTAGCATATAAACTTTGTTCACGCTAGGAATTTAGAATATAAACTTTGTTCACGTCAGAATTTAGCATATAAACTTTGTTCACGTAAGGGGAATTTAGCATATAAACTTTGTTCACGTCAGGGGAAGTTAGCATATAAACTTTGTTCCAGTCAGGGGAATTTAGCATATAAACTTTGTTCACGTCAGGGGAACTTAGCATAAACTTTGTTCACGCTAATTTAAAATATAAACTTTGTTCACGTCAGGGAACTTAGCATATAAACTTTGTTCACGTCAGAATTTAGAATATAAACTTTGTTCACGTCAGGGAATTTAGCATATAAACTTTGTTCACGTCAGGAATTTAGAATATAAACTTTGTTCACGTCAGGGAATTTAGCATATAAACTTTGTTCACGTCAGGGGAAGTTAGCATATAAACTTTGTTCACGTCAGGGGAATTTAGCATATAAACTGTGTTCACGTCAGGGAACTTAGCATATAAACTTTGTTCACGTTTGGGGAATTTAGCATGTAAACTTTGTTCACGTCAGGGGAATTTAGCATATAAACTTTGTTCACGTCAGGGGAATTTAGCATATAAACTTTGTTCACGTCAGGGGAATTTAGCATATAAACTTTGTTCACGTCAGGGGAATTTAGCATATAAACTTTGTTCACGACAGGGGAATTTAGCATATAAACTTTGTTCACGTCAGGAATTTAGCATATAAACTTTGTTCACGTCAGGGGAACCTAGCATATAAACTTTGTTCACGTCAGGGGAACCTAGCATATAAACTTTGTTCACGTCAGGGGAATTTAGCATATAAACTTTGTTTATGTCAGGGGAATTTAGCATATAAACTTTGTTCACGTCAGGGGAACTTAGCATATAAACTTTGTTCACATCAGGGGAATTTAGCATATAAACTTTGTTCACGACAGGGGAATTTAGCATATAAACTTTGTTCACGACAGGGGAATTGAGCATATAAACTTTGTTCACGACAGGGGAATTTAGCATATAAACTTTGTTCACGTCAGGGAAACTTAGCATATAAACTTTGTTCACGTCTAGGAATTTAGCATATAAACTTTGTTCACGTCAGGGAACTTAGCATATAAACTTTGTTCACGTCAGAATTTAGCATATAAACTTTGTTCACGTCAGAATTTAGCATATAAACTTTGTTCACGTCAGTGAATTTAGCATACAAACTTTGTTCACGTCAGGGGAACTTAGCATATAAACTTTGTTCACGACAGGGGAATTTAGCATATAAACTTTGTTCACGTCAGGGGAATTTAGCATATAAACTTTGTTCACGTCAGGGGAATTTAGAATATAAACTTTGTTCACGTCAGGGGAATTTAGCATATAAACTTTGTTCACGTCAGGGGAATTTAGCATATAAACTGTGTTCACGTCAGGGGAACTTAGCATATAAACTTTGTTCACGTCAGGGGAACTTAGCATATAAACTTTGTTCACATCAGGGGAATTTAGCATATAAACTTTGTTCACGACAGGGGAATTTAGCATATAAACTTTGTTCACGACAGGGGAATTTAGCATATAAACTTTGTTCACGACAGGGGAATTTAGCATATAAACTTTGTTCACGTCAGGAAACTTAGCATATAAACTTTGTTCACGCTAGGGAATTTAGCATATAAACTTTGTTCACGTCAGAACTTAGCATATAAACTTTGTTCACGACAGAATTTAGCATATAAACTTTGTTCACGACAGGAATTTAGCATATAAACTTTGTTCACGTCAGGGAATTTAGAATATAAACTTTGTTCACGTCAGGAATTTAGCATATAAACTTTGTTCACGTCAGAATTTAGCATATAAACTTTGTTTATGTCAGGGGAATTTAGCATATAAACTTTGTTCACGTCAGGGGAACTTAGCATATAAACTTTGTTCACATCAGGGGAATTTAGCATATAAACTTTGTTCACGACAGGGGAATTTAGCATATAAACTTTGTTCACGACAGGAATTTAGCATATAAACTTTGTTCACGACAGGGGAATTTAGCATATAAACTTTGTTCACGTCAGGGAAACTTAGCATATAAACTTTGTTCACGTCTGGGGAATTTAGCATATAAACTTTGTTCAAGTCAGGGGAACTTAGCATATAAACTTTGTTCACGTCAGGGGAATTTAGCATATAAACTTTGTTCACGCTAGGGAATTTAGCATATAAACTTTGTTCACGTCTAGGAATTTAGCATACAAACTTTGTTCACGTCAGGGGAACTTAGCATATAAACTTTGTTCACGACAGGGGAATTTAGCATATAAACTTTGTTCACGACAGGGGAATTTAGCATATAAACTTTGTTCACGTCAGGGGAATTTAGAATATAAACTTTGTTCACGTCAGAATTTAGCATATAAACTTTGTTCACGCTAGAATTTAGCATATAAACTGTGTTCACGTAAGGGGAACTTAGCATATAAACTTTGTTCACGTCAGGGGAACTTAGCATATAAACTTTGTTCACATCAGGGGAATTTAGCATATAAACTTTGTTCACGACAGGGGAATTTAGCATATAAACTTTGTTCACGGCAGGGGAATTTAGCATATAAACTTTGTTCACGACAGGGGAATTTAGCATATAAACTTTGTTCACGTCAGGGAAACTTAGCATATAAACTTTGTTCACGTCAGTCGAATTTAGCATACAAACTTTATTCACGTCAGGGGAACTTAGCATATAAACTTTGTTCACGACAGGGGAATTTAGCATATAAACTTTGTTCACGACAGGGGAATTTAGCATATAAACTTTGTTCACGTCAGGGGAATTTAGAATATAAACTTTGTTCACGTCAGGGGAATTTAGCATATAAACTTTGTTCACGTCAGGGGAATTTAGCATATAAACTTTGTTCACGTCAGGGGAAGTTAGCATATAAACTTTGTTCCAGTCAGGGGAATTTAGCATATAAACTGTGTTCACGCCAGTTCACGTCAGGCTTAATTTAAAATATAAACTTTGTTCACGCTAGGGAACTTAGCATATAAACTTTGTTCACGTCAGGGGAATTTAGAATATAAACTTTGTTCACGTCAGGGGAATTAGAATATAAACTTTGTTCACGTCAGGGGAATTTAGAATATAAACTTTGTTCACGTCAGGGGAATTTAGCATAAACTTTGTTCACGTCAGGGGAAGTTAGCATATAAACTTTGTTCACGTCAGGGGAATTTAGCATATAAACTGTGTTCACGTCAGGGAACTTAGCATATAAACTTTGTTCACGTTTGGGGAATTTAGCATGTAAACTTTGTTCACGTCAGGGGAATTTAGCATATAAACTTTGTTCACGTCAGGGGAATTTAGCATATAAACTTTGTTCACGTCAGGGGAATTTAGCATATAAACTTTGTTCACGACAGGGGAATTTAGCATATAAACTTTGTTCACGACAGGGGAATTTAGCATAGAAACTTTGTTCACGTCAGGGGAATTTAGAATATAAACTTTGTTCACGTCAGAACTTAGCATATAAACTTTGTTCACGTCAGAATTTAGTATATAAACTTTGTTTACGCTAGGGAACTTAGCATATAAACTTTGTTCACGCTCAGGGGAATTTAGAATATAAACTTTGTTCACGTCAGGGAATTTAGCATATAAACTTTGTTCACGTCAGGGGAATTTAGTATATAAACTTTGTTTACGTCAGGGGAATTTAGCATATAAACTTTGTTCACGTCAGGGGAATTTAGCATATAAACTGTGTTCACGTCAGAATTTAGCATATAAACTTTGTTCACGCCAGGGGAATTTAGCATATAAACTTTGTTCACGACAGGGGAATTTAGCATATAAACTTTGTTCACGACAGGGGAATTTAGCATATAAACTTTGTTCACGTCAGGGGACTTTAGAATATAAACTTTGTTCACGTCAGGGGAACCTAGCATATAAACTTTGTTCACGTCAGGGGAATTTAGCATATAAACTTTGTTTATGTCAGGGGAATTTAGCATATAAACTTTGTTCACGTCAGGGGAATTTAGCATATAAACTTTGTTCACGTCAGGGGAATTTAGCATATAAACTTTGTTTATGTCAGGGGAATTTAGCATATAAACTTTGTTCACGTCAGGGGAATTTAGCATATAAACTGTGTTCACGTCAGGGGAACTTAGCATATAAACTTTGTTCACGTCTGGGGAATTTAGCATACAAACTTTGTTCACGTCAGGGGAAATTAGCATATAAACTTTGTTCACGTCAGGGGAATTTAGCATATAAACTTTGTTCACGTCAGGGGAATTTAGCATATAAACTTTGTTCACGACAGGGGAATTTAGCATATAAACTTTGTTCACGACAGGGGAATTTAGCATATAAACTTTGTTCACGTCAGGGGAATTTAGAATATAAACTTTGTTCACGTCAGGGGAATTTAGCATATAAACTTTGTTCACGTCAGGGGAATTTAGCATATAAACTTTGTTCACGTCAGGGGAAGTTAGCATATAAACTTTGTTCCAGTCAGGGGAATTTAGCATATAAACTGTGTTCACGTCAGTTCACGTCAGGCGAATTTAAAATATAAACTTTGTTCACGTCAGGGGAACTTAGCATATAAACTTTGTTCACGTCAGGGGAATTTAGAATATAAACTTTGTTCACGTCAGGGGAATTAGAATATAAACTTTGTTCACGTCAGGGGAATTTAGAATATAAACTTTGTTCACGTCAGGGGAATTTAGCATAAACTTTGTTCACGTCAGGGGAAGTTAGCATATAAACTTTGTTCACGTCAGGGGAATTTAGCATATAAACTGTGTTCACGTCAGGGAACTTAGCATATAAACTTTGTTCACGTTTGGGGAATTTAGCATGTAAACTTTGTTCACGTCAGGGGAATTTAGCATATAAACTTTGTTCACGTCAGGGGAATTTAGAATATAAACTTTGTTCACGTCAGGGGAATTAGAATATAAACTTTGTTCACGTCAGGGGAATTTAGAATATAAACTTTGTTCACGTCAGGGGAACTTAGCATATAAACTTTGTTCACGTCAGGGGAATTTAGTATATAAACTTTGTTTACGCTAGGAATTTAGCATATAAACTTTGTTCACGTCAGAATTTAGAATATAAACTTTGTTCACGTCAGGGGAATTTAGCATATAAACTTTGTTCACGTCAGGGGAATTTAGTATATAAACTTTGTTTACATCAGGGGAATTTAGCATATAAACTTTGTTCACGTCAGGGGAATTTAGAATATAAACTTTGTTCACGTCAGGGGAATTTAGCATATAAACTTTGTTCACGTCAGGGGAATTTAGCATATAAACTTTGTTCACGCCAGGGGAATTTAGCATATAAACTTTGTTCACGACAGGGGAATTTAGCATATAAACTTTGTTCACGACAGGGGAATTTAGCATATAAACTTTGTTTATGTCAGGGGAATTTAGCATATAAACTTTGTTCACGTCAGGGGAATTTAGCATATAAACTTTGTTCACGTCAGGGGAATTTAGCATATAAACTTTGTTTATGTCAGGGAATTTAGCATATAAACTTTGTTCACGCTAGGAATTTAGCATATAAACTGTGTTCACGTCAGGGGAACTTAGCATATAAACTTTGTTCACGTCTGGGGAATTTAGCATATAAACTTTGTTCACGTCAGGGGAACTTAGCATATAAACTTTGTTCACGTCAGGGGAATTTAGCATATAAACTTTGTTCACGTCAGGGGAACTTAGCATATAAACTTTGTTCACGTCAGGGGAATTTAGCATATAAACTTTGTTCACGTCAGGGGAATTTAGCATATAAACTTTGTTCACGTCAGTCGAATTTAGCATATAAACTTTGTTCACGTCAGGGGAATTTAGCATATAAACTTTGTTCACGACAGGGGAATTTAGCATATAAACTTTGTTCACGACAGGGGAATTTAGCATATAAACTTTGTTCACGTCAGGGGAATTTAGAATATAAACTTTGTTCACGTCAGGGGAATTTAGCATATAAACTTTGTTCACGTCAGGGGAATTTAGCATATAAACTTTGTTAACGTCAGGGGAAGTTAGCATATAAACTTTGTTCCAGTCAGGGGAATTTAGCATATAAACTGTGTTCACGTCAGTTCACGTCAGGCGAATTTAAAATATAAACTTTGTTCACGTCAGGGGAACTTAGCATATAAACTTTGTTCACGTCAGGAGAATTTAGAATATAAACTTTGTTCACGTCAGGGGAATTAGAATATAAACTTTGTTCACGTCAGGGGAATTTAGCATATAAACTTTGTTCACGTCAGGGGACTTTAGAATATAAACTTTGTTCACGTCAGGGGAACCTAGCATATAAACTTTGTTCACGTCAGGGGAATTTAGCATATAAACTTTGTTTATGTCAGGGTAATTTAGAATATAAACTTTGTTCACGTCAGGGGAATTTAGCATATAAACTTAGTTCACGTCAGGGGAATTTAGCATATAAACTTTCTTCACGTCAGGGGAATTTAGCATATAAACTGTTTTCACGTCAGGGGAACTTAGCATATAAACTTTGTTCACGTCAGGGGAATTTAGCATATAAACTGTGTTCACGTCAGGGAACTTAGCATATAAACTTTGTTCACGTTTGGGGAATTTAGCATGTAAACTTTGTTCACGTCAGGGGAATTTAGCATATAAACTTTGTTCACGTCAGGGGAATTTAGCATATAAACTTTGTTCACGACAGGGGAATTTAGCATATAAACTTTGTTCACGACAGGGGAATTTAGCATATAAACTTTGTTCACGTCAGGGGAATTTAGAATATAAACTTTGTTCACGTCAGGGGAACTTAGCATATAAACTTTGTTCACGTCAGGGGAATTTAGTATATAAACTTTGTTTACGTCAGGGGAATTTAGCATATAAACTTTGTTCACGTCAGGGGAATTTAGAATATAAACTTTGTTCACGTCAGGGGAATTTAGCATATAAACTTTGTTCACGTCAGGGGAATTTAGCATATAAACTTTGTTCACGCCAGGGGAATTTAGCATATAAACTTTGTTCACGACAGGGGAATTTAGCATATAAACTTTGTTCACGACAGGGGAATTTAGCATATAAACTTTGTTCACGACAGGGGAATTTAGCATATAAACTTTGTTCACGTCAGGGGACTTTAGAATATAAACTTTGTTCACGTCAGGGGAACCTAGCATATAAACTTTGTTCACGTCAGGGGAATTTAGCATATAAACTTTGTTTATGTCAGGGGAATTTAGCATATAAACTTTGTTCACGTCAGGGGAATTTAGCATATAAACTTTGTTCACGTCAGGGGAATTTAGCATATAAACTTTGTTTATGTCAGGGGAATTTAGCATATAAACTTTGTTCACGTCAGGGGAATTTAGCATATAAACTGTGTTCACGTCAGGGGAACTTAGCATATAAACTTTGTTCACGTCTGGGGAATTTAGCATATAAACTTTGTTCACGTCAGGGGAACTTAGCATATAAACTTTGTTCACGTCAGGGGAATTTAGCATATAAACTTTGTTCACGTCAGGGGAACTTAGCATATAAACTTTGTTCACGACAGGGGAATTTAGCATATAAACTTTGTTCACGTCAGGGGACTTTAGAATATAAACTTTGTTCACGTCAGGGGAACCTAGCATATAAACTTTGTTCACTGCAGGGGAATTTAGCATATAAACTTTGTTTATGTCAGGGGAATTTAGCATATAAACTTTGTTCACGTCAGGGGAATTTAGCATATAAACTTTGTTCACGTCAGGGGAATTTAGCATATAAACTTTGTTTATGTCAGGGGAATTTAGCATATAAACTTTGTTCACGTCAGTGGAATTTAGCATATAAACTGTGTTCACGTCAGGGGAACTTAGCATATAAACTTTGTTCACGTCAGGGAATTTAGCATATAAACTTTGTTCACGCAGGGAATTTAGCATATAAACTTTGTTCACGTCAGAATTTAGCATATAAACTTTGTTCACGTCAGGGAACTTAGCATATAAACTTTGTTCACGCAGGGAATTTAGCATATAAACTTTGTTCACGTCAGAGAATTTAGCATATAAACTTTGTTCACGTCAGGAATTTAGCATATAAACTTTGTTCACGTCAGGAATTTAGCATATAAACTTTGTTCACGTCAGGGAATTTAGCATATAAACTTTGTTCACGTCAGAATTTAGCATATAAACTTTGTTCACGTCAGGAATTTAGAATATAAACTTTGTTCACGTCAGGGAATTTAGCATATAAACTTTGTTCACGTCAGGGAATTTAGCATATAAACTTTGTTCCGTCAGTGGAAGTTAGCATATAAACTTTGTTCCAGTCAGGGAATTTAGCATATAAACTGTGTTCACGCCAGTTCACGCCAGGCTTAATTTAAAATATAAACTTTGTTCACGTCAGGGAACTTAGCATATAAACTTTGTTCACGTCAGGAATTTAGCATATAAACTTTGTTCACGTCAGGGAATTTAGAATATAAACTTTGTTCACGTCTAGGGAATTTAGCATATAAACTTTGTTCACGTCAGAATTTAGCATATAAACTTTGTTCACGTCAGAAGTTAGCATATAAACTTTGTTCACGTCAGAATTTAGCATATAAACTGTGTTCACGTCAGGAACTTAGCATATAAACTTTGTTCACGTCAGAATTTAGCATATAAACTTTGTTCACGTCAGGAATTTAGCATATAAACTTTGTTCACGTCAGGAATTTAGCATATAAACTTTGTTCACGTCAGGGAATTTAGCATATAAACTTTGTTCACGACAGAATTTAGCATATAAACTTTGTTCACGACAGGAATTTAGCATATAAACTTTGTTCACGTCAGGAATTTAGAATATAAACTTTGTTCACGTCAGGGAACTTAGCATATAAAATTTGTTCACGTCAGGGAATTTAGCATATAAACTTTGTTCACGTCAGGAATTTAGCATATAAACTTTGTTCACGTCAGGAATTTAGAATATAAACTTTGTTCACGTCAGGAATTTAGCATATAAACTTTGTTCACGTCAGGAATTTAGCATATAAACTTTGTTCACGTCAGGAATTTAGCATATAAACTTTGTTCACGACAGGAATTTAGCATATAAACTTTGTTCACGACAGGAATTTAGCATATAAACTTTGTTCACGTCAGGACTTTAGAATATAAACTTTGTTCACGCTAGGGAACCTAGCATATAAACTTTGTTCACGTCAGGGGAATTTAGCATATAAACTTTGTTTATGTCAGGGGAATTTAGCATATAAACTTTGTTCACGTCAGTGGAATTTAGCATATAAACTGTGTTCACGTCAGGGGAACTTAGCATATAAACTTTGTTCACGTCAGAATTTAGCATATAAACTTTGTTCACGTCAGGGAATTTAGCATATAAACTTTGTTCACGTCAGGGGAATTTAGCATATAAACTTTGTTCACGTCAGGGGAATTTAGCATATAAACTTTGTTCACGACAGGGGAATTTAGCATATAAACTTTGTTCACGTCAGGAATTTAGAATATAAACTTTGTTCACGTCAGGGAACTTAGCATATAAACTTTGTTCACGTCAGGAATTTAGTATATAAACTTTGTTCACGTCAGAAATTTAGCATATAAACTTTGTTCACGTCAGGGAATTTAGAATATAAACTTTGTTCACGTCAGAATTTAGCATATAAACTTTGTTCACGTCAGGGGAATTTAGCATATAAACTTTGTTCACGCCAGGGGAATTTAGCATATAAACTTTGTTCACGACAGGGGAATTTAGCATATAAACTTTGTTCACGACAGGGGAATTTAGCATATAAACTTTGTTCACGTCAGGGGACTTTAGAATATAAACTTTGTTCACGTCAGGGGAACCTAGCATATAAACTTTGTTCACGTCAGGGGAATTTAGCATATAAACTTTGTTCACGTCAGGGGAAGTTAGCATATAAACTTTGTTCCAGTCAGGGGAATTTAGCATATAAACTGTGTTCACGTCAGTTCACGTCAGGCGAATTTAAAATATAAACTTTGTTCACGTCAGGGGAACTTAGCATATAAACTTTGTTCACGTCAGGGGAATTTAGAATATAAACTTTGTTCACGTCAGGGGAATTAGAATATAAACTTTGTTCACGTCAGGGGAATTTAGAATATAAACTTTGTTCACGTCAGGGGAATTTAGCATATAAACTTTGTTCACGTCAGGGGAATTTAGCATATAAACTTTGTTCACGTCAGGGGAATTTAGCATATAAACTGTTTTCACGTCAGGGGAACTTAGCATATAAACTTTGTTCACGTCTGGGGAATTTAGCATATAAACTTTGTTCACGTCAGGGGAACTTAGCATATAAACTTTGTTCACGTTTGGGGAATTTAGCATGTAAACTTTGTTCACGTCAGGAATTTAGCATATAAACTTTGTTCACGTCAGGAATTTAGCATATAAACTTTGTTCACGTCAGGAACCTAGCATATAAACTTTGTTCACGTCAGGAATTTAGCATATAAACTTTGTTTATGTCAGAATTTAGCATATAAACTTTGTTCACGTCAGAATTTAGCATATAAACTGTGTTCACGTCAGAACTTAGCATATAAACTTTGTTCACGTCAGGGAATTTAGCATATAAACTTTGTTCACGTCAGGGAATTTAGCATATAAACTTTGTTCACGTCAGAATTTAGCATATAAACTTTGTTCACGACAGGAATTTAGCATATAAACTTTGTTCACGTCAGAATTTAGCATATAAACTTTGTTCACGTCAGAATTTAGAATATAAACTTTGTTCACGTCAGGAACTTAGCATATAAACTTTGTTCACGCGTCAGGAATTTAGTATATAAACTTTGTTTACGTCAGGAATTTAGCATATAAACTTTGTTCACGTCAGAATTTAGAATATAAACTTTGTTCACGTCAGGGAATTTAGCATATAAACTTTGTTCACGTCAGAATTTAGCATATAAACTTTGTTCACGCTAGGAATTTAGCATATAAACTTTGTTCACGTCAGGGAATTTAGCATATAAACTTTGTTCACGACAGGAATTTAGCATATAAACTTTGTTCACGTCAGGGAATTTAGAATATAAACTTTGTTCACGTCAGAACCTAGCATATAAACTTTGTTCACGTCAGGGAATTTAGCATATAAACTTTGTTCACGTCAGAAGTTAGCATATAAACTTTGTTCCAGTCAGGGGAATTTAGCATATAAACTGTGTTCACGTCAGTTCACGTCAGGCGAATTTAAAATATAAACTTTGTTCACGTCAGGGGAACTTAGCATATAAACTTTGTTCACGTCAGGGGAATTTAGAATATAAACTTTGTTCACGTCAGGGAATTTAGCATATAAACTTTGTTCACGTCAGAATTTAGAATATAAACTTTGTTCACGTCAGGGGAATTTAGCATATAAACTTAGTTCACGTCAGGGGAATTTAGCATATAAACTTTCTTCACGTCAGGGGAATTTTGCATATAAACTGTTTTCACGTCAGGGGAACTTAGCATATAAACTTTGTTCACGTCTGAGGAATTTAGCATATAAACTTTGTTCACGTCAGGGGAACTTAGCATATAAACTTTGTTCACGTTTGGGGAATTTAGCATGTAAACTTTGTTCACGTCAGGGGAATTTAGCATATAAACTTTGTTCACGTCAGGGGAATTTAGCATATAAACTTTGTTCACGTCAGGGGAATTTAGCATATAAACTTTGTTCACGTCAGGAATTTAGCATATAAACTTTGTTCACGCTAGGGAATTTAGAATATAAACTTTGTTCACGTCAGGGAATTTAGTATATAAACTTTGTTCACGTCAGAATTTAGCATATAAACTTTGTTCACGACAGGGGAATTTAGAATATAAACTTTGTTCACGTCAGGGGAATTTAGCATATAAACTTTGTTCACGTCAGGGGAATTTAGCATATAAACTTTGTTCACGCCAGGGGAATTTAGCATATAAACTTTGTTCACGACAGGGGAATTTAGCATATAAACTTTGTTCACGACAGGGGAATTTAGCATATAAACTTTGTTCACGTCAGGGGAATTTAGAATATAAACTTTGTTCACGTCAGGGGAACTTAGCATATAAACTTTGTTCACGTCAGGGGAATTTAGCATATAAACTTTGTTTATGTCAGGGTAATTTAGAATATAAACTTTGTTCACGTCAGGGGAATTTAGCATATAAACTTAGTTCACGTCAGGGGAATTTAGCATATAAACTTTGTTCACGTCAGGGGAATTTAGCATATAAACTGTGTTCACGTCAGGAACTTAGCATATAAACTTTGTTCACGTCTAGGAATTTAGCATATAAACTTTGTTCACGTCAGGGAACTTAGCATATAAACTTTGTTCACGTCAGGGAATTTAGCATATAAACTTTGTTCACGTCAGGAATTTAGCATATAAACTTTGTTCACGCTAGTCGAATTTAGCATATAAACTTTGTTCACGCTCAGAATTTAGCATATAAACTTTGTTCACGTCAGGAATTTAGCATATAAACTTTGTTCACGACAGGAATTTAGCATATAAACTTTGTTCACGTCAGGGGAATTTAGAATATAAACTTTGTTCACGTCAGGGGAATTTAGCATATAAACTTTGTTCACGTAAGGGGAATTTAGCATATAAACTTTGTTCACGTCAGGGGAAGTTAGCATATAAACTTTGTTCCAGTCAGGGGAATTTAGCATATAAACTGTGTTCACGTCAGTTCACGTCAGGCGAATTTAAAATATAAACTTTGTTCACGTCAGGGGAACTTAGCATATAAACTTTGTTCACGTCAGGGGAATTTAGAATATAAACTTTGTTCACGTCAGGGGAATTAGAATATAAACTTTGTTCACGTCAGGGGAATTTAGCATATAAACTTTGTTCACGTCAGGGGAATTTAGCATATAAACTTTGTTCACGTCAGGGAATTTAGCATATAAACTTTGTTCACGTCAGGAATTTAGCATATAAACTTTGTTCACGTCAGGGAATTTAGCATATAAACTTTGTTCACGTCAGAATTTAGCATATAAACTTTGTTCACGTCAGGGAATTTAGCATATAAACTTTGTTCACGTCAGAATTTAGCATATAAACTTTGTTCACGTCAGAATTTAGCATATAAACTTTGTTCACGACAGGAATTTAGCATATAAACTTTGTTCACGACAGGAATTTAGCATATAAACTTTGTTCACGTCAGGGAATTTAGAATATAAACTTTGTTCACGTCAGGAACTTAGCATATAAACTTTGTTCACGTCAGGGAATTTAGCATATAAACTTTGTTTACGCTAGGAATTTAGCATATAAACTTTGTTCACGTCAGAATTTAGCATATAAACTGTGTTCACGTCAGGGAACTTAGCATATAAACTTTGTTCACGTCAGGGGAATTTAGCATATAAACTTTGTTCACGTCAGGGGAATTTAGCATATAAACTTTGTTCACGTCAGGGGAATTTAGCATATAAACTTTGTTCACGTCAGGGGAATTTAGCATATAAACTTTGTTCACGACAGGGGAATTTAGCATATAAACTTTGTTCACGACAGGGGAATTTAGCATATAAACTTTGTTCACGTCAGGGGAATTTAGAATATAAACTTTGTTCACGTCAGGGAACTTAGCATATAAACTTTGTTCACGTCAGAATTTAGCATATAAACTTTGTTTACGTCAGGGGAATTTAGCATATAAACTTTGTTCACGTCAGGGGAATTTAGAATATAAACTTTGTTCACGTCAGGGGAATTTAGCATATAAACTTTGTTCACGTCAGGGGAATTTAGCATATAAACTTTGTTCACGCCAGGGGAATTTAGCATATAAACTTTGTTCACGACAGAGGAATTTAGCATATAAACTTTGTTCACGACAGGGGAATTTAGCATATAAACTTTGTTCACGTTAGGGGACTTTAGAATATAAACTTTGTTCACGTCAGGGGAACCTAGCATATAAACTTTGTTCACGTCAGGGGAATTTAGCATATAAACTTTGTTTATGTCAGGGGAATTTAGCATATAAACTTTGTTCACGTCAGGGGAATTTAGCATATAAACTGTGTTCACGTCAGAACTTAGCATATAAACTTTGTTCACGTCAGGGGAATTTAGCATATAAACTTTGTTCACGTCAGGGGAATTTAGCATATAAACTTTGTTCACGTCAGGGGAATTTAGCATATAAACTGTGTTCACGTCAGGGAACTTAGCATATAAACTTTGTTCACGTTTGGGGAATTTAGCATATAAACTTTGTTCACGTCAGGGGAATTTAGCATATAAACTTTGTTCACGTCAGGGGAATTTAGCATATAAACTTTGTTCACGTCAGGGGAATTTAGCATATAAACTTTGTTCACGTCAGGGGAATTTAGCATATAAACTTTGTTCACGACAGGAATTTAGCATATAAACTTTGTTCACGTCAGAATTTAGAATATAAACTTTGTTCACGTCAGGGGAACTTAGCATATAAACTTTGTTCACGTCAGGGGAATTTAGTATATAAACTTTGTTTACGTCAGGGGAATTTAGCATATAAACTTTGTTCACGTCAGGGGAATTTAGAATATAAACTTTGTTCACGTCAGGGGAATTTAGCATATAAACTTTGTTCACGTCAGGGGAATTTAGCATATAAACTTTGTTCACGCCAGGGGAATTTAGCATATAAACTTTGTTCACGACAGAGGAATTTAGCATATAAACTTTGTTCACGACAGGGGAATTTAGCATATAAACTTTGTTCACGTTAGGGGACTTTAGAATATAAACTTTGTTCACGTCAGGAATTTAGCATATAAACTTTGTTCACGCGTCAGGAATTTAGCATATAAACTTTGTTTATGTCAGGGAATTTAGCATATAAACTTTGTTCACGTCAGGGAATTTAGCATATAAACTGTGTTCACGCTAGGGAACTTAGCATATAAACTTTGTTCACGCTAGGGAATTTAGCATATAAACTTTGTTCACGTCAGAATTTAGCATATAAACTTTGTTCACGTCAGGGGAACTTAGCATATAAACTTTGTTCACATCAGGGGAATTTAGCATATAAACTTTGTTCACGACAGGGGAATTTAGCATATAAACTTTGTTCACGTCAGGGAACTTAGCATATAAACTTTGTTCACGCTAGAATTTAGCATATAAACTTTGTTCACGTCAGGGGAATTTAGCATATAAACTTTGTTCACGTCAGGGGAATTTAGCATATAAACTGTGTTCACGTCAGGGAACTTAGCATATAAACTTTGTTCACGTCTGGGGAATTTAGCATATAAACTTTGTTCACGTCAGGGGAATTTAGCATATAAACTTTGTTCACGACAGGGGAATTTAGCATATAAACTTTGTTCACGTCAGGGAACTTAGCATATAAACTTTGTTCACGTCAGGAATTTAGCATATAAACTTTGTTCACGTCAGAAATTTAGCATATAAACTTTGTTCACGTCAGGAATTTAGCATATAAACTTTGTTCACGCTAGGGAATTTAGCATATAAACTTTGTTCACGACAGGGGAATTTAGCATATAAACTTTGTTCACGTCAGGGGAATTTAGAATATAAACTTTGTTCACGTCAGGGGAACTTAGCATATAAACTTTGTTCACGTCAGGGGAATTTAGTATATAAACTTTGTTTACGTCAGGGGAATTTAGCATATAAACTTTGTTCACGTCAGGGGAATTTAGAATATAAACTTTGTTCACGTCAGGGGAATTTAGCATATAAACTTTGTTCACGTCAGGGGAATTTAGCATATAAACTTTGTTCACGCCAGGGGAATTTAGCATATAAACTTTGTTCACGACAGGGGAATTTAGCATATAAACTTTGTTCACGACAGGGGAATTTAGCATATAAACTTTGTTCACGTCAGGGGACTTTAGAATATAAACTTTGTTCACGTCAGGGGAACCTAGCATATAAACTTTGTTCACGTCAGGGGAATTTAGCATATAAACTTTGTTTATGTCAGGGGAATTTAGCATATAAACTTTGTTCACGTCAGGGGAATTTAGCATATAAACTGTGTTCACGTCAGGGGAACTTAGCATATAAACTTTGTTCACGTCAGGGGAATTTAGCATATAAACTTTGTTCACGTCAGGGGAATTTAGCATATAAACTTTGTTCACGTCAGGGGAATTTAGCATATAAACTTTGTTCACGTCAGGGGAATTTAGCATATAAACTTTGTTCACGTCAGGGAATTTAGCATATAAACTTTGTTCACGTCAGGAATTTAGAATATAAACTTTGTTCACGCTAGGGAATTTAGCATATAAACTTTGTTCACGTCAGGGGAATTTAGCATATAAACTTTGTTCACGTCAGGGGAATTTAGCATATAAACTTTGTTCACGTCAGGGGAATTTAGCATATAAACTTTGTTCACGTCAGGGGAATTTAGAATATAAACTTTGTTCACGTCAGGGGAATTTAGCATATAAACTTTGTTCACGTCAGGGGAATTTAGCATATAAACTTTGTTCACGTCAGGAATTTAGCATATAAACTTTGTTCACGTCAGAATTTAGCATATAAACTTTGTTCACGCCAGGAATTTAGCATATAAACTTTGTTCACGACAGGAATTTAGCATATAAACTTTGTTCACGACAGAATTTAGCATATAAACTTTGTTCACGTCAGGAATTTAGCATATAAACTTTGTTCACGTCAGGGAATTTAGCATATAAACTTTGTTCACGTCAGAATTTAGCATATAAACTTTGTTCACGTCAGGGTAATTTAGAATATAAACTTTGTTCACGTCAGAATTTAGCATATAAACTTTGTTCACGTCAGGGGAATTTAGCATATAAACTTTGTTCACGTCTAGGGAATTTAGCATATAAACTGTGTTCACGTCAGGGGAACTTAGCATATAAACTTTGTTCACGTCTGGGGAATTTAGCATATAAACTTTGTTCACGTCAGGGGAACTTAGCATATAAACTTTGTTCACGTCAGGGGAATTTAGCATATAAACTTTGTTCACGTCAGGGGAATTTAGCATATAAACTTTGTTCACGTCAGTCGAATTTAGCATATAAACTTTGTTCACGTCAGGGGAATTTAGCATATAAACTTTGTTCACGACAGGGGAATTTAGCATATAAACTTTGTTCACGACAGGGGAATTTAGCATATAAACTTTGTTCACGTCAGGGGAATTTAGAATATAAACTTTGTTCACGCCAGGGGAATTTAGCATATAAACTTTGTTCACGTCAGGGGAATTTAGCATATAAACTTTGTTCACGTCAGGGGAAGTTAGCATATAAACTTTGTTCCAGTCAGGGGAATTTAGCATATAAACTGTGTTCACGTCAGTTCACGTCAGGCGAATTTAAAATATAAACTTTGTTCACTTCAGGGGAACTTAGCATATAAACTTTGTTCACGTCAGGGGAATTTAGAATATAAACTTTGTTCACGTCAGGGGAATTAGAATATAAACTTTGTTCACGTCAGGGGAATTTAGAATATAAACTTTGTTCACGTCAGGGGAATTTAGCATATAAACTTTGTTCACGCTAGGAAAGTTAGCATATAAACTTTGTTCACGCTAGAATTTAGCATATAAACTGTGTTCACGCTAGGGAACTTAGCATATAAACTTTGTTCACGTTTGGGAATTTAGCATATAAACTTTGTTCACGCTCAGGAATTTAGCATATAAACTTTGTTCACGTCAGGAATTTAGCATATAAACTTTGTTCACGCGTCAGGGAATTTAGCATATAAACTTTGTTCACGACAGGAATTTAGCATATAAACTTTGTTCACGACAGGAATTTAGCATATAAACTTTGTTCACGTCAGGGAATTTAGAATATAAACTTTGTTCACGTCAGGGAACTTAGCATATAAACTTTGTTCACGCTAGAATTTAGTATATAAACTTTGTTTACGTCAGAATTTAGCATATAAACTTTGTTCACGTCAGGGGAATTTAGCATATAAACTGTGTTCACGTCAGGGAACTTAGCATATAAACTTTGTTCACGCTAGAATTTAGCATATAAACTTTGTTCACGTCAGGGAATTTAGCATATAAACTTTGTTCACGTCAGGGGAATTTAGCATATAAACTTTGTTCACGCCAGGGGAATTTAGCATATAAACTTTGTTCACGACAGGGGAATTTAGCATATAAACTTTGTTCACGACAGGGGAATTTAGCATATAAACTTTGTTCACGTCAGGGGAATTTAGAATATAAACTTTGTTCACGTCAGGGGAACTTAGCATATAAACTTTGTTCACGTCAGGGGAATTTAGCATATAAACTTTGTTTACGTCAGGGGAATTTAGCATATAAACTTTGTTCACGTCAGAATTTAGCATATAAACTTTGTTCACGTCAGGGGAATTTAGCATATAAACTTTGTTCACGTCAGGGGAATTTAGCATATAAACTTTGTTCACGTCAGGGGAATTTAGCATATAAACTTTGTTCACGTCAGGGGAATTTAGCATATAAACTGTGTTCACGTCAGGGGAACTTAGCATATAAACTTTGTTCACGCTGGGAATTTAGCATATAAACTTTGTTCACGCTCAGGAATTTAGCATATAAACTTTGTTCACGTCAGGAATTTAGCATATAAACTTTGTTCACGTCAGGAATTTAGCATATAAACTTTGTTCACGTCAGGGAATTTAGCATATAAACTTTGTTCACGTCAGGAATTTAGCATATAAACTTTGTTCACGTCAGGGGAATTTAGCATATAAACTTTGTTCACGTCAGGGGAATTTAGCATATAAACTTTGTTCACGTCAGGGGAATTTAGCATATAAACTTTGTTCACGCTAGGGGAATTTAGCATATAAACTTTGTTCACGTCAGGGGAATTTAGCATATAAACTTTGTTCACGTCAGGAATTTAGCATATAAACTTTGTTCACGTCAGGGAATTTAGCATATAAACTTTGTTCACGTCAGGAATTTAGCATATAAACTTTGTTCACGTCAGGGAATTTAGCATATAAACTTTGTTCACGTCAGGGAAATTTAGCATATAAACTTTGTTCACGTCAGGGGAATTTAGCATATAAACTTTGTTCACGTCAGGGGAATTTAGCATATAAACTTTGTTCACGTCAGGGGAATTTAGCATATAAACTTTGTTCACGTCAGGGGAATTTAGCATATAAACTTTGTTCACGTCAGGGGAATTTAGCATATAAACTTTGTTCACGTCAGGGGAATTTAGCATATAAACTTTGTTCACGCAGAATTTAGCATATAAACTTTGTTCACGTCAGAATTTAGCATATAAACTTTGTTCACGTCAGGAATTTAGCATATAAACTTTGTTCACGCTCAGGGAATTTAGCATATAAACTTTGTTCACGTCAGGAATTTAGCATATAAACTTTGTTCACGTCAGGGAATTTAGCATATAAACTTTGTTCACGCCAGGAATTTAGCATATAAACTTTGTTCACGTCAGGAATTTAGCATATAAACTTTGTTCACGTCAGGGAATTTAGCATATAAACTTTGTTCACGCTAGGGAACTTAGCATATAAACTTTGTTCACGCTAGGAATTTAGCATATAAACTTTGTTCACGCTAGGGAACTTAGCATATAAACTTTGTTCACGCTAGTGAATTTAGCATATAAACTTTGTTCACGTCAGGGAACTTAGCATATAAACTTTGTTCACGTCAGGAATTTAGCATATAAACTTTGTTCACGCTAGGAACTTAGCATATAAACTTTGTTCACGTCTGGGGAATTTAGCATATAAACTTTGTTCACGCTAGGGGAATTTAGCATATAAACTTTGTTCACGCTAGGAATTTAGCATATAAACTTTGTTCACGTCAGGGAATTTAGCATATAAACTTTGTTCACGACAGGAATTTAGCATATAAACTTTGTTCACGCTAGGGAATTTAGCATATAAACTTTGTTCACGCTAGGGAATTTAGCATATAAACTTTGTTCACGCTAGGGAATTTAGCATATAAACTTTGTTCACGCTAGAATTTAGCATATAAACTTTGTTCACGTCAGAATTTAGCATATAAACTTTGTTCACGTCAGGGAATTTAGCATATAAACTTTGTTCACGCTAGGGAATTTAGCATATAAACTTTGTTCACGCTAGGGAATTTAGCATATAAACTTTGTTCACGTCAGGGAATTTAGCATATAAACTTTGTTCACGTCAGGGAATTTAGCATATAAACTTTGTTCACGCTAGGGAATTTAGAATATAAACTTTGTTCACGTCAGGAATTTAGCATATAAACTTTGTTCACGCTAGGGAATTTAGCATATAAACTTTGTTCACGCTAGGGAAGTTAGCATATAAACTTTGTTCCAGTCAGGGAATTTAGCATATAAACTGTGTTCACGCCAGTTCACGTCAGGAATTTAAAATATAAACTTTGTTCACGCTAGGGGAACTTAGCATATAAACTTTGTTCACACGTCAGGGAATTTAGAATATAAACTTTGTTCACGCTAGGGAATTTAGCATATAAACTTTGTTCACGTCAGGGAATTTAGCATATAAACTTTGTTCACGCTAGGGAATTTAGCATATAAACTTTGTTCACGCTAGGGAATTAGCATATAAACTTTGTTCACGTCAGGGAATTTAGCATATAAACTTTGTTCACGCTAGGGAATTTAGCATATAAACTTTGTTCACGCTAGGGAAGTTAGCATATAAACTTTGTTCCAGTCAGGGGAATTTAGCATATAAACTGTGTTCACGTCAGTTCACGCCAGGAATTTAAAATATAAACTTTGTTCACGCTAGGGAACTTAGCATATAAACTTTGTTCACGCTAGGGAATTTAGCATATAAACTTTGTTCACGTCAGGGAATTTAGCATATAAACTTTGTTCACGCTAGGAATTTAGCATATAAACTGTGTTCACGCTAGGGAACTTAGCATATAAACTTTGTTCACGCTAGGGAATTTAGCATATAAACTTTGTTCACGCTAGGGAATTTAGCATATAAACTTTGTTCACGCTAGGAATTTAGCATATAAACTTTGTTCACGCTGGGAATTTAGCATATAAACTTTGTTCACGTCAGAATTTAGCATATAAACTTTGTTCACGTAGGAATTTAGCATATAAACTTTGTTCACGCTAGAATTTAGCATATAAACTTTGTTCACGCTAGGGAATTTAGCATATAAACTTTGTTCACGCCAGAACTTAGCATATAAACTTTGTTCACGCTAGGGGAATTTTAGCATATAAACTTTGTTCACGTCAGGAATTTAGCATATAAACTTTGTTCACGTCAGGGAATTTAGCATATAAACTTGTTCACGCTTAGGGGAACTTAGCATATAAACTTTGTTCACGTCAGGGGAATTTAGCATATAAACTTTGTTTACGCTAGGAATATAGCATATAAACTTTGTTCACGCTAGGGAATTTAGAATATAAACTTTGTTCACGCCAGCGAATTTAGCATATAAACTTTGTTCACGTAAGGGAATTTAGCATATAAACTTTGTTCACGCTAGGAAGTTAGACAAACTTTGTTCCAGTCAGGGAATTTAGTATATAAACTTTGTTCCAGCCAGGAATTTAGCATATAAACTGTGTTCACGCTCTCAGGGGAATTTAGCATATAAACTTTGTTCACGCTAGAATATAGCATATAAACTTTGTTCACGTCAGGGGAATTTAGCATATAAACTTTGTTCACGCTCAGAGAATTTAGCATATAAACTTTGTTCACGACTAGGAAATTTAGCATATAAACTTTGTTCACGCTAGGGAACTTTAGAATATAAACTTTGTTCACGTTAGCGGAATTTAGCATATAAACTTTGTTTCACGCATAGGAATTTAGCATATAAACTTTGTTCACATTGACAGGGAATTTAGCATATAAACTTTGTTCACGCTAGACAATTTAGCATATAAACTTTGTTCACGCTAGAACCTAGCATATAAACTTTGTTCAACGTCCAGAATTTAGAATATAAACTGTGTTCACGCCTAGGAACTTAGCATATAAACTTTGTTCACGCCAGGAATTCTAGCATATAAACTTTGTTCACGCCTCAGGGAATTTAGCATATAAACTTTGTTCACGTCAGGAATTTAGCATATAAACTCTGTTCACGCTAGGGGAATTTAGCATATAAACTTTGTTCACGCTAGGGAATTTAGCATATAAACTTTGTTCACGCTAGGGAACTTTAGCATATAAACTTTGTTCACGCTAGGGGAATTTAGCATATAAACTTTGTTTCACTCTAGGGAATTTAGCATATAAACTTTGTTCACGCGTCAGGAATTTAGCATATAAACTTTGTTCACAATGCATAGGAACTTTAGCATAAACTTTGTTCACGTCAGGAATTTAGCATATAAACTTTGTTCACGCGTAGGGGAATATAGCATATAAATCCTTTGTTCAATTGCCAGGAATTTAGAATATAAACTTTGTTCACGCTAGGAATTTAAAGCATATAAACTTCACGCTGTTCACGCTGTGGAATTTAGCATATAAACTTTGTTCACGCTAGGGAACTTAGCATATAAACTTTGTTCACGTCAGGAATTTAGCATATAAACTGTGTTCACGCTAGAGGGAACTTAGCATATAAACTTTGTTCACTGCCTGGGGAATTTAGAATATAAACTTTGTTTCACGCTAGGGAATTTAGCATATAAACTTTGTTCACGCCGAGGGAATTTAGCATATAAACTTTGTTCACGCTACAGAATTTAGCATATAAACTGTTGTTCACGCTAGGGGAATTTAGCATATAAACTTTGTTCACGCTAGGGAATTTACATATAAACTTTGTTCACTGACAGGAATTTAGCATATAAACTTTTAATCACGCCAGGAATTTAGCATATAAACTTTGTTCACATCACGGAATTTAGCATATAAACTTTGTTCACGTCAGGGAATTTAGCATATAAACTTTGTTCACGCCAGAATTTTAGCATATAAACTTTGTTCACGCCAGGAATTTAGAATATAAACTTTGTTCACGCTCAGTGGGAATTTAGCATATAAACTTTGTTCACTTAGAATTTAGCATATAAACTTTGTTCACTAATAGGGGAATTTAGCATATAAACTTTGTTCACGCTATACAGGAATTTAGAATATAAACTCTTTGTTCACGCTACAGGGAACCTTAGCATATAAACTTTGTTCACGCTAGACTTTAGAATATAAACTTTGTTCACGCCAGGGAACCCTAGCATATAAACTTTGTTCACGCTAGAATTTAGCATATGTCAAGGGTAGTATATAAACTTTGTTCACGCTAGGGAATTTAGCATATAAACTTTGTTCACGCTAGAATTTAGCATATAAACTTTGTTCACGCTAGGGGAATTTAGCATATAAACTTTGTTCACGCTAGGGAATTTAGCATATAAACTTTGTTCACGCTAGGAATTTAGAATATAAACTTTGTTCACGCTAGGGAATTTAGCATATAAACTTTGTTCAACGTCAGAATTTAGCATATAAACTGTTTTGTTCACGTCAGGGAATTTTAGCATAGCAAACTTTGTTCACGTCAGAGGAATTTAGCATATAAACTGTGTTCACGCCAGTTCATCTAGAATTTAATGTGCCTGGGGAATACATAAACTTTGTTCACGCTAGGGGAACTTAGCATATAAACTTTGTTCACGCTAGGGGAATTTAGCATATAAACTTTGTTCACGCCAAATAGTGAATTTAGCATATAAATTTAGCATATAAACTTCACGCTGTTTCACGTTTACGATAGGAATTTAGCATATAAACTTTGTTCACGACAGGTAAACTTTGTTCACGTCTGGACAATTTAGCATATAAACTTTGTTCACGTCAGGAACTTAGCATATAAACTTTGTTCACGCTAGGAATTTAGCATATAAACTTTGTTCACGCTCAGGGAACTTAGCATATAAACTTTGTTCACATCAGGAATTTAGCATATAAACTTTGTTCACGCTAGGGAAGTTAGCATATAAACTTTGTTCACGCTAGGAATTTAGCATATAAACTGTGTTCACGGCTAGAACTTAGCATATAAACTTTGTTCACGTCAGAATTTAGCATATAAACTTTGTTCACATCAGGAATTTAGCATATAAACTTTGTTCACGCTAGAATTTAGCATATAAACTTTGTTCACGCCAGAATTTAGCATATAAACTTTGTTCACGCTCAGGGAATTTAGCATATAAACTTTGTTCACGCTAGAATTTAGCATATAAACTTTGTTCACGCTAGGGGAATTTAGCATATAAACTTTGTTCACGCTAGGGGAATTTAGCATATAAACTTTGTTCACGCTAGGGAATTTAGCATATAAACTTTGTTCACGCTAGGAATTTAGCATATAAACTTTGTTCACGTCAGGGAATTTAGCATATAAACTTTGTTCACGCTAGGGAATTTAGCATATAAACTTTGTTCACGACAGGGAATTTAGCATATAAACTTTGTTCACGCTAGGGAATTTAGAATATAAACTTTGTTCACGTCAGGGAATTTAGCATATAAACTTTGTTCACGCTAGGGAATTTAGCATATAAACTTTGTTCACGCTAGGAATTTAGCATATAAACTTTGTTCCAGTCAGGGAATTTAGCATATAAACTGTGTTGTTCACGCCAGTAATTTAAAATATAAACTTTGTTCACGCTAGAACTTAGCATATAAACTTTGTTCACGTCAGGAATTTAGCATATAAACTTTGTTCACGCTAGGAAATTAGCATATAAACTTTGTTCACGCTAGGGAATTTAGCATATAAACTTTGTTCACGTCAGGGGAACTTAGCATATAAACTTTGTTCACGCTAGGGAATTTAGCATATAAACTTTGTTCACGCTAGAATTTAGCATATAAACTTTGTTCACGCTAGGAACTTAGCATATAAACTTTGTTCACGCTAGGAATTTAGAATATAAACTTTGTTCACGCGTCAGGAATTTAGCATATAAACTTTGTTCACGCTAGGAATTTAGCATATAAACTTTGTTCACGACAGAATTTAGCATATAAACTTTGTTCACGCTAGGGACTTTAGAATATAAACTTTGTTCACGCTAGGGGAACCTAGCATATAAACTTTGTTCACGCTGGGACTTTAGAATATAAACTTTGTTCACGTCAGGGAACCTAGCATATAAACTTTGTTCACGCTAGAATTTAGCATATAAACTTTGTTTATGTCAGGGGAATTTAGCATATAAACTTTGTTCACGCTAGAATTTAGCATATAAACTGTGTTCACGTCAGGGAACTTAGCATATAAACTTTGTTCACGCTAGGGAATTTAGCATATAAACTTTGTTCACGCTAGAATTTAGCATATAAACTTTGTTCACGTCAGGGAACTTAGCATATAAACTTTGTTCACATCAGGGAATTTAGCATATAAACTGTGTTCACGCCAGTTCACGCTGTATTAATTTAGCATATAAACTTTGTTCACGCTAGGGAACTTAGCATATAAACTTTGTTCACGCTAGGGAATTTAGCATATAAACTTTGTTTACGCTAGGGGAATTTAGCATATAAACTTTGTTCACGCTAGAATTTAGAATATAAACTTTGTTCACGCTAGGGAATTTAGCATATAAACTTTGTTCACGTAAGGGAATTTAGCATATAAACTTTGTTCACGTCAGGGAATTTAGCATATAAACTTTGTTCCAGTCAGGGAATTTAGCATATAAACTGTGTTCACGCTAGAACTTAGCATATAAACTTTGTTCACGCCTGGGGAATTTAGCATATAAACTTTGTTCACGTCAGGGAACTTAGCATATAAACTTTGTTCACGCTAGGAATTTAGCATATAAACTTTGTTTATGTCAGGAATTTAGCATATAAACTTTGTTCACGTCAGAATTTAGCATATAAACTGTGTTCACGCTAGAACTTAGAATATAAACTTTGTTCACGTCAGGGAATTTAGCATATAAACTTTGTTCACGCTAGGGAATTTAGCATATAAACTTTGTTCACGTGAATTTAGCATATAAACTTTGTTCACGACAGGAATTTAGCATATAAACTTTGTTCACGACAGGAATTTAGCATATAAACTTTGTTCACGCTAGGGACTTTAGAATATAAACTTTGTTCACGTCAGGGAACCTAGCATATAAACTTTGTTCACGCTAGGGACTTTAGAATATAAACTTTGTTCACGCTCAGGGAACCTAGCATATAAACTTTGTTCACGCTAGGGGAATTTAGCATATAAACTTTGTTTATGTCAGGGATTTTAGCATATAAACTTTGTTCACGTCAGGAATTTAGCATATAAACTGTGTTCACGCTAGAACTTAGCATATAAACTTTGTTCACGTCAGAATTTAGCATATAAACTTTGTTCACGCTAGGGAATTTAGCATATAAACTTTGTTCACGCTAGGAACTTAGCATATAAACTTTGTTCACATCAGGGAATTTAGCATATAAACTGTGTTCACGCCAGTTCACGCCAGGCTAATTTAAATATAAACTTTGTTCACGCTAGGGAACTTAGCATATAAACTTTGTTCACGCTAGAATTTAGCATATAAACTTTGTTTACGCTAGGAATTTAGCATATAAACTTTGTTCACGCTAGGGAATTTAGAATATAAACTTTGTTCACGTCAGGGAATTTAGCATATAAACTTTGTTCACGTAAGGGAATTTAGCATATAAACTTTGTTCACGCTAGGGAAGTTAGCATATAAACTTTGTTCCAGTCAGGGGAATTTAGCATATAAACTTTGTTCACGCTAGAATTTAGCATATAAACTTTGTTCACGCTAGGGAATTTAGCATATAAACTTTGTTCACGTCAGGGAATTTAGCATATAAACTTTGTTCACGTCAGGAATTTAGCATATAAACTTTGTTCACGACAGGGAATTTAGCATATAAACTTTGTTCACGTCAGGGAATTTAGCATATAAACTTTGTTCACGCTAGGGAATTTAGCATATAAACTTTGTTCACGCTAGGGAATTTAGCATATAAACTTTGTTCACGTCAGGAAGTTAGCATATAAACTTTGTTCACAGTCAGGAATTTAGCATATAAACTGTGTTCACGTCAGTTCACGCCAGGAATTTAAAATATAAACTTTGTTCACGCTAGGGGAACTTAGCATATAAACTTTGTTCACGTCAGAATTTAGCATATAAACTTTGTTCACGTCAGAATTTAGCATATAAACTTTGTTCACGTCAGGAATTTAGAATATAAACTTTGTTCACGCTAGGGAACTTAGCATATAAACTTTGTTCACGTCAGGGAAGTTAGCATATAAACTTTGTTCACGTCAGAATTTAGCATATAAACTGTGTTCACGTCAGGGAATTTAGCATATAAACTTTGTTCACGCTAGGGAATTTAGAATATAAACTTTGTTCACGCTAGAATTTAGCATATAAACTTTGTTCACGTCAGGGAATTTAGCATATAAACTTTGTTCACGACAGGAATTTAGCATATAAACTTTGTTCACGTCAGGGAATTTAGCATATAAACTTTGTTCACGTCTAGGGGAATTTAGCATATAAACTTTGTTCACGCTAGGGAATTTAGAATATAAACTTTGTTCACGTCAGGGAACCTAGCATATAAACTTTGTTCACGCTAGGGAATTTAGCATATAAACTTTGTTTATGTCAGGGAATTTAGCATATAAACTTTGTTCACGCTAGGAATTTAGAATATAAACTTTGTTCACGTCAGGAATTTAGCATATAAACTTTGTTCACGCTAGGGACTTTAGAATATAAACTTTGTTCACGTCAGGGAACCTAGCATATAAACTTTGTTCACGCTAGGGAATTTAGCATATAAACTTTGTTTATGTCAGGGGATTTTAGCATATAAACTTTGTTCACGTCAGGGGAATTTAGCATATAAACTGTGTTCACGTCAGGGGAACTTAGCATATAAACTTTGTTCACGTCAGGAATTTAGCATATAAACTTTGTTCACGTCAGGGGAATTTAGCATATAAACTTTGTTCACGTCAGGGGAACTTAGCATATAAACTTTGTTCACATCAGGGGAATTTAGCATATAAACTGTGTTCACGTCAGTTCACGTCAGGCGAATTTAAAATATAAACTTTGTTCACGTCAGGGGAACTTAGCATATAAACTTTGTTCACGTCAGGGGAATTTAGCATATAAACTTTGTTTACGCTAGGGAATTTAGCATATAAACTTTGTTCACGTCAGGGGAATTTAGAATATAAACTTTGTTCACGTCAGGGGAATTTAGCATATAAACTTTGTTCACGTAAGGGGAATTTAGCATATAAACTTTGTTCACGTCAGGGGAATTTAGCATATAAACTTTGTTCCAGTCAGGGGAATTTAGCATATAAACTGTGTTCACGTCAGGGGAATTTAGCATATAAACTTTGTTCACGTCAGGGGAATTTAGCATATAAACTTTGTTCACGCCAGGGGAATTTAGCATATAAACTTTGTTCACGACAGGGGAATTTAGCATATAAACTTTGTTCACGACAGGGGAATTTAGCATATAAACTTTGTTCACGTCAGGGGACTTTAGAATATAAACTTTGTTCACGTCAGGGGAACCTAGCATATAAACTTTGTTCACGTCAGGGGACTTTAGAATATAAACTTTGTTCACGTCAGGGGAACCTAGCATATAAACTTTGTTCACGTCAGGGGAATTTAGCATATAAACTTTGTTTATGTCAGGGGAATTTAGCATATAAACTTTGTTCACGTCAGGGGAATTTAGCATATAAACTGTGTTCACGTCAGGGGAACTTAGCATATAAACTTTGTTCACGTCAGAATTTAGCATATAAACTTTGTTCACGTCAGGGGAATTTAGCATATAAACTTTGTTCACGTCAGGGGAACTTAGCATATAAACTTTGTTCACATCAGGGGAATTTAGCATATAAACTGTGTTCACGTCAGTTCACGTCAGGCGAATTTAAAATATAAACTTTGTTCACGTCAGGGGAACTTAGCATATAAACTTTGTTCACGTCAGGGGAATTTAGCATATAAACTTTGTTTACGTCAGGGGAATTTAGCATATAAACTTTGTTCACGTCAGGGGAATTTAGAATATAAACTTTGTTCACGTCAGGGGAATTTAGCATATAAACTTTGTTCACGTAAGGGGAATTTAGCATATAAACTTTGTTCACGTCAGGGGAAGTTAGCATATAAACTTTGTTCCAGTCAGGGGAATTTAGCATATAAACTGTGTTCACGTCAGGGGAATTTAGCATATAAACTTTGTTCACGTCAGTCGAATTTAGCATATAAACTTTGTTCACGTCAGGGGAATTTAGCATATGAACTTTGTTCACGACAGGGGAATTTAGCATATAAACTTTGTTCACGACAGGGGAATTTAGCATATAAACTTTGTTCACGCTCAGGGAAATTTAGAATATAAACTTTGTTCACGTCAGGAATTTAGCATATAAACTTTGTTCACGCTAGAAATAGCATATAAACTTTGTTCACGTCAGGAATTTAGCATATAAACTTTGTTCCAGTCAGGGAATTTAGCATATAAACTGTGTTCACGTCAGTTCACGCCAGGAATTTAGCATATAAACTGTGTTCACGTCAGGGAACTTAGCATATAAACTTTGTTCACGTCAGGGGAATTTAGAATATAAACTTTGTTCACGCCAGGGGAATTTAGCATATAAACTTTGTTCACGACAGGGGAATTTAGCATATAAACTTTGTTCACGACAAGGGAATTTAGCATATAAACTTTGTTCACGTCAGGGGACTTTAGAATATAAACTTTGTTCACGTCAGGGGAACCTAGCATATAAACTTTGTTCACGTCAGGGGACTTTAGAATATAAACTTTGTTCACGTCAGGGGAACCTAGCATATAAACTTTGTTCACGTCAGGGGAATTTAGCATATAAACTTTGTTTATGTCAGGGGAATTTAGCATATAAACTTTGTTCACGTCAGGGGAATTTAGCATATAAACTGTGTTCACGTCAGGGAACTTAGCATATAAACTTTGTTCACGTCAGGGGAATTTAGCATATAAACTTTGTTCACGTCAGGGGAATTTAGCATATAAACTTTGTTCACGTCAGGGGAACTTAGCATATAAACTTTGTTCACATCAGGGGAATTTAGCATATAAACTGTGTTCACGTCAGTTCACGTCAGGCGAATTTAAAATATAAACTTTGTTCACGTCAGGGGAACTTAGCATATAAACTTTGTTCACGCGTCAGGGGAATTTAGCATATAAACTTTGTTCACGTCAGGGAACTTAGCATATAAACTTTGTTCACGTCAGAATTTAGCATATAAACTTTGTTTTACGTCAGGGAATTTAGCATATAAACTTTGTTCACGCTCAGGAATTTAGATATAAACTTTGTTCACGTCAGGAATTTAGCATATAAACTTTGTTCACGTAAGAATTTAGCATATAAACTTTGTTCACGCTGGGAAGTTAGCATATAAACTTTGTTCCAGTCAGGGAATTTAGCATATAAACTGTGTTCACGCTAGGGAATCCTTAGCATATAAACTTTGTTCACGTCCTGGGGAATTTAGCATATAAACTTTGTTCACGCTAGGGAATTTAGCATATAAACTTTGTTCACGTCAGGAATTTAGCATATAAACTTTGTTCACGTCAGAATTTAGCATATAAACTTTGTTCACGTCAGAATTTAGCATATAAACTTTGTTCACGCTAGGGAATTTAGCATATAAACTTTGTTCACGTCAGGAATTTAGCATATAAACTTTGTTCACGTCTGGAATTAGCATATAAACTTTGTTCACGTCAGGGAATTTAGCATATAAACTTTGTTCACGCTAGGGGAATTTAGCATATAAACTTTGTTCACGCTAGGAATTTAGCATATAAACTTTGTTCACGCTAGAATTTAGCATATAAACTTTGTTCACGAATTTAGCATATAAACTTTGTTCACGTCAGGGAATTTAGCATATAAACTTTGTTCACGTCAGGGGAATTTAGCATATAAACTTTGTTCACGCTAGGGAATTTAGCATATAAACTTTGTTCACGTCAGGGAATTTAGCATATAAACTTTGTTCACGTCAGGAATTTAGCATATAAACTTTGTTCACGTCAGGGAATTTAGCATATAAACTTTGTTCACGTCAGAATTTAGCATATAAACTTTGTTCACGTCAGGAATTTAGCATATAAACTTTGTTCACGTCAGGGAATTTAGCATATAAACTTTGTTCACGCCAGAGAATTTAGCATATAAACTTTGTTCAACGACAGGGAATTTAGCATATAAACTTTGTTCACGTCAGGAATTTAGAATATAAACTTTGTTCACGTCAGGAATTTAGCATATAAACTTTGTTCACGCTAGGGAATTTAGCATATAAACTTTGTTCACGTCAGGGAATTTAGCATATAAACTTTGTTCACGCTAGAATTTAGAATATAAACTTTGTTCACGCTAGGGGAATTTAGCATATAAACTTTGTTCACGTCAGAATTTAGAATATAAACTTTGTTTATGTCTATCAGGAATTTAGCATATAAACTTAGGAATTTAGCATATAAACTTTGTTCACGTCAGGGGAATTTAGCATATAAACTTTGTTCACGTCAGGGGAATTTAGCATATAAACTTTGTTCACGTCAGGGGAATTTAGCATATAAACTTTGTTCACGTCAGGGGAATTTAGCATATAAACTTTGTTCACGTCAGGGGAATTTAGCATATAAACTTTGTTCACGTCAGGGGAATTTAGCATATAAACTTTGTTCACGCTCAGGGAATTTAGCATATAAACTTTGTTCACGTCAGGAATTTAGCATATAAACTTTGTTCACGCCTAGGAATTTAGCATATAAACTTTGTTCACGTCAGGGAATTTAGCATATAAACTTTGTTCACGTCAGGGAATTTAGCATATAAACTTTGTTCACGTCAGGGAATTTAGCATATAAACTTTGTTCACGCTAGGGAACCTAGCATATAAACTTTGTTCACGTCAGGGAATTTAGCATATAAACTTTGTTCACGTCAGGGAATTTAGCATATAAACTTTGTTCACGCTAGGAATTTAGCATATAAACTTTGTTTATGTCAGGGAATTTAGCATATAAACTTTGTTCACGCTAGAATTTAGCATATAAACTTTGTTCACGCTAGGGAACTTAGCATATAAACTTTGTTCACGCTAGAATTTAGCATATAAACTTTGTTCACGCTAGGGAATTTAGCATATAAACTTTGTTCACGTCAGGAATTTAGCATATAAACTTTGTTCACGCTAGAATTTTAGCATAAACTTTGTTCACGCTAGGGAACTTAGCATATAAACTTTGTTCACGCTGAATTTAGCATATAAACTTTGTTCACGCTAGGGAATTTAGCATATAAACTTTGTTCACGTCAGGGAATTTAGCATATAAACTTTGTTCACGTCAGGAATTTAGCATATAAACTTTGTTCACTCAGTTCACGTCAGAATTTAGAATATAAACTTTGTTCACGCCAGGAACTTAGCATATAAACTTTGTTCACGTCAGAATTTAGCATATAAACTTTGTTCACGTCAGGAATTTATATAAACTTTGTTCCAGTCTAGGGGAATTTAGCATATAAACTTTGTTCAATTTAGCAGGGAATTTAGCATATAAACTTTGTTCACGCTAGGGAACTTAGCATATAAACTTTGTTCACGTCAGGGAATTTAGCATATAAACTTTGTTCACGTCAGGGAATTTAGCATATAAACTTTGTTCACGTCAGGGAATTTAGCATATAAACTTTGTTCACGTCAGGGAATTTAGCATATAAACTTTGTTCACGCTGGGGAATTTAGCATATAAACTTTGTTCACGCTAGGGAATTTAGCATATAAACTTTGTTCACGTCAGGGGAATTTAGCATATAAACTTTGTTCACGTCAGGGGAATTTAGCATATAAACTTTGTTCACGTCAGGGGAATTTAGCATATAAACTTTGTTCACGTAGGGAATTTAGCATATAAACTTTGTTCACGTCAGGGAATTTAGCATATAAACTTTGTTCACGTCAGGGAATTTAGCATATAAACTTTGTTCACGCTAGGGAATTTAGCATATAAACTTTGTTCACGCTAGGGAATTTAGCATATAAACTTTGTTCACGCTAGGAATTTAGCATATAAACTTTGTTCACGTTAGCATATAAACTTTGTTCACGCTAGGGAATTTAGCATATAAACTTTGTTCACGTCAGGAATTTAGCATATAAACTTTGTTCACGCTAGGGAATTTAGCATATAAACTTTGTTCACGCTAGGGAATTTAGCATATAAACTTTGTTCACGCCAGGGAATCTAGCATATAAACTTTGTTCACGTCAGGGGAATTTAGCATATAAACTTTGTTCACCTCAAGGGAATTTAGCATAAACTTTGATCACGTCAGGGGAATTTAGCATGTAAACTTTGTTCACGTCAGGGGAAATTAGTATAAACTTTGTTCACGTCAGGGGAATTTAGCATATAAACTTTGTTCACGTCAGGGGAATTTAGCATGTAAACTTTGTTCATGTCAGGGGAACTGAGCCAAGAGTGAACTTCCTATTTGTCTATTAATGTTCTGTATTATGTTATGTTTCATGTTTTGTTTGGACCCCAGGAAGAGTAGGTGCTGGTTTAGAACTAGCTAATGGGGATCCATATAAACTACTACAGTAAATACAGAAAACTCTCATCATTTGCTATAAAAAGTATTCAGTAAAAAAAGTAGAAAAATTGTGACTTGCTGTCCAAATATATAGATTTTTGTCAAAGAAGTTTAGAAGGTTACATTTGCTTGTGTTTAAAAATGTAGTGCAACATAGAAATAAGCATGCAGGGAAGAGAATAAGAATAAAATAGTACATCATATTATAATACTGGTAATAATAATATAAATTATCATATTAATAACAATAATGATAATAATAATGATGACAATGATAATGATAATAATAATAATGATAATAATGATAATGATAATAATGATAATGATAATAATAATGACAATGATAAAAAATAATAATAACGATAACGATAATAATAATGATAATGCTAATGATAATAATAAAAATAATAATACTGGTAATAATAATAAAAATTATCATAATAATATTATTAATGATAATAATAATAATTATAATAATAATTATAATAATAATTATAATAATGATAATAATAATAAAGATAATAATGATAATAATAATAATAATAATAATAATAATAATGATACTAATAATGATAATGGTAATAATAATAATGATAATAATAACGATAATAATAATGATAATAATAATGATAATAATGATAATAATAATGATAATAATAACGATAATAATAATGATAATAATAATGATAATAATAATAATAATAATAATGATAATAATAACGATAATAATAATGATAATAATAATGATAATAATGATAATAATAATGATGATAATAATAATAATAATGATAATAATAATAATGACAATAATGATAGAATTTAAGATAGAATTTGTAGATAATTGGCCCTCTTTCTGGGACTCACCCACAAACAGGACCAAGCCTGGCCTGTTGAGGAGTGACGCACTCCATCCTAGCTGGAGGGGTGCTCTCATCTTATCTACGAACATAGACAGGGCTCTAACTCCTCTAGCTTCACAATGAGATAGGGTGCAGGCCAGGCAGCAGGCTGTTAGCCAGCTTAGTGGAGTCTGCCACTAGCAAAGTCAGTGTAGTCAGCTCAGCTATCTCTATTGAGACTGTGTCTGTGCCTCTACCTAGGTTGGGCAAAACTAAACATGGCGGTGTTCGCCTTAGCAATCTCACTAGAATGAAGACCTCCTCCATTGCTGCCATTATTGAAAGAGATTGTGATACCTCACATCTCAAAATGGGGCTACTTAATGTTAGATCCCTCACTTCCAAGGCAGTTCTAGTCAATGCACTAATCACTGATCATAATCTTGATGTGATTGGCCTGACTGAAACATGGCTTAAGCCTGATGAATTTATTGTGTTAAATGAGGCCTCACCTCCTGGTTACACTAGTGACCATATCCCCCGCGCATGCCGCAAAGGCGGAGGTGTTGCTAACATTTACAATAGCAAATTTCTATTTACAAAAAACAAATAAAACTACGTTTTCGTCTTTTGAGCTTCTAGTCATGAAATCTATGCAGCCTACTCAATCACTTTTTATAGCTACTGTTTACAGGCCTCCTGGGCCATATACAACGTTCCTCACTGAGTTCCCTGAATTCCTATCAGACCTTGTAGTCATGGCAGACAATATTCAAATTTTTGGTGACTTTAATATTCACATGGAAAAGTCCACAGGCTCACTCCAAAAGGCTTTTGGAGCCATCATCGACTCTGTCGGTTTTGTCCAACATGTCTCCGGACCTACTCACTGCCACAGTCATACTCTGGACCTAGTTTTGTCCCGTGGAATAAATGTTGTGGATCTCTATGTTTTTCCTCATAATCCTGGACTATCGGACCACCATTTTATTACGTTTGAAATCGCAACAGATAATCTGCTCAGACCCCAACCAAGGATGATCAAAAGTCGTGCTATAAATTCTCAGACATCCCAAAGATTCCTAGATGCCCTTACAGAATCCTTCCACCTACCCAAGGACGTCAGAGTACAAAAATCAGTTAACCACCTAACTGGAGAACTCAATGTAACCTTGCGCAATACCCTAGATGCAGTTGCACCCCTAAAAACAAAAAACATTTGCCATAAAAACTAGCTCCCTGGTATACAGAAAATACCCGAGCTCTGAAGCAAGCTTCCAGAAAATTGGAACGGAAATGGCGCCACACCAAACTGGAAGTCTTCCGACTAGCTTGGAAAGACAGTACCGTGCAGTATCGAAGAGCTCTCACTGCTGCTCGATCATCCTATTTTTCCAAGTTAATTGAGGAAAATAAGAATAATCCAAAATGTATTTTTGATACTGTCGCAAAGCTAACTAAAAAGCAGCATTCCCAAGAGAGGATGGCTTTCACTTTAGCAGTGATTCATTCATGAACTTCTTTGAGGAAAAGATCATGATCATTAGAAAGCAAATTACGGACTCCTCTTAAATTCTGCGATTCCTCCAAAGCTGTTGTCCTGAGTCCACACAACTTTGCCAGGACATAAAATCAAGAGAGACACTCAAGTTTTTAGTACCATATCTCTTGACACATTGATGAAAATAATCATGGCCTCTAAACCTTCAAGCTGCATACTGGACCCTATTCCAACTAAACTACTGAAAGAGCTGCTTCCTGTGCTTGGCCCTCCTATGTTGAACATAATAAACAGCTCTCTATCTACCGGATGTGTACCAAACTCACTAAAAGTGGCAGTAATAAAGCCTCTCTTAAAAAGCCAAACCTTGACCCAGAAAATATAAAAACTATCGGCCTATATCGAATCTTCCATTCCTCTCAAAAATTTTAGAAAAGCTGTTGCGCAGCAACTCACTGCCTTCCTGAAGAAAAACAATGTATACGAAACGCTTCAGTCTGGTTTTAGACCCCACCATAGCACTGAGACTGCACGTGAAGGTGGTAAATGACCTTTTAATGGCGTCAGACCGAGGCTCTGCAACTGTACTCGTGCTCCTAGACCTTAGTGCTGCTTTTGATACCATCGATCACCACATTCTTTTGGAGAGATTGGAAACCCAAATTGGTCTACATGGACAAGTTCTGGCCTGGTTTAGATCTTATCTGTCGGAAAGATATCAGTTTGTCTCTGTGGATGGTTTGTCCTCTGACAAATCAACTGTAAATTTCGGTGTTCCTCAAGGCTCTGTTTTGGGACCACTATTGTTTTCACTATATATTTTACCACTTGGTGATGTCATTCGGAAACATAATGTTAACTTTCACTGCTATGCGGATGACACACAGCTGTACATTTCGATGAAACATGGTGAAGCCCCAAAATTGCCCTCCTGGAAGCCTGTGTTTCAGACATAAGGAAGTGGATGGCGGAAAATGTTCTACTTTTAAACTCGGACAAAACAGAGATGCTAGTTCTAGGTCCCAAGAAACAAAGAGATCTTCTGTTGAATCTGACAATTAATCTTGATGGTTGTACAGTCGTCTCAAATAAAACTGTGAAGGACCTCGGCGTTACTCTGGACCCTGATCTCTCTTTTGACGAACATATCAAGACTGTTTCAAGGACAGCTTTTTTCCATTTACGTAACATTGTAAAAATCAGAAACTTTCTGTCCAAAAATGATGCAGAAAAGTTCATCCATGCGTTTGTAACTTCTAGGTTAGACTACTGCAATGCTTTACTTTACGGCTACCCGGATAAAGCACTAAATAAACTTCAGTTAGTGCTTAACACGGCTGCTAGAATCTTGACTAGAACCCCAAAATTTGATCATATTACTCCAGTACTAGCCTCTCTACACTGGCTTCCTGTTAAGGCAAGGGCTGATTTCAAGGTTTTACTGCTAACCTACAAAGCATTACATGGGCTTGCTCCTACCTATCTTTCCGATTTGGTCCTGCCGTACATACCTACACGTACGCTACGGTCACAAGACGCAGGCCTCCTTACTGTCCCTAGAATTTCTAAGCAAACAGCTGGAGGTAGGGCTTTTTCCTATAGAGCTCCATTTTTATGGAATAGTCTGCCTATCCATGTGAGAGACGCAGACTCGGTCTCAACCTTTAAGTCTTTATTGAAGACTCATCTCTTCAGTAGGTCCTATGACTGAGTGTAGTCTGGCCCAGGAGTGTGAAGGTGAACGGAAAGGCACTGGAGCAACGAACCACCCTTGCTGTCTTTGCCTGGCCGGTTCCCTCCACTGGGATTCTCTGCCTCTAATCCTATTACAGGGCTGAGTCACTGGCTTACTGGTGCCGTGGCGGAGATCTTGTGGGCTATACTCGGCCTTGTCTCAGGATGGTAAGTTGGTGGTTGAAGATATCCCTCTAGTGGTGTGGGGGCTGTGCTTCGGCAGAGTGGGTGTGATTATATCCTGCCTGTTTGGCCCTGTCCGGGGGTATCGTCGGACGGGGCCACAGTGTCTCCCGACCCCTCCTGACTCAGCCCCCAGTATTTTTACTGCAGTAGTTTATGTGTCGGGGGGCTAGGGTCCGTCTGTTACATCTGGAGTATTTCTTCTCTTATCTGGTGTCCTGTGCGAATTTAAGTATGCTCTCTCTAATTATCCCTCTCTTTCTTTCTTTTTTCTTCTTCTCTCTCTCTCGGAGGACCTGAGCATTAGGACCATTCCTCAAGGCCTACCTGGCCTGATGACTCCTTGATGTCCCGAGTCCACCTGGCCATGCTGCTTCTCAACAGTTTCAACTGTTCTGCCTGTTTTATGAACATTTTAAAATCTTGTCCATGTTCTGTTATAATCTGCACCCGGCACAGCCAGAAGAGGACTGGCCACCGCTCACAGCCTGGTTCCTCTCTAGGTTTCTTCCTAGGTTTTGGCCTTTCTAGGGAGTTTTTCCTAGCCACCGTGCTTTTACACCTGCATTGCTTGCTGTTTGGGGTTTTAGGCTGGGTTTCTGTACAGCACTCTGTGACATCAGCTGAAGTAAGGGGGGCTTTATAAATAAATGTGATTTGATTTGATGATATAATGATGACAGTGATAATGATAATGATGATAATAATAATGATAATAATAATAATAATAATAATAATCATAATAATAATATTAATGATAATAATAATAATAAAAATAATAATACTGGTAATAGTAATAAAAATTATCATAATAATAATATTAATGATAATAATAATAATTATAATAATAATGATAAAAATGACAATAATAATAAAGATAATGATAATAATAATAATAATGATACTAATAATGATAATGGTAATAATAACAATGATAATAATGATAATAATAACAACTATAATAATAATGATAATAATAATAATATTAATAATAATGATAATAATAAAAATAATACTGGTAATAATAATAAAAATTATCATAATAATAATATTAATGATAATAATAATGATAATAATAATAATGTGAATAATGATAATAATGATAATGATAATAATGATGATAATAATAATGATAATAATAACGATAATGATAACAACAATAATGATAATAATGATAATATAATAATAATCATAATAATAATAATGATAATGATAATAATAATGATATTGATAATGATAATAATAATGATAATAAAAATTAATTATAATAATGATAATAATGATGATAATAATAACAATAATGATGATAATAATAATAATAATAATAATAATAATAATGCATAGTTCTTATATAGAGCTTTTCTTGAACCCAAAGACACATTACAATAGTTAACCATAAGGAAACAGAAAACAGCAATAAAAAAACTACAACGAAACAGAAAGTGTGTTATCCACTGAGATGTTGTACTTTTAAACAGGACCCATCAATCAATGGATCAACCACTCACCTTCTCCCAGGAAGTAGACATAGTTGGTAGAGTTGATAACAGAGGGGACTCCATAGACTCTGTGGGCTAAAAGGAAACCTCTCCTCGGTCTAAAACTGTCCTCAATGTCATCTATCAGGAGACTGGCGTTGTACAGCATCTCAGTCATCTGTCAGGAGACTGGCGTTGTGCAGCATCTAAGTCATCTATCAGGAGACTGGCGTTGTACAGAATCTCAGTCATCTATCAGGAGACTGGCGTTGTGCAGCACCTCAGTCATCTATCAGGAGACTGGCGTTGTGCAGCATCTCAGTCATCTATCAGGAGACTGGCGTTGTGCAGCATCTCAGTCATCTATCAGGAGACTGGTGTTGTGCAGCATCTTAGTCATCTATCAGGAGACTGGCGTTGTACAGAATCTCAGTCATCTATCAGGAGACTGGCGTTGTGCAGCATCTCAGTCATCTATCAGGAGACTGCCGTTGTACAGCATCTCAGTCATCTATCAGGAGACTGGCGTTGTGCAGCATCTCAGTCATCTATCAGGAGACTGGCGTTGTGCAGCATCTCAGTCATCTATCAGGAGACTGGCGTTGTACAGCATCTCAGTCATCTATCAGGAGACTGGCGTTGTGCAGCATCTCAGTCATCTATCAGGAGACTGGCGTTGTGCAGCATCTCAGTCATCTATCAGGAGACTGGCGTTGTACAGCATCTCAGTCATCTATCAGTAGACTGGCATTGTGCAGCATCTCAGTCATCTATCAGGAGACTGACGTTGTGCAGAATCTCAGTCATCTATCAGGAGACTGGCGTTGTGCAGCATCTCAGTCATCTATCAGGAGACTGGCGCAGCAGCATCTCAGTCATCTATCAGGAGACTGGCGTTGTGCAGCATCTCAGTCATCTATCAGGAGACTGGCGTTGTACAGAATCTCAGTAATCTATCAGGAGAATGGCGTTGTACAGCATCTCAGTCATCTATCAGGAGACTGGCGTTGTGCAGCATCTCAGTCATCTATCAGGAGACTGGCGTTGTACAGAATCTCAGTAATCTATCAGGAGACTGGCGTTGTACAGCATCTCAGTCATCTATCAGGAGACTGGCGTTGTACAGAATCTCAGTCATCTATCAGGAGACTGGCGTTGTGCAGCATCTCAGTCATCTATCAGGAGACTGGCGTTGTGCAGCATCTCAGTCATCTATCAGGAGACTGGCGTTGTGCAGCATCTCAGTCATCTATCAGGAGACTGGCGTTGTGCAGCATCTCAGTCATCTATCAGGAGACTGGCGTTGTACAGAATCTCAGTAATCTATCAGGAGAATGGCGTTGTACAGCATCTCAGTCATCTATCAGGAGACTGGCGTTGTGCAGCATCTCAGTCATCTATCAGGAGACTGGCGTTGTACAGAATCTCAGTAATCTATCAGGAGAATGGCGTTGTACAGCATCTCAGTCATCTATCAGGAGACTGGCGTTGTGCAGCATCTCAGTCATCTATCAGGAGACTGGCATTGTGCAGCATCTCAGTCATCTATCAGGAGACTGGCATTGTGCAGCATCTCAGTCATCTATCAGGAGACTGGCGTTATGCAGAATCTCAGTCATCTATCAGGAGACTGGCGTTGTGCAGCATCTCAGTCATCTATCAGGAGAATGGCATTGTGCAGCATCTCAGTCATCTATCAGGAGACTGGCATTGTGCAGCATCTCAGTCATCTATCAGGAGACTGGCGTTATGCAGAATCTCAGTCATCTATCAGGAGACTGGCGTTGTGCAGCATCTCAGTGATGGTGGTGAGAGCCCAGTATGACCTAACCCATTAAAACGATGGAGAGCCCAGTATAACCCATTAGAATGATGGTGGTGAGAGCCCAGTATAACCCATTAGAATGATGGTGGTGAGAGCCCAGTATAACCTAACCCATTAGAATGATGGTGGTGAGAGCCCAGTATAACCTAACCCATTAGAATGATGGTGGTGAGAGCCCAGTATAACCCATTAGAATGATGGTGGTGAGAGCCCAGTATAACCTAACCCATTAGAATGATGGTGGTGAGAGCCCAGTATAACCCATTAGAATGATGGTGGTGAGAGCCCAGTATAACCTAACCCATTAGAATGATGGTGGTGAGAGCCCAGTATAACTTAACCCATTAGAATGATGGTGGTGAGAGCCCAGTATAACCTAACCCATTAGAATGAAGGTGGTGAGAGCCCAGTAGAACCCATTAGAATGATGGTGGTGAGAGCCCAGTATAACCTAACCCATTCGAATGATGGTGGTGAGAGCCCAGAATAACCTAACCCATTAGAATGATGGTGGTGAGAGCCCAGTATAACCTAACCCATTAGAATGATGCTGGTGAGAGCCCAGTATAACCTAACCCATTAGAATGATGGTGGTGAGAGCCCAGTATAACCTAACCCATTAGAATGATGGTGGTGAGAGCCCAGTATAACCTAACCCATTAGAATGATGGTAGTGAGAGCCCAGTATAACCCATTAGAATGATGGTGGTGAGAGCCCAGTATAACCTAACCCATTAGAATGATGGTGGTGAGAGCCCAGTATAACCTAACCCATTAGAATGATGGTGGTGAGAGCCCAGTATAACCTAACCCATTAGAATGATGGTGGTGAGAGCCCAGAATAACCTAACCCATTCGAATGATGGTGGTGAGAGCCCAGTATAACCTAACCCATTAGAATGATGGTGGTGAGAGCCCAGTATAACCTAACCCATTAGAATGATGGTGGTGAGAGCCCAGTATAACCCATTAGAATGATGGTGGTGAGAGCCCAGTATAACCTAACCCATTAGAATGATGGTGGTGAGAGCCCAGAATAACCCATTAGAATGATGGTGGTGAGAGCCCAGTATAACCCATTAGAATGATGGTGGTGAGAGCCCAGTATAACCTAACCCATTAGAATGATGGTGGTGAGAGCCCAGTATAACCTAACCCATTAGAATGATGGTGGTGAGAGCCCAGTATAACCTAACCCATTAGAATGATGGTGGTGAGAGCCCAGTATAACCTAACCCATTAGAATGATGGTGGTGAGAGCCCAGTATAATCTAATCCATTATAATGATGGTGGTGAGAGCCCAGTATAACCCATTAGAATGATGGTGGTGAGAGCCCAGTATATCCTAATCCATTAGAATGATGGTGGTGAGAGCCCAGTATAACCTAACCCATTAGAATGATGGTGGTGAGAGCCCAGTATAACCCATTAGAATGATGGTGGTGAGAGCCCAGTATAACCTAACCCATTAGAATGATGGTGGTGAGAGCCCAGTATAACTTAACCCATTAGAATGATGGTGGTGAGAGCCCAGTATAACCTAACCCATTAGAATGAAGGTGGTGAGAGCCCAGTATAACCCATTAGAATGATGGTGGTGAGAGCCCAGTATAACCTAACCCATTAGAATGATGGTGGTGAGAGCCCAGAATAACCTAACCCATTAGAATGATGGTGGTGAGAGCCCAGTATAACCTAACCCATTAGAATGATGGTGGTGAGAGCCCAGTATAACCCATTAGAATGATGGTGGTGAGAGCCCAGTATAACCTAACCCATTAGAATGATGGTGGTGAGAGCCCAGTATAACCTAACCCATTAGAATGATGGTGGTGAGAGCCCAGTATAACCTAACCCATTAGAATGATGGTGGTGAGAGCCCAGTATAACCTAACCCATTAGAATGATGGTGGTGAGAGCCCAGTATAACCCATTAGAATGATGGTGGTGAGAGCCCAGTATAACCTAACCCATTAGAATGATGGTGGTGAGAGCCCAGTATAACCTAACCCATTAGAATGATGGTGGTGAGAGCCCAGTATAACCTAACCCATTAGAATGATGGTGGTGAGAGCCCAGTATAACCTAACCCATTAGAATGATGGTGGTGAGAGCCCAGTATAACCCATTAGAATGATGGTGGTGAGAGCCCAGTATAACCTAACCCATTAGAATGATGGTGGTAAGAGCCCAGTATATCTTAACCCATTAGAATGATGGTGGTAAGAGCCCAGTATATCCTAACCCATTAGAATGATGGTGGTGAGAGCCCAGTATAACCTAACCCATTAGAATGATGGTGGTGAGAGCCCAGTATAACCTAACCCATTAGAATGATGGTAGTGAGAGCCCAGTATAACCCATTAGAATGATGGTGGTGAGAGCCCAGTATAACCTAACCCATTAGAATGATGGTGGTGAGAGCCCAGTATAACCTAACCCATTAGAATGATGGTGGTGAGAGTCCAGTATAACCCTTTAGAATGATGGTGGTGAGAGCCCAGTATAACCTAACCCATTAGAATGATGGTGGTGAGAGCCCAGTATAACTTAACCCATTAGAATGATGGTGGTGAGAGCCCAGTATAACCTAACCCATTAGAATGAAGGTGGTGAGAGCCCAGTATAACCCATTAGAATGATGGTGGTGAGAGCCCAGTATAACCTAACCCATTAGAATGATGGTGGTGAGAGCCCAGAATAACCTAACCCATTAGAATGATGGTGGTGAGAGCCCAGTATAACCTAACCCATTAGAATGATGGTGGTGAGAGCCCAGTATAACCCATTAGAATGATGGTGGTGAGAGCCCAGTATAACCTAACCCATTAGAATGATGGTGGTGAGAGCCCAGTATAACCTAACCCATTAGAATGATGGTGGTGAGAGCCCAGTATAACCTAACCCATTAGAATGATGGTGGTGAGAGCCCAGTATAACCTAACCCATTAGAATGATGGTGGTGAGAGCCCAGTATAACCCATTAGAATGATGGTGGTGAGAGCCCAGTATAACCTAACCCATTAGAATGATGGTGGTAAGAGCCCAGTATATCTTAACCCATTAGAATGATGGTGGTAAGAGCCCAGTATATCCTAACCCATTAGAATGATGGTGGTGAGAGCCCAGTATAACCTAACCCATTAGAATGATGGTGGTGAGAGCCCAGTATAACCTAACCCATTAGAATGATGGTAGTGAGAGCCCAGTATAACCCATTAGAATGATGGTGGTGAGAGCCCAGTATAACCTAACCCATTAGAATGATGGTGGTGAGAGCCCAGTATAACCTAACCCATTAGAATGATGGTGGTGAGAGTCCAGTATAACCCTTTAGAATGATGGTGGTGAGAGCCCAGTATAACCTAACCCATTAGAATGATGGTGGTGAGAGCCCAGTATATCCTAACCCATTAGAATGATGGTGGTGAGAGTCCAGTATAACCCTTTAGAATGATGGTGGTGAGAGCCCAGTATAACCTAACCCATTAGAATGATGGTGGTGAGAGCCCAGTATAACCTAACCCATTAGAATGATGGTGGTGAGAGCCCAGTATAACCTAACCCATTAGAATGATGGTGGTGAGAGCCCAGTATATCCTAACCCATTAGAATGATGGTGGTGAGAGCCCAGTATAACCCATTAGAATGATGGTGGTGAGAGCCCAGTATAACCTAACCCATTAGAATGATGGTGGTGAGAGTCCAGTATAACCCTTTAGAATGATGGTGGTGAGAGCCCAGTATAACCTAACCCATTAGAATGATGGTGGTGAGAGCCCAGTATATCCTAACCCATTAGAATGATGGTGGTGAGAGCCCAGTATAACCCATTAGAATGATGGGGGTGAGAGCCCAGTATAACCTAACCCATTAGAATGATGTTGGTGAGAGCCCAGTATAACCTAACCCATTAGAATGATGGTGGTGAGAGCCCAGTATAACCTAACCCATTAGAATGATGGTGGTGAGAGCCCAGTATAACCCATTAGAATGATGGTGGTGAGAGCCCAGTATAACCTAACCCATTAGAATGATGGTGGTGAGAGCCCAGTATAACCTAACCCATTAGAATGATGGTAGTGAGAGCCCAGTATAACCCATTTGTCATGACTTCGGTCTGATCTGCTGTGTTTTTGTCTTTTCTTTGTGTGTTGTTGTCTGTTGAGCACATGTGCTTTGTTTTGACAGCTCTGCTGCTATTGTATGCCTCTCCTCCCACTCGTTATCATTAACTATCCTTGTTCACTTCACACCTGTTGTCAATTTATTCCTCATTATCTCCCCTATTTTAGATCCTTTTGTGTTCAGTCTTTTGTCAGACCGTTGTTGTGTGTGTGAGGCCTTGCTCGTGACCTGGCCTGGTTTACCCAGGCGTTCTTTCCTGTTGGGCCTTGGATGTACGACCCCAGACCTTCAGTGTGACTCGGACACTACATCTGGTGATGCTGTTTTTGGTTTCTTTTTGAGAAGTGCTCTCCTGACCCAGTGGATATTTTTTGGACTTTCTCATTTTTTGGGTTCCTGTTATATTTTATCTTGTACCTTTTTGAGAGCAAAATAAAACACTCTTTTACCTGCAACTGAATCCGTGACCCTCCCTGACACCATTAGAATGATGGTGGTGAGAGCCCAGTATAACCTAACCCATTACAATGATGGTGGTGAGAGCCCAGTATAACCTAACCCATTAGAATGATGGTGGTGAGAGCCCAGTATAACCTAACCCATTAGAATGATGGTGGTGAGAGCCCAGTATAACCTAACCCATTAGAATGATGGTGGTGAGAGCCCAGTATAACCTAACCCATTAGAATGATGGTGGTGAGAGCCCAGTATAACCTAACCCATTAGAATGATGGTGGTGAGAGCCCAGTATAACCTAACCCATTAGAATGATGGTGGTGAGAGCCCAGAATAACCTAACCCATTAGAATGATGGTGGTGAGAGCCCAGTATAACCTAACCCATTAGAATGATGGTGGTGAGAGCCCAGTATAACCTAACCCATTAGAATGATGGTGGTGAGAGCCCAGTATAACCTAACCCATTAGAATGATGGTGGTAAGAGCCCAGTATATCTTAACCCATTAGAATGATGGTGGTGAGAGCCCAGTATAACCTAACCCATTAGAATGATGGTGGTGAGAGCCCAGTATAACCTAACCCATTAGAATGATGGTGGTGAGAGCCCAGTATAACCTAACCCATTAGAATGATGGTGGTGAGAGCCCAGTATAACCTAACCCATTAGAATGATGGTGGTGAGAGCCCAGTATAACCTAACCCATTAGAATGATGGTGGTGAGAGCCCAGTATAACCTAACCCATTAGAATGATGGTGGTGAGAGCCCAGTATAACCTAACCCATTAGAATGATGGTGGTGAGAGCCCAGTATAACCTAACCCATTAGAATGATGGTGGTGAGAGCCCAGTATAACCTAACCCATTAGAATGATGGTGGTGAGAGCCCAGTATAACCTAACCCATTAGAATGATGGTGGTGAGAGCCCAGTATAACCTAACCCATTAGAATGATGGTGGTGAGAGCCCAGTATAACCTAACCCATTAGAATGATGGTGGTGAGAGCCCAGTATATCCTAACCCATTAGAATGATGGTGGTGAGAGCCCAGTATAACCTAACCCATTAGAATGATGGTGGTGAGAGCCCAGTATAACCTAACCCATTAGAATGATGGTGGTGAGAGCCCAGTATATCTTAACCCATTAGAATGATGGTGGTGAGAGCCCAGTATAACCTAACCCATTAGAATGATGGTGGTGAGAGCCCAGTATAACCTAACCCATTAGAATGATGGTGGTGAGAGCCCAGTATAACCTAACCCATTAGAATGATGGTGGTGAGAGCCCAGTATAACCTAACCCATTAGAATGATGGTGGTGAGAGCCCAGTATAACCTAACCCATTAGAATGATGGTGGTGAGAGCCCAGTATAACCTAACCCATTAGAATGATGGTGGTGAGAGCCCAGTATAACCTAACCCATTAGAATGATGGTGGTGAGAGCCCAGTATAACCTAACCCATTAGAATGATGGTGGTGAGAGCCCAGTATAACCTAACCCATTAGAATGATGGTGGTGAGAGCCCAGTATAACCTAACCCATTAGAATGATGGTGGTGAGAGCCCAGTATAACCTAACCCATTAGAATGATGGTGGTGAGAGCCCAGTATAACCTAACCCATTAGAATGATGGTGGTGAGAGCCCAGTATAACCTAACCCATTAGAATGATGGTGGTGAGAGCCCAGTATAACCTAACCCATTAGAATGATGGTGGTGAGAGCCCAGTATAACCTAACCCATTAGAATGATGGTGGTGAGAGCCCAGTATAACCGAATGATGGTGGTGAGAGCCCAGTATAACCTAACCCATTAGAATGATGGTGGTGAGAGCCCAGTATATCCTAACCCATTAGAATGATGGTGGTGAGAGCCCAGTATAACCTAACCCATTAGAATGATGGTGGTGAGAGCCCAGTATAACCTAACCCATTAGAATGATGGTGGTGAGAGCCCAGTATAACCTAACCCATTAGAATGATGGTGGTGAGAGCCCAGTATAAAACCCATTAGAATGATGGTGGTGAGAGCCCAGTATAACCTAACCCATTAGAATGATGGTGGTGAGAGCCCAGTATAACCTAACCCATTAGAATGATGGTGGTGAGAGCCCAGTATAACCCTAACCCATTAGAATGATGGTGGTGAGAGCCCAGTATAACCTAACCCATTAGAATGATGGTGGTGAGAGCCCAGTATAACTAACCCATTAGAATGATGGTGGTGAGAGCCCAGTATAACCTAACCCATTAGAATGATGGTGGTGAGAGCCCAGTATAACCTAACCCATTAGAATGATGGTGGTGAGAGCCCAGTATAACCTAACCCATTAGAATGATGGTGGTGAGAGCCCAGTATAACCTAACCCATTAGAATGATGGTGGTGAGAGCCCAGTATAACCTAACCCATTAGAATGATGGTGGTGAGAGCCCAGTATAACCTAACCCATTAGAATGATGGTGGTGAGAGCCCAGTATAACCCTAACCCATTAGAATGATGGTGGTGAGAGCCAGTATAACCTAACCCATTAGAATGATGGTGGTGAGAGCCCAGTATAACTAACCCATTAGAATGATGGTGGTGAGAGCCCAGTATAACCTAACCCATTAGAATGATGGTGGTGAGAGCCCAGTATAACCTAACCCATTAGAATGATGGTGGTGAGAGCCCAGTATAACCTAACCCATTAGAATGATGGTGGTGAGAGCCCAGTATAACCTAACCCATTAGAATGATGGTGGTGAGAGCCCAGTATAACCTAACCCATTAGAATGATGGTGGTGAGAGCCCAGTATATCCTAACCCATTAGAATGATGGTGGTGAGAGCCCAGTATAAACCTAACCCATTAGAATGATGGTGGTGAGAGCCCAGTATAACCTAACCCATTAGAATGATGGTGGTGAGAGCCCAGTATAACCTAATCCATTAGAATGATGGTGGTGAGAGCCCAGTAACCTAACCCATTAGAATGATGGTGGTGAGAGCCCAGTATAACCTAACCCATTAGAATGATGGTGGTGAGAGCCCAGTATAACCTAACCCATTAGAATGATGGTGGTGAGAGCCCAGTATAACCTAACCCATTAGAATGATGGTGGTGAGAGCCCAGTATAACCTAACCCATTAGAATGATGGTGGTGAGAGCCCAGTATAACCCATTAGAATGATGGTGGTGAGAGCCCAGTATAACCTAACCCATTAGAATGATGGTGGTGAGAGCCCAGATAACCTAACCCATTAGAATGATGGTGGTGAGAGCCCAGTATAACCTAACCCATTAGAATGATGGTGGTGAGAGCCCAGTATAACCTAACCCATTAGAATGATGGTGGTGAGAGCCCAGTATAACCTAACCCATTAGAATGATGGTGGTGAGAGCCCAGTATAACCTAACCCATTAGAATGATGGTGGTGAGAGCCCAGTATAACCTAACCCATTAGAATGATGGTGGTGAGAGCCCAGTATAACCTAACCCATTAGAATGATGGTGGTGAGAGCCCAGTATAACCTAACCCATTAGAATGATGGTGGTGAGAGCCCAGTATAACCTAACCCATTAGAATGATGGTGGTGAGAGCCCAGTATAACCTAACCCATTAGAATGATGGTGGTGAGAGCCCAGTATAACCTAACCCATTAGAATGATGGTGGTGAGAGCCCAGTCCAGTATAACCCATTAGAATGATGGTGGTGAGAGCCCAGTATAACCTAACCCATTAGAATGATGGTGGTGAGAGCCCAGTATAACCTAACCCATTAGAATGATGGTGGTGAGAGCCCAGTATAACCTAACCCATTAGAATGATGGTGGTGAGAGCCCAGTATAACCTAACCCATTAGAATGATGGTGGTGAGAGCCCAGTATAACCTAACCCATTAGAATGATGGTGGTGAGAGCCCAGTATAACCTAACCCATTAGAATGATGGTGGTGAGAGCCCAGTATAACCTAACCCATTAGAATGATGGTGGTGAGAGCCCAGTATAACCTAACCCATTAGAATGATGGTGGTGAGAGCCCAGTATAACCTAACCCATTAGAATGATGGTGGTGAGAGCCCAGTATAACCTAACCCATTAGAATGATGGTGGTGAGAGCCCAGTATAACCTAACCCATTAGAATGATGGTGGTGAGAGCCCAGTATATCCTAACCCATTAGAATGATGGTGGTGAGAGCCCAGTAATCCTAACCCATTAGAATGATGGTGGTGAGAGCCCAGTATAACCTAACCCATTAGAATGATGGTGGTGAGAGCCCAGTATAACCTAACCCATTAGAATGATGGTGGTGAGAGCCCAGTATAACCTAACCCATTAGAATGATGGTGGTGAGAGCCCAGTATAACCTAACCCATTAGAATGATGGTGGTGAGAGCCCAGTATAACCTAACCCATTAGAATGATGGTGGTGAGAGCCCAGTATAACCTAACCCATTAGAATGATGGTGGTGAGAGCCCAGTATAACCTAACCCATTAGAATGATGGTGGTGAGAGCCCAGTATAACCTAACCCATTAGAATGATGGTGGTGAGAGCCCAGTATAACCTAACCCATTAGAATGATGGTGGTGAGAGCCCAGTATAACCTAACCCATTAGAATGATGGTGGTGAGAGCCCAGTATAACCTAACCCATTAGAATGATGGTGGTGAGAGCCCAGTATAACCTAACCCATTAGAATGATGGTGGTGAGAGCCCAGTATAACTCAACCCATTAGAATGATGGTGGTGAGAGCCCAGTATAACCTAACCCATTAGAATGATGGTGGTGAGAGCCCAGTATAACCTAACCCATTAGAATGATGGTGGTGAGAGCCCAGTATAACCTAACCCATTAGAATGATGGTGGTGAGAGCCCAGTATAACCTAACCCATTAGAATGATGGTGGTGAGAGCCCAGTATAACCTAACCCATTAGAATGATGGTGGTGAGAGCCCAGTATAACCTAACCCATTAGAATGATGGTGGTGAGAGCCCAGTATAACCTAACCCATTAGAATGATGGTGGTGAGAGCCCAGTATAACCTAACCCATTAGAATGATGGTGGTGAGAGCCCAGTATAACCTAACCCATTAGAATGATGGTGGTGAGAGCCCAGTATAACCTAACCCATTAGAATGATGGTGGTGAGAGCCCAGTATAACCTAACCCATTAGAATGATGGTGGTGAGAGCCCAGTATAACCTAACCCATTAGAATGATGGTGGTGAGAGCCCAGTATAACCTAACCCATTAGAATGATGGTGGTGAGAGCCCAGTATAACCTAACCCATTAGAATGATGGTGGTGAGAGCCCAGTATAACCTAACCCATTAGAATGATGGTGGTGAGAGCCCAGTATAACCCATTAGAATGATGGTGGTGAGAGCCCAGTATAACCTAACCCATTAGAATGATGGTGGTGAGAGCCCAGTATAACCTAACCCATTAGAATGATGGTGGTGAGAGCCCAGTATAACCTAACCCATTAGAATGATGGTGGTGAGAGCCCAGTATAACCTAACCCATTAGAATGATGGTGGTGAGAGCCCAGTATAACCTAACCCATTAGAATGATGGTGGTGAGAGCCCAGTATAACCTAACCCATTAGAATGATGGTGGTGAGAGCCCAGTATAACCTAACCCATTAGAATGATGGTGGTGAGAGCCCAGTATAACCTAACCCATTAGAATGATGGTGGTGAGAGCCCAGTATAACCTAACCCATTAGAATGATGGTGGTGAGAGCCCAGTATAACCTAACCCATTAGAATGATGGTGGTGAGAGCCCAGTATAACCTAACCCATTAGAATGATGGTGGTGAGAGCCCAGTATAACCTAACCCATTAGAATGATGGTGGTGAGAGCCCAGTATAACCTAACCCATTAGAATGATGGTGGTGAGAGCCCAGTATAACCTAACCCATTAGAATGATGGTGGTGAGAGCCCAGTATAACCTAACCCATTAGAATGATGGTGGTGAGAGCCCAGTATAACCTAACCCATTAGAATGATGGTGGTGAGAGCCTCAGTATAACCTAACCCATTAGAATGATGGTGGTGAGAGCCCAGTATAACCTAACCCATTAGAATGATGGTGGTGAGAGCCCAGTATAACCTAACCCATTAGAATGATGGTGGTGAGAGCCCAGTATAACCTAACCCATTAGAATGATGGTGGTGAGAGCCCAGTATAACCTAACCCATTAGAATGATGGTGGTGAGAGCCCAGTATAACCTAACCCATTAGAATGATGGTGGTGAGAGCCCAGTATAACCTAACCCATTAGAATGATGGTGGTGAGAGCCCAGTATAACCTAACCCATTAGAATGATGGTGGTGAGAGCCCAGTATAACCTAACCCATTAGAATGATGGTGGTGAGAGCCCAGTATAACCTAACCCATTAGAATGATGGTGGTGAGAGCCCAGTATAACCTAACCCATTAGAATGATGGTGGTGAGAGCCCAGTATAACCTAACCCATTAGAATGATGGTGGTGAGAGCCCAGTATAACCTAACCCATTAGAATGATGGTGGTGAGAGCCCAGTATAACCTAACCCATTAGAATGATGGTGGTGAGAGCCCAGTATAACCTAACCCATTAGAATGATGGTGGTGAGAGCCCAGTATAACCTAACCCATTAGAATGATGGTGGTGAGAGCCCAGTATATCCTAACCCATTAGAATGATGGTGGTGAGAGCCCAGTATAACCTAACCCATTAGAATGATGGTGGTGAGAGCCCAGTATAACCTAACCCATTAGAATGATGGTGGTGAGAGCCCAGTATAACCTAACCCATTAGAATGATGGTGGTGAGAGCCCAGTATAACCTAACCCATTAGAATGATGGTGGTGAGAGCCCAGTATAACCTAACCCATTAGAATGATGGTGGTGAGAGCCCAGTATAACCTAACCCATTAGAATGATGGTGGTGAGAGCCCAGTATAACCTAACCCATTAGAATGATGGTGGTGAGAGCCCAGTATAACCCATTAGAATGATGGTGGTGAGAGCCCAGTATATCCTAACCCATTAGAATGATGGTGGTGAGAGCCCAGTATAACCTAACCCATTAGAATGATGGTGGTGAGAGCCCAGTATAACCTAACCCATTAGAATGATGGTGGTGAGAGCCCAGTATAACCCATTAGAATGATGGTGGTGAGAGCCCAGTATAACCTAACCCATTAGAATGATGGTGGTGAGAGCCCAGTATAACCTAACCCATTAGAATGATGGTGGTGAGAGCCCAGTATAACCTAACCCATTAGAATGATGGTGGTGAGAGCCCAGTATAACCTAACCCATTAGAATGATGGTGGTGAGAGCCCAGTATAACCTAACCCATTAGAATGATGGTGGTGAGAGCCCAGTATAACCTAACCCATTAGAATGATGGTGGTGAGAGCCCAGTATAACCTAACCCATTAGAATGATGGTGGTGAGAGCCCAGTATAACCTAACCCATTAGAATGATGGTGGTGAGAGCCCAGTATAACTCTAACCCATTAGAATGATGGTGGTGAGAGCCCAGTATAACCTAACCCATTAGAATGATGGTGGTGAGAGCCCAGTATAACCTAACCCATTAGAATGATGGTGGTGAGAGCCCAGTATAACCTAACCCATTAGAATGATGGTGGTGAGAGCCCAGTATAACCTAACCCATTAGAATGATGGTGGTGAGAGCCCAGTATAACCTAACCCATTAGAATGATGGTGGTGAGAGCCCAGTATAACCTAACCCATTAGAATGATGGTGGTGAGAGCCCAGTATAACCAACCCATTAGAATGATGGTGGTGAGAGCCCAGTATAACCTAACCCATTAGAATGATGGTGGTGAGAGCCCAGTATAACCTAACCCATTAGAATGATGGTGGTGAGAGCCCAGTATAACCTAACCCATTAGAATGATGGTGGTGAGAGCCCAGTATAACCTAACCCATTAGAATGATGGTGGTGAGAGCCCAGTATAACCTAACCCATTAGAATGATGGTGGTGAGAGCCCAGTATAACCTAACCCATTAGAATGATGGTGGTGAGAGCCCAGTATAACCTAACCCATTAGAATGATGGTGGTGAGAGCCCAGTATAACCTAACCCATTAGAATGATGGTGGTGAGAGCCCAGTATAACCTAACCCATTAGAATGATGGTGGTGAGAGCCCAGTATAACCTAACCCATTAGAATGATGGTGGTGAGAGCCCAGTATAACCTAACCCATTAGAATGATGGTGGTGAGAGCCCAGTATAACCTAACCCATTAGAATGATGGTGGTGAGAGCCCAGTATAACCTAACCCATTAGAATGATGGTGGTGAGAGCCCAGTATAACCTAACCCATTAGAATGATGGTGGTGAGAGCCCAGTATAACCTAACCCATTAGAATGATGGTGGTGAGAGCCCAGTATAACCTAACCCATTAGAATGATGGTGGTGAGAGCCCAGTATAACCTAACCCATTAGAATGATGGTGGTGAGAGCCCAGTATAACCTAACCCATTAGAATGATGGTGGTGAGAGCCCAGTATAACCTAACCCATTAGAATGATGGTGGTGAGAGCCCAGTATAACCTAACCCATTAGAATGATGGTGGTGAGAGCCCAGTATAATAACCCATTAGAATGATGGTGGTGAGAGCCCAGTATAACCTAACCCATTAGAATGATGGTGGTGAGAGCCCAGTATAACCTAACCCATTAGAATGATGGTGGTGAGAGCCCAGTATAACCTAACCCATTAGAATGATGGTGGTGAGAGCCCAGTATAACCTAACCCATTAGAATGATGGTGGTGAGAGCCCAGTATAACCTAACCCATTAGAATGATGGTGGTGAGAGCCCAGTATAACCTAACCCATTAGAATGATGGTGGTGAGAGCCCAGTATAACCTAACCCATTAGAATGATGGTGGTGAGAGCCCAGTATAACCTAACCCATTAGAATGATGGTGGTGAGAGCCCAGTATAACCTAACCCATTAGAATGATGGTGGTGAGAGCCCAGTATAACCTAACCCATTAGAATGATGGTGGTGAGAGCCCAGTATAACCTAACCCATTAGAATGATGGTGGTGAGAGCCCAGTATAACCTAACCCATTAGAATGATGGTGGTGAGAGCCCAGTATAACCTAACCCATTAGAATGATGGTGGTGAGAGCCCAGTATAACCTAACCCATTAGAATGATGGTGGTGAGAGCCCAGTATAACCTAACCCATTAGAATGATGGTGGTGAGAGCCCAGTATAACCTAACCCATTAGAATGATGGTGGTGAGAGCCCAGTATAACCTAACCCATTAGAATGATGGTGGTGAGAGCCCAGTATAACCTAACCCATTAGAATGATGGTGGTGAGAGCCCAGTATAACCTAACCCATTAGAATGATGGTGGTGAGAGCCCAGTATAACCTAACCCATTAGAATGATGGTGGTGAGAGCCCAGTATAACCTAACCCATTAGAATGATGGTGGTGAGAGCCCAGTATAACCTAACCCATTAGAATGATGGTGGTGAGAGCCCAGTATAACCTAACCCATTAGAATGATGGTGGTGAGAGCCCAGTATAACCTAACCCATTAGAATGATGGTGGTGAGAGCCCAGTATAACCTAACCCATTAGAATGATGGTGGTGAGAGCCCAGTATAACCTAACCCATTAGAATGATGGTGGTGAGAGCCCAGTATAATCCCTAACCCATTAGAATGATGGTGGTGAGAGCCCAGTATAACCTAACCCATTAGAATGATGGTGGTGAGAGCCCAGTATAACCTAACCCATTAGAATGATGGTGGTGAGAGCCCAGTATAACCTAACCCATTAGAATGATGGTGGTGAGAGCCCAGTATAACCTAACCCATTAGAATGATGGTGGTGAGAGCCCAGTATAACCTAACCCATTAGAATGATGGTGGTGAGAGCCCAGTATAACCTAACCCATTAGAATGATGGTGGTGAGAGCCCAGTATAACCTAACCCATTAGAATGATGGTGGTGAGAGCCCAGTATAACCTAACCCATTAGGAATGATGGTGGTGAGAGCCCAGTATAACCTAACCCATTAGAATGATGGTGGTGAGAGCCCAGTATAACCTAACCCATTAGAATGATGGTGGTGAGAGCCCAGTATAACCTAACCCATTAGAATGATGGTGGTGAGAGCCCAGTATAACCTAACCCATTAGAATGATGGTGGTGAGAGCCCAGTATAACCTAACCCATTAGAATGATGGTGGTGAGAGCCCAGTATAACCTAACCCATTAGAATGATGGTGGTGAGAGCCCAGTATAACCTAAACCCATTTAGAATGATGGTGGTGAGAGCCCAGTATAACCTAACCCATTAGAATGATGGTGGTGAGAGCCCAGTATAACCTAACCCATTAGAATGATGGTGGTGAGAGCCCAGTATAACCTAACCCATTAGAATGATGGTGGTGAGAGCCCAGTATAACCTAACCCATTAGAATGATGGTGGTGAGAGCCCAGTATAACCTAACCCATTAGAATGATGGTGGTGAGAGCCCAGTATAACCTAACCCATTAGAATGATGGTGGTGAGAGCCCAGTATAACCTAACCCATTAGAATGATGGTGGTGAGAGCCCAGTATAACCTAACCCATTAGAATGATGGTGGTGAGAGCCCAGTATAACCTAACCCATTAGAATGATGGTGGTGAGAGCCCAGTATAACCTAACCCATTAGAATGATGGTGAAGAGAGCCCAGAATAACCTAACCCATTAGAATGATGGTGGTGAGAGCCCAGTATAACCTAACCCATTAGAATGATGGTGGTGAGAGCCCAGTATAACCTAACCCATTAGAATGATGGTGGTGAGAGCCCAGTATAACCTAACCCATTAGAATGATGGTGGTGAGAGCCCAGTATAACCTAACCCATTAGAATGATGGTGGTGAGAGCCCAGTATAACCTAACCCATTAGAATGATGGTGGTGAGAGCCCAGTATAACCTAACCCATTAGAATGATGGTGGTGAGAGCCCAGTATAACCTAACCCATTAGAATGATGGTGGTGAGAGCCCAGTATAACCTAACCCATTAGAATGATGGTGGTGAGAGCCCAGTATAACCCAACCCATTAGAATGATGGTGGTGAGAGCCCAGTATAACCTAACCCATTAGAATGATGGTGGTGAGAGCCCAGTATAACCTAACCCATTAGAATGATGGTGGTGAGAGCCCAGTATAACCTAACCCATTAGAATGATGGTGGTGAGAGCCCAGTATAACCTAACCCATTAGAATGATGGTGGTGAGAGCCCAGTATAACCTAACCCATTAGAATGATGGTGGTGAGAGCCCAGTATAACCTAACCCATTAGAATGATGGTGGTGAGAGCCCAGTATAACCTAACCCATTAGAATGATGGTGGTGAGAGCCCAGTATAACCTAACCCATTAGAATGATGGTGGTGAGAGCCCAGTATAACCTAACCCATTAGAATGATGGTGGTGAGAGCCCAGTATAACCTAACCCATTAGAATGATGGTGGTGAGAGCCCAGTATAACCTAACCCATTAGAATGATGGTGGTGAGAGCCCAGTATAACCTAACCCATTAGAATGATGGTGGTGAGAGCCCAGTATAACCTAACCCATTAGAATGATGGTGGTGAGAGCCCAGTATAACCTAACCCATTAGAATGATGGTGGTGAGAGCCCAGTATAACCTAACCCATTAGAATGATGGTGGTGAGAGCCCAGTATAACCTAACCCATTAGAATGATGGTGGTGAGAGCCCAGTATAACCTAACCCATTAGAATGATGGTGGTGAGAGCCCAGTATAACCTAACCCATTAGAATGATGGTGGTGAGAGCCCAGTATAACCTAACCCATTAGAATGATGGTGGTGAGAGCCCAGTATAACCTAACCCATTAGAATGATGGTGGTGAGAGCCCAGTATAACCTAACCCATTAGAATGATGGTGGTGAGAGCCCAGTATAACCTAACCCATTAGAATGATGGTGGTGAGAGCCCAGTATAACCTAACCCATTAGAATGATGGTGGTGAGAGCCCAGTATAACCTAACCCATTAGAATGATGGTGGTGAGAGCCCAGTATAACCCTAACCCATTAGAATGATGGTGGTGAGAGCCCCAGTATAACCCATTAGAATGGATGGTGGTGAGAGCTCAGTATAACTGTGAGAGCCCAGTATAACCCATTAGAATGATGGTGGTGAGAGCCCAGTATAACCTAACCCATTAGAATGATGGTGGTGAGAGCCCAGTATAACCAACCCATTAGAATGATGGTGGTGAGAGCCCAGTATATAACCCATTAGAATGATGGTGGTGAGCTCAGTATAAACCTATTAGAGTGATGAGTGAAGGAGCTCAGTATAACCTAACCCATTAGAATGATGGTGGTGAGAGCCCAGTATAACCTAACCCATTAGAATGATGGTGGTGAGAGCCCAGTATAACCTAACCCATTAGAATGATGGTGGTGAGAGCCCAGTATAACCTAACCCATTAGAATGATGGCAGGTGAGAGCCCAGTATAACCTAACCCATTAGAATGATGGTGGTGAGAGCCCTAGTATAACTCTAACCCATTAGAATGATGGTGGTGAGAGCCCAGTATAACCTAACCCATTAGAATGATGTGGTAGAGCCTGTAACTTAAATCTGCAATAGGAATGATGTGTGGTAGAGAGCCCAGTATAAATCCCATTAGAATGATGTGTGATGAGCCCAGTATAACTTTAAATCCATTAGAATGGATGCAAGAGCTCAGTATATCCTCAACCCATTAGAATGATGGTGGGTGAGAGCTCAGGTATAAACTTCCAACCCATTAGAATGATGGTGGTGAGAGCCCAGTATAACCTAACCCATTAGAATGATGGTGGTGAGAGCCCAGTATAACCTAACCCATTAGAATGATGGTGGTGAGAGAGCCCAGTATAACCTAACCCATTAGAATGATGGTGGTGAGAGCCCAGTATAACCTAACCCATTAGAATGATGGTGGTGAGAGCCCAGTATAACCTAACCCATTAGAATGATGGTGGTGAGAGCCCAGTATAACCTAACCCATTAGAATGATGGTGGTGAGAGCCCAGTATAACCTAACCCATTAGAATGATGGTGGTGAGAGCCCAGTATAACCTAACCCATTAGAATGATGGTGGTGAGAGCCCAGTATAACCTAACCCATTAGAATGATGGTGGTGAGAGCCCAGTATATCCTAACCCATTAGAATGATGGTGGTGAGAGCCCAGTATATCCTAACCCATTAGAATGATGGTGGTGAGAGCCCAGTATAACCTAACCCATTAGAATGATGGTGGTGAGAGCCCAGTATATCCTAACCCCATTAGAATGATGGGTGGTGAGAGCCCAGTATATCCTAATCCATTAGAATGATGGTGGAGAGCCCAGTATATAACCCATTAGAATGATGGTGGTGAGAGCCCAGTATAACCCATTAGAATGATGGTGGTGAGAGCCCAGTATAACCCTTAATCCATTAGAATGATGGTGGGTTGAGAGCCCAGTATAACCTAACCCATTAGAATGATGGTGGTGAGAGCCCAGTATAACCTAACCCATTAGAATGATGGTGGTGAGAGCCCAGTATAACCTAACCCATTAGAATGATGGTGGTGAGAGCCCAGTATAACCTAACCCATTAGAATGATGGTGGTGAGAGCCCAGTATAACCTAACCCATTAGAATGATGGTGGTGAGAGCCCAGTATAACCTAACCCATTAGAATGATGGTGGTGAGAGCCCAGTATAACCTAACCCATTAGAATGATGGTGGTGAGAGCCCAGTATAACCTAACCCATTAGAATGATGGTGGTGAGAGCCCAGTATAACCTAACCCATTAGGAATGATGGTGGTGAGAGCCCAGTATAACCTAACCCATTAGAATGATGGTGGTGAGAGCCCAGTATAACCTAACCCATTAGAATGATGGTGGTGAGAGCCCAGTATAACCTAAACCCATTAGAATGATGGTGGTGAGAGCCCAGTATAACCTAACCCATTAGAATGATGGTGGTGAGAGCCCAGTATAACCTAACCCATTAGAATGATGGTGGTGAGAGCCCAGAATAACCCTAACCCATTAGAATGATGGTGGTGAGAGCCCAGTATAACCTAACCCATTAGAATGATGGTGGTGAGAGCCCAGTATAACCTAACCCATTAGAATGATGGTGGTGAGAGCCCAGTATAACCTAACCCATTAGAGTGATGGTGGTAAGAGCCCAGTATATCTTAACCCATTAGAATGATGGTGGTAAGAGCCCAGTATATCCTAACCCATTAGAATGATGGTGGTGAGAGCCCAGTATAACCTAACCCATTAGAATGATGGTGGTGAGAGCCCAGTATATCCCTAACCCATTAGAATGATGGTGGTGAGAGCCCAGTATAACCTAACTCCATTAGGAATGATGGTGGTAAGAGCCCAGTATATCCTAACCCATTAGAATGATGGTGGTGAGAGCCCAGTATAACCTAACCCATTAGAATGATGGTGGTGAGAGCCCAGTATAACCTAACCCATTAGAATGATGGTGGTGAGAGCCCAGTATAACCTAACCCATTAGAATGATGGTGGTGAGAGCCCAGTATAACCTAACCCATTAGAATGATGGTGGTGAGAGCCCAGTATATCCTAACCCATTAGAATGATGGTGGTGAGAGCCCAGTATAACCCATTAGAATGATGGTGGTGAGAGCCCAGTATAACCTAACCCATTAGAATGATGGTGGTGAGAGCCCAGTATAACCCATTAGAATGATGGTGGTGAGAGCCCAGTATAACCTAACCCATTAGAATGATGGTGGTGAGATTCCAGTATAACCCTTTAGAATGATGGTGGTGAGAGCCCAGTATAACCTAACCCATTAGAATGATGGTGGTGAGAGCCCAGTATATCCTAACCCATTAGAATGATGGTGGTGAGAGCCCAGTATATCCTAACCCATTAGAATGATGGTGGTGAGAGCCCAGTATATCCTAACCCATTAGAATGATGGTGGTGAGAGCCCAGTATAACCCATTAGAATGATGGTGGTGAGAGCCCAGTATAACCTAATCCATTAGAATGATCGTGGTGAGAGCCCAGAATAACCGATTAGAATGATGGTGGTGAGAGCCCAGTATAACCTAACCCATTAGAATGATGGTGGTGAGAGCCCAGTATAACCTAACCCATTAGAATGATGGTGGTGAGAGCCCAGTATAACCTAACCCATTAGAATGATGGTGGTGAGAGCCCAGTATAACCTAACCCATTAGAATGATGGTGGTGAGAGCCCAGTATAACCTAACCCATTAGAATGATGGTGGTGAGAGCCCAGTATAACCTAACCCATTAGAATGATGGTGGTGAGAGCCCAGTATAACCTAACCCATTAGAATGATGGTGGTGAGAGCCCAGTATAACCTAACCCATTAGAATGATGGTGGTGAGAGCCCAGTATAACCTAACCCATTAGAATGATGGTGGTGAGAGCCCAGTATAACCTAACCCATTAGAATGATGGTGGTGAGAGCCCAGTATAACCTAACCCATTAGAATGATGGTGGTGAGAGCCCAGTATAACCTAACCCATTAGAATGATGGTGGTGAGAGCCCAGTATAACCTAACCCATTAGAATGATGGTGGTGAGAGCCCAGAATAACCTAACCCATTAGAATGATGGTGGTGAGAGCCCAGTATAACCTAACCCATTAGAATGATGGTGGTGAGAGCCCAGTATAACCCATTAGAATGATGGTGGTGAGAGCCCAGTATAACCTAACCCATTAGAGTGATGGTGGTAAGAGCCCAGTATATCTTAACCCATTAGAATGATGGTGGTAAGAGCCCAGTATATCCTAACCCATTAGAATGATGGTGGTGAGAGCCCAGTATAACCTAACCCATTAGAATGATGGTGGTGAGAGCCCAGTATAACCTAACCCATTAGAATTATGGTAGTGAGAGCCCAGTATAACCCATTAGAATGATGGTGGTGAGAGCCCAGTATAACCTAACCCATTAGAATGATGGTGGTGAGAGCCCAGTATATCCTAACCCATTAGAATGATGGTGGTGAGAGCCCAGTATAACCCATTAGAATGATGGTGGTGAGAGCCCAGTATAACCCATTAGAATGATGGTGGTGAGAGCCCAGTATAACCTAACCCATTAGAATGATGGTGGTGAGAGTCCAGTATAACCCTTTAGAATGATGGTGGTGAGAGCCCAGTATAACCTAACCCATTAGAATGATGGTGGTAAGAGCCCAGTATAACCTAATCCATTAGAATGATGGTGGTGAGAGCCCAGTATAACCTAACCCATTAGAATGATGGTGGTGAGAGCCCAGTATATCCTAACCCATTAGAATGATGGTGGTGAGAGCCCAGTATAATCTAATCCATTAGAATGATGGTGGTGAGAGCCCAGTATAATCTAATCCATTAGAATGATGGTGGTGAGAGCCCAGTATAACCTAACCCATTAGAATGATGGTGGTGAGAGCCCAGTATAACCTAACCCATTAGAATGATGGTGGTGAGAGCCCAGTATAACCCATTAGAATGATGGTGGTGAGAGCCCAGTATAACCCATTAGAATGATGGTGGTGAGAGCCCAGTATAACCTAACCCATTAGAATGATGGTGGTGAGAGCCCAGTATAACCCATTAGAATGATGGTGGTGAGAGCCCAGTATAACCCATTAGAATGATGGTGGTGAGAGCCCAGTATAACCTAACCCATTAGAATGATGGTGGTAAGAGCCCAGTATATCTTAACCCATTAGAATGATGGTGGTAAGAGCCCAGTATATCCTAACCCATTAGAATGATGGTGGTGAGAGCCCAGTATAACCTAACCCATTAGAATGATGGTGGTGAGAGCCCAGTATAACCTAACCCATTAGAATGATGGTGGTGAGAGCCCAGTATAACCTAACCCATTAGAATGATGGTGGTGAGAGCCCAGTATAACCTAACCCATTAGAATGATGGTGGTGAGAGCCCAGAATAACCTAACCCATTAGAATGATGGTGGTGAGAGCCCAGTATAACCCATTAGAATGATGGTGGTGAGAGCCCAGTATAACCTAACCCATTAGAATGATGGTGGTGAGAGCCCAGAATAACCTAACCCATTAGAATGATGGTGGTGAGAGCCCAGTATAACCTAACCCATTAGAATGATGGTGGTGAGAGCCCAGTATAACCTGAACCCCCATTAGAATGATGGTGGTGAGAGCCCAGTATAACCTAATCCATTAGAATGATGGTGGTGAGAGCCCAGTATAACCCATTAGAATGATGGTGGTGAGAGCCCAGTATAACCTAACCCATTAGAATGATGGTGGTGAGAGCCCAGTATAACCTAACCCATTAGAATGATGGTGGTGAGAGCCCAGAATAACCTAACCCATTAGAATGATGGTGGTGAGAGCCCAGTATAACCTAACCCATTAGAATGATGGTGGTGAGAGCCCAGTATAACCTAACCCATTAGAATGATGGTGGTGAGAGCCCAGTATAACCCATTAGAATGATGGTGGTGAGAGCCCAGTATAACCCATTAGATATTCGCTATTGTTACTTTGTGTTTCCATTTCAGTCTTTTAATTGAAAGTCCAAATGTCGACCTTTTACCAGATATTTCTTTTTTCTCCCATGGAATGTTTTATTTTCATTACTGATCAAAATTCGGTCTGCTTTAGCCAACAGATAATACCCCACCCATATGAACAGGTTTATTTTAGGCCATATAAAGAACAGCTGTTCATGATGTAATGAAAAGCAGACACATTGTTTCACATTCTTTAATAAAAGACTCAGGCAATTGGCTAAACAGCTGTCTTCACAGTTTCCCTGCCCAATAGCCAGCCTAAAATGAAACTCAACATTTCTCCACAAAGTTGAGTGTGTGAGTGGGTCTGTGCTCTGTGTAGTCCCTTCCACCAAAGTTTTGCTCTACAAATGACACATAAGCCACGCGCACACTGCACACGTACCTCAGGTGAATAGAAAGGGTAGACATAGACCAATTGCAAGTCAATGAGTCAAGTCAAGATGAGTTGCCTACCGAGACACAGAGAGTAGAAATTAGAATGATTTAATTCTGCATTCGGGAAGAGATTTTTCTTACCAACTCTAGAATGAGGGCTTGGAGCATTCCTTTCCATTTAATCATAAAGACAATCATCACAGAAATAAAATCACATTTACAACACTGCCCCCCAGTAACAACAACAGCAGCTATTAAGAGAACCCTATATTTATAGAAGAACACCTTGTCAGTCTGAGGTAGAACCCAATTCTATTATTAGGTCCGCAGAACTCCAGTGTCTTCCTCCCTTCATTTCTCCTTATAACTGATATTGATTGACTGTCTGGTAAATTCCCTCAGCTGTTTGTTGAGGGACTAAAACTAGAAGGCAACAAACAGAGTAGTAAACAGTGAATTGGACTCAGCAAGGTACTGATGTAAACAACATCAAACAGCCATATGCAGGTCTAAACCTGTCTCTTTACACATATCAGAACCCAGATACACGTTGTCTGTGATTCCCCTGAGAGACCAAACAATACTCCTCTATGCATGTTCATCCTCATTCCTCACTGCATCCGAGACACCTGGCTGTGTATAGACGGGAACCAGAGGAGAGAACTAGAGGAGCTAGCAAGTCGCTCCTGACCACTACAGTAGCCTCTCTACAGATAGCAGAACTAGTACTGTGTAAGCATGACGCCAACAGAGATGGAAACTATGCAGTATTGTTTTTTTATGTATTATTTCTTACATTGTTACTCCAGGAAATCTGAAGTCTTATTACAGACAGCTGGGAAGAACTATTGGATATAAGAGCAACGTCAACTTACCAACATTACGACCAGGAATACGACTTTCCCGAAGCGGATCCTCTGTTCGGGACCACCACCCAGGACAATGAAGCTAATTCCAGTAGGCGATCCAAAACAACGACACCGAAGGGGCAGATGAATCGGGCCATCTGGCCAGTCTCCGTAGACGTGCACATTCTAGCCAATGTCCAGTTTCTTGATAACAAGGTAGACGAAATTCGAGCAAGGGTTGCCTTCCAGAGAGACATCAGAGATTGTAACATTCACTGTTTCAAGGAAACATGGCTCTCTCGGGATATGTTGTCGGAATTGGATAAGCCACCGGGCTTCTCCATGCATCGTGCCAAAAGAGATAAACACCTCTCTGGGAAGAGGAAGGGCGGGGGTGTATGCTTTATGATTAATGACTCATGGTGTAATCATAATAACACACAGGAACTCAAGTCCTTCTGTTCACCCGATCTGGAATTCCTTACAATCAAGTGCCGGCCATTTTACCTACCAAGAGAATTCAGTTATAGTCACAGCTGTGTACATTCCCCCTCAAGAAGACACCAAGACGGCCATCAAGGAACTTCACTGGACTATATGCAAACTGGAAACCATACATCCTGAGGCTGCATTTATTGTAGCTGGGGATTTTAACAAAGCAAATTTGAGAACAACTCTACCTAAATTCTTTCAGCATATTGACTGATCCTTAACACTGGGGCCCCTCAAGAGTGTGTACTTAGTCCCCTCCTGTACTCCCTGTTCACCTACGACTGCATGGCCAAACACGACTCCAACACCATCATTAAGTTTGCTGATGACACAACAGTGGTATTCCTGATCACTGACAATGATGAGATGGACTATAGGGAGGAGGTCAGAGAACTGGCAGTGTGGTGCCAGGACAACAACCTCTCCCTCAATGTAAGCAAGACAAAGGAGATGATTGTAGACTACAGGAAACGCGGGCCGAACAGGTCCCCATTAACATTGACGGGGCTGTAGTGGAGCGGGTCGAGAGTTTCAAGTTCCTTGGCGTCCACATCACCAACAAACTATCATGGTCCAAACATGCCAAGACAGTCGTGAAGAGGGCACGACAAAACCTATTCCCCCTCAGGAGACTGAAAATATTTGGCATGGGTCTCCAGATTTTCAAAAGGGTCTACCGCTGCACCATCGAGAGCATCCTGACCTGTTGCGTCACCGCCTGGTATGGCAACTGCTCGGCATCTGACCGTAAGGTGCTACAGAGGGTAGTGCGTACGGCCCAGTACATCACTGGGGCCAAGCTTCCTGCCACACAGGACCTATATAACAGGCGGTGTCAGAGGAAAGCCCATAAAATTGTCCAGTCACCCAAGTTATAGACTGTTTTCTCTGCTACCGCACGGCAAGCGGTACCGGAGCGCCAAGTCTAGGACCAAAAGGCTCCTCAAAAGCTTCTACCCTCAAGCCAAAGGCTGCTAAACAACTAATAAAATCTTCAGCAGACAATTTACATTGACACCCCCCACCCCCTTTATGTTTACTGCTGCTACTGTCTGTTTATTATCTATGCATGGTCACTTCACCCCCAACTACATGTACACTGCTGCTACTGTCTGTTATCTATGCATGGTCACTTCACCCCTACCTACATGTACACTGCTGCTACTGTCTGTTTATTATCTATGCATGGTCACTTCCACCCCTACCTACATGTACACTGCTGCTACTGTCTGTTTATTATCTATGCATGGTCACTTCACCCTACCTACATGTACACTGCTGCTACTGTCTGTTTATTATCTATGCATAGTCACTTCACCCCTACCTACATGTACACTGCTGCTACTGTCTGTTTATTATCTATGCATGGTCACTTCACCCCTACCTACATGTACACTGCTGCTACTGTCTGTTTATTATCTATACATAGTCACTTCACCCCTACCTACATGTACACTGCTGCTACTGTCTGTTTATTATCTATGCATGGTCACTTCACCCTACCTACATGTGCGCTGCTGCACTGTCTGTTTATTATCTATGCATAGTCACTTTTGACCCTCACCTATACATGTATCGGCACAAGCTGCTACTAGTTCTGTTTATTATCTATGCATGGTCATACTAAGTACATGTCACTGCTACTGTCTGTTTATTATCTATGCATGGTAAACTACTACCTGCATGCGCTGCTGCTACTGTCTGTTTATTATCTATACATAGTCACTTCACCCCTACCTACATGTACGCTGCTGCTACTGTCTGTTTATTATCTATACATAGTCACTTCACCCCTACCTACATGTACACTGCTGCTACTGTCTGTTTATTATCTATACATAGTCACTTCACCCCTACCTACATGTACACTGCTGCTACTGTCTGTTTATTATCTATACATAGTCACTTCACCCCTACCTACATGTACACTGCTGCTACTGTCTGTTTATTATCTATGCATGGTCACTTCACCCCTACCTACATGTACACTGCTGCTACTGTCTGTTTATTATCTATGCATGGTCACTTCACCCCTACCTACATGTACGCTGCTGCTACTGTCTGTTTATTATCTATGCATGGTCACTTTACCCCTACCTACATGTACGCTGCTGCTACTGTCTGTTTATTATCTATACATAGTCACTTCACCCCTACCTACATGTACACTGCTCCTACTGGCTGTTTATTATCTATGCATAGTCACTTCACCCTACCTACATGTACACTGCTGCTACTGTCTGTTTATTATCTATACATAGTCACTTCACCCTACCTACATGTACACTGCTGCTACTGTCTGTTTATTATCTATACATAGTCACTTCACCCCTACCTACATGTACACTGCTGCTACTGTCTGTTTATTATCTATACATAGTCACTTCACCCCTACCTACATGTACACTGCTGCTACTGTCTGTTTATTATCTATACATAGTCACTTCACCCCTACCTACATGTACACTGCTGCTACTGTCTGTTTATTATCTATGCATGGTCACTTCACCCCTACCTACATGTGCACTGCTGCTACTGGCTGTTTATTATCTATACATAGTCACTTTACCCCTACCTACATGTACACTGCTGCTACTGTCTGTTTATTATCTATGCATGGTCACTTTACCCTACCTACATGCACGCTGCTGCTACTGTCTGTTTATTATCTATGTAGTCACTTTACCCCTACCATATGCATGTACAGCTGCTGCTGTCTGTTTATTATCTATACATAGTCACTTTCACCCCTACCTACATGTACACTGCTCCTACTGTCTGTTTATTATCTATGCATAAGTCACTTCACCCCTACCTACATGTACACTGCTGCTACTGTCTGTTTTATTATCTATACATAGTCCACTTCACTCCCTACCTACATGTACACTGTCTGCTACTGTCTGTTTATTATCTATACATAGTCACTTCACCCCTACCTACATGTACACTGCTGCTACTGTCTGTTTATTATCTATACATAGTCACTTCACCTACCTACATGTACACTGCTGCTACTGTCTGTTTTTTGTATCTATATAGTCACTTCACCCCTACCTACATGTGACACTGCTGCTACTGTCTGTTTATTATCTATATGGTCACTTCACCCCTACCCTACATGTGCACTGCTGCTACTGGCTGTTTATTATCTATACATAGTCCACTTTACCCCTACCTACATGTACTGCTGCTACTGTCTGTTTATTATCTATGCATGGTCACTTCACTAACTACAGCGACAAATTACCTCAACTAACCTGTACCCCATAGACACTGACTCTGTGCAGTACCCTGTATATAGCCTCCACACTGACTCTGTACTGGTACCTACCTGTATATAGCCTCCACATTGACTCTGTACCCAATTTACCCCTGTATATAGCCTCCACACTGACTCTGTACCGGTACCCCCTGTATATAGCCTCCACATTGACTCTGTACCGGTAACCCCTGTATATAGCCTCCACATTGACTCTATGCAGTAACCCCTGTATATAGCCTCCACATTGACTCTGTACCGAGTAACCCCCTGCTATATAGCCTCCACATTGACTCTGTACAGTACCCCTGTATATAGCCTCCACATTGACTCTGTACAGTACCCCCTGTATATAGCCTCCACATTGACTCTGTGCAGTGCCCCCTGTATATAGCCTCCACACTGACTCTGTACTGCAGTACCCCCTGTATATAGCCTCCACACTGACTCTGTACAGTACCCCCTGTATATAGCCTCCACACTGACTCTTGTGCAGGTGCCCGGGTACCCCCCCTGACTCTATATAGCCTCCACATTGACTCCTGTGCAGTACCCCCTGTATATAGCCTCCCACATTGACTCTGTACCGTACCCCCTGTATATAGCCTCCACATTGACTCTGTGCAGTACCCTGTATATAGCCTCCACATTGACTCCTGTACCCAGTAACCCCTGTATATAGCCTCCACATTGACTCTGTGCAGTAACCCTGTATATAGCCTCCACATTGACTCTGTGCAGGTGCCCCCTGTATATAGCCTCCACATTGACTCTGTGCAGTACCCCCTGTATATAGCCTCCCACATTGACTCTGTACAGTACCCCCTGTATATAGCCTCCATTGACTCTGTGCAGGTGCCCCCTGTATATAGCCTCCACATTGACTCTGTACAGTACCCCCTGTATATAGCCTCCACATTGACTCTGTACCCGGTACCCCTGTATATAGTCTCCACATTGACTCTGTACCAGTACCCCTGTATATAGCCTCCACATTGACTCTGTGCAGTACCCCCTGTATATAGCCTCCCACACTGACTCTGTACAGTACTCCCTGTATATAGCCTCTCCACACTGACTCTGTGCAGTGCCGCAATTTCTGTATATATAGCCTCCACATTGACTCTGTGCACCGTACCCTGTATATAGTCTCCACATTGACTCTGTACCAGGTACCCCCTGTATATAGCCTCCACATTGACTCTGTACCAGTGCAGTACCCCTGTATATAGCTGCCTCCACATTGACTCTGTACCGGTTTACTCCACCCTGTATATAGCCTCCACATTGACTCTGTACAGTACCCTGTATATAGCCTCCACACATTGACTCTGTACCCAGTACCCCTGTATATAGCCTCCACATTGACTCTAACTGCAGTACCGGGTAATTTCTGTATATAGCCTCCACACTGACTCTGTGCAGTACCCCTGTATATAGCCTCCACACTGACTCTGTACCAGTACTCCCTGTATATAGCCTCCACATTGACTCTGTGCAGTACCCCCCCTGTATATAGTCTCCACATTGACTCTGTGTACCGGTACCCTGTATATAGCCTCCACATTGACTCTGTACAGTACCCCTGTATATAGCCTCCACATTGACTCTGTACAGTACCCCCTGTATATAGCCTCCACATTGACTCTGTGCAGTACCCCCTGTATATAGCCTCCACATTGACTCTGTGCAGTACCCCTGTATATAGCTCCCTCACATTGACTCTGTACCGGTACCCCTGTATATAGCCTCCACATTGACTCTGTACAATGGTACTCCCTGTATATAGCCTCCACACTGACTCTGTACCGGTACCCCCTGTATATAGCCTCACATTGACTCTGTGCGGTACCCCTGTATATAGTCTCACATTGACTCTGTGCAGTACCCCCTGTATATAGCCTCCCAAAGTCACAAAGTCACCATTATTAGTCAGTTGTACAACCAAATGCCTTCAACCTAAATGTCTTCCGCATTTAACTCCAACCCCTCTGAATCAGAGGTCTTCGGGGCTGCCTTGGTAATCGACTTACGTCTTGCGCCCGAACAGTGGGTTAACTGCCTTGTTCAAGGGCAGAGCGACAGATTTTTCCCCTTTGTCAGCGAGGATTAGAACTTGCACACGGTACCTGCCCGATTATCAAGTCCAACGCTCTAACCACTAGGCTACCTGCCGCCCCTACAGAAGTCAATGTGCTACCTATCTGCCTCCACATTGACTCTGTACCGGTACCCCCTGTATATAGCCTCCACACTGACTCTGTACCGGTACTCCCTGTATATGTCCTCCACACTGACTCTGTACCGGTACCCCCTGTATATAGTCTCCACATTAACTCTGTAATGGTACCCCCTGTATATAGCCTCCACATTGACTCTGTAATGGTACCCCCTGTATATAGCCTCCACATTGACTCTGTACCGGTACCCCCTGTATATAGCCTCCACATTGACTCTGTACCGGTACCCCCTGTATATAGCCTCCACATTGACTCTGTACCGGTACCCCCTGTATACAGCCTGGTTATTGTTATTCTTATTGTGTTACTTTTTATTATTTCTTTTATTTTAGTCTACTTGGTAAATATTTTCTTAACTGTTCTTGAACTGCACTGTTGGTTAAGGGCTTGATTTGATTTGATTTATACATGGTTAGCAGATGTTAATGCGAGTGTAGCGAAATGCTTGTGCTTCTAGCTCCGACCGTGCAGTAATATCTAACAAGTAATCTAACAAATTCACAACAACTACCTTATACACACAAGAGTAAAGGAATGAATACGCGTATGTACATATAAATATATGGATGAGCGATGGCTGACCGGCATAGGCAAGATGCAGTAGATGGTATGTGACCAATAAAATGTTATTTGGTCCAGGATGATGAAACATTACAGTCTGTGGGAGGACAACACCACCACTGTTTAACCCAGCTGTCTGAGTGACTGGACCTAAACTTAGCCTGCCCATTAGATTCCTGATACGAGTGTTCGTCTCAAATGGCATCCTATTCCCCATTGGCCCCGGAGAAAAGTAGTGCACTATATAGGGACGCAGACCGAGAGAATGTTAACATTTAGACTGGGAATCATTACATTATGTCTTATTGATGCAGCTCTTCAGAACACAAAGCCCTGCTGCCTGCTGTCAGCCAAAAGAAATCATATGCTGTTAAACAGAGAAAATAGAGCCATAAACAGACACCTATGTATCTCAGAGCTCTCGTCCAAAACAGTGCACTACGTAGGGAATAGGGTGCCATTCACAGTTTAGTCACATAGCAGCTGCAGACACGGGCACAACTGCTGGAAACATGATGTGTGTCACAGGTCCATCTGAGCTGTACAGTAATACTATGTGTCATATTAACAACCAATAGGTCCATCTAAGCTGTAAAGGACCTATAATACTATGTGTCATATTAACAACCAATGGGTCCATCTAAGCTGTAAAGGACCTATAATACTATGTGTTTCATCTTAACAACCAATAGGTCCATCTGAGCTGTACAGTAATATTATGTGTCATATTAACAACCAATAGGTCCATCTAAGCTGTAAAGGACCTATAATACTATGTGTCATATTAACAACCAATAGGTCCATCTAAGCTGTAAAGGACCTATAATACTATGTGTCATATTAACAACCAATAGGTCCATCTGAGCTGTACAGTAATATTATGTGTCATATTAAACAATCAAATAGGTAAAAAAAACGTTTTAACCTTATTTACATAAGTATTCAGACCCTTCGCTATGAGACTCGAAATTGAGCTCAGGTGCATCCTGTTTCCATTGATTATCCTTGAGATGTTTCTACAACTTTATTGGAGTCCACCTGTGGTAAATTCAATTGATTGGACATGATTTGGAAAGGCACACACCCGTATATACAAGGTCCCACAGTTGACAGTGCATGTCAGAGCAAAAACCAAGCCAGTAAAAAGGCACATAAAAGCCCACTTGGAGTTTCCCAAAAAGGCACCTAAACACTCTCTCAAACCAAGATTAAACTCTTTGGCCAGGCGTCACGTCTGGAGGAAACCTGGCACCATCCCTACGGTGAAGCATGGTGGTGGCAGCATCATGCTGTGGGGATGTTTTTCAGTGGCAGGGACTGGGAGACTAGTCAGGATCGAGGGAAAGATGAACGGAGCAAAGTACAGAGAGATCCTTGATGAAAACCTTCTTCAGAGCTCTCAGGACCTCAGACTGGGGAGAATGTTCACCTTCCAACAGGACAACGACCCTAAACACACTGCCAAGACAACGCAGGAGTGGCTTCGGGACAAGTCTCTGAATGTCCTTGAGTGGCCCAGCCAGGGCCCGGACTGGAACCCAATCGAAGATCTCTGGAGAGACCTGAAAAAAGCTGTGCAGCAACGCTCCCCATCCAACCTGATAGAGCTTGAGAGGATGTCACGTCCAGGCCTGAGAGACAGGCTGGTGTGTTTAGTTTTGTTTTTGGTGTAGGGTTTTTTATGTTGTAGGTTATATATTTCTATGTTAGAATGGTGGTTCCCAATTAGAGGCAGCTGTGTGTCGTTGTCTCTAATTGGGAACCATATATATGTTTGTAGTTTTCAATTGGGGTTTGTGGGTTATTGTTGATGCATAGCTTTGTTTGTATTGTCAGTCTATGTTTAAGTTACGATCTTCGTTCATTTTGTTATTTTGCCCAGTTACGTTTCGTTTTAATAAACATGTATACTGGATGCCTCGCTGCGCCTTGGTCTGTCACTTATGAGGATCGTGACAGAGGATCTGCAGAGAAGAATGGGAGAAACTCCCCAAATACAGGTGTGTGCCAAGCTTGTAGCGTCACCCACGAGGACTGTGTAATCGCTGCCAAAGGTGCTTCAACAAAGTACTGAGTAAAGGGTCTGAATACTAATATAAATGTGATAATTATGTAAATGTGATATTTAAATAAAATAAAAACTTTTGAATTTGTCATTATGGGGTATCGTGATGTCATTATGGGGTATCGTGATGTCATTATGGGGTATTGTGTGTAGATCTATTTTATTCCATTTTAGAATAAGGCTGTGCCGTAACAACATGTGGAAAAGTTAAGCCAACAGGTATCAATCACAGCTGAAGGACTGGAGTCTGTCAGCAGATGATTTCATACAGTATCTACTTGGTAAATGTGAGTTTAATGAAAAACACACAGCCAATGTCCCCTGCTGTCTCCGGCATGTGGGTACTGTAGGTAGGTGTGTTTACCTGATACTTACAGGGCTCCAGTAGGATGCTACCCGGGGATGCCCTGTCTGCTTCTGTGTCTCTTTCCATCACTCACTGTTTCCACCAATCAAATGTATTTCTAAAGTCCTTCTCACATCAGCTGATGTCACAGAGTGCTGTACAGAAACCCAGCCTAAAACCCCAAACAGCAAGCAATGCAGGTGTAGAAGCACGGTGGCTAGGAAAAACTCCCTAGAAAGGCCAGAACCTAGGAAGAAACCTAGAGAGGAACCAGGCTGGGAGAGGTGGCCTGTCCTCTTCTGGCTGTGCCGGGTGCAGATTATAACAGAGCATGGACATTTGACTAGCGCCCATAGGGTGCACTATATAGGGAATAGGGTGCCATCTGGGGATATAGCCCTAGAATGATCAACACCAGCAGACGATCCTAGCATTATTTCAAAACAAAGAGCTGAAACAACAAGCGAAAAACATTCAAAGACGGTGACTATAATATTAAGCTGTTGCTGTTCCCACAAACAAACAAAAAACGGTTTATTTTAGAGAAGAGTTTGGCAGGATTTAATCTGATCTGATTGGTGTAACAGTTTACAGCAAGACTTCTGTTTAGACGCCGTCTTCCATGACAAAGGACAAAGGAGTCCAAATCTAATCTAATTAAATCTAATTTAATTGTACATGGTTGGTAAACAACAACAGTAGACTAACAGTGAAATGCTTCCTCACAGGTTCTTTTCCAACAATGAAGACTTAAAGATACAAAATAAATAAATTATTAAAATAGTGACACAAGGAATATACAGTATACACAGTGATTAACAATAAGGACTGACAATAACATGGCTATATACAAGGAGGACCAGGTAATAACACGGCTACAGTCGTGAAGAGGGCAGGACAAAGCCTCTTCCATCTCAGGAGACTGAAAAGATTTGGCATGGGTCCTGAGATCCTCAAAAGGTTATACAGCTGCAACATTGAGAGCATCCTGACTGATTGCATCACTGCCTGGTATGGCAACTGCTCGGCCTCCGACCACAAGGCACTACAGAGGGTAGTGTGTACCGCCCAGTACATCACCGGGGCCAAGCTGTCTGCCATCCAGGACCTCTACACCAGGTGGTGTCAGAGGAAGGCCCTAAACATTGTCAAAGACCCCAGCCACCCCAGTCATAGACTGTTCTCTCTACTACCGCATGGCAAGCGGTACCGGAGTGCCAAGTCTAGGACAAAAAGGCTTCTCAACAGTTTTTAACCCCCAAGCCATAAGACTCCTGAACAGGTCATCAAATGGCTACCTGGACTTATTTCTTTACTTTATTTAACCTAATACCTTTTGTATTTATTTTTTGCACTGTTGGTTAGAGCCTGTAAGTAAGCATTTCACTGTGAGGTCTACACCTGTTGTATTCAGCATTTCACTGTTAGGTCTACACCCTGTTGTATTCAGCATTTCACTGTTAGGTCTACACCCTGTTGTATTCAGCATTTCACTGTAAGGTCTACACCCTGTTGTATTCAGCATTTCACTATTAGGTCTACACCCTGTTGTATTCAGCATTTCACTGTAAGGTCTACACCCTGTTGTATTCAGCATTTCACTGTAAGGTCTACACCCTGTTGTATTCAGCATTTCACTGTAAGGTCTACACCTGTTGTATTCAGCATTTCACTGTAAGGTCTACACCCTGTTGTATTCAGCATTTCACTGTAAGGTCTACACCCTGTTGTATTCAGCATTTCACTGTAAGGTCTACACCCTGTTGTATTCAGCATTTCACTGTAAGGTCTACACCCTGTTGTATTCAGCATTTCACTGTTAGGTCTACACCCTGTTGCATTCAGCATTTCACTGTTAGGTCTACACCTGTTGTATTCAGCATTTCACTGTTAGGTCTACACCTGTTGTATTCAGCATTTCACTGTAAGGTCTACACCTGTTGTATTCAGCATTTCACTGTGAGGTCTACACCTGTTGTATTCAGCATTAAATCAAATCAAATCAAATTTTATTTGTCACATACACATGGTTAGCAGATGTTAATGCGAGTGTAGCGAAATGCTTGTGCTTCTAGTTCCGACCATGCAGTAGTATCTAACAAGTAATCTAACAAATTCACAACAACTACCTTATACACACAAGAGTAAAAGGAATGAATACAGTATGTACATATAAATATATGGATGAGCGATGGCTGACCGGCATAGGCAAGATGCAGTAGATGGTATGGAGTACAGTATATACACATATATATGAGATGAGTAATGTAGGATATGTAAACATTATATAAATGGCATTGTTTAAAGTGGCTAGTGATACATTATTTCATCCAATTATAATTATTAAAGTGGCTAGAGATTTGGGTGGAGTGACCGAGCGGCATAGGCAAGATACAGTAGATGGTTTAGAGTACAGTGTATACATTTGATATGAGTATGTCGGATCATGAAACATTATATACAAAATTGTTTAAAGTGGCTAGTGATACATTTGTTACATCCAATTCCTATGTATAAAGTGGCTAGAGATTTAAGTCAGTATGTTGGCAGCAGCCACTCAATGTATTAGTGATGGCTGTTTAACAAAGTCTGATGGCCTTGAGGTAGAAGCTGTTTTTCAGTCTCTCGGTCCCAGCTTTGATGCACCTGTACTGGCCTCGCCTTCTGGATGATAGCGGGGTGAACAGGCAGTGGCTCGGTGGTTGTTGTCCTTGATGATCTTTTTGGCCTTTCTGTGACATCGGTGGTGTAGGTGTCCTGGAGGGCAGGTAGTTTAACCCCGGTGATGCGTTGTGCAGTCCTCACTACCCTCTGGAGAGCCTTACGGTTGTGGGCGGAGCAGTTGCATGTACCAGGCGGTGATACAGCCCGACAGGATGCTCTCGATTGTGCATCTGTAAAAGTTTGTGAGTGATTTTGGTGACAAGCCAAATTTCTTCAGCCTCCTGAGGTTGAAGAGGCGCTGTTAACGCCTTCTTTACCACGCTGTCTGTGTGGGTGGACCAATTCAGTTTGTCCGTGATGTGTCGCCGAGGAACTTAAAACTTTCCACCTTCTCCACTACTGTCCCTCGATGTGGATAGGGGTGCTCCCTCTCCTGTTTCCTGAAGTCCACGATCATCTCCTTTGTTTTGTTGACATTGGTGAGAGGATTTATTTTCCTGACACCACACCGAGGGCCCTCACCTCCTCTCTGTAGGCCGCGTCTCGTCGTTGTTGGTAATCAAGCCTACCACTGTAGTGTCGTCAGCAAACTTGATGATTGAGTTGGATGCTGCTGTAGCCACGCAGTCATGGGTAAACAGGGAGTACAGGAGAGGGCTGAGAACGCACCTTGTGGGGCCCCAGTGTTGAGGATCAGCGGGGTGGAGATGTTGTTTCCTACCCTCACCACCTGGGACCGGCCGTCAGGAAGTCCAGGACCCAGTTGCACAGGAGCTGGGTCGAGACCCAGGGTCTCGAGCTTAATGGCGAGCTTGGAGGAACTATGGTGTTAAATGCTGAGCTGTAGTCGATGAACAGCATTCTTACATAAGTATTCCTCTTGTCCAGATGGGTTGAGGCAGTATGCAGTGTGATTGCGATTAGTCGTCTGTGGACCTATTGGGACGGTAAGCAAATTGGAGTGGGTCCAGGGTGTCTGGCAGGATGGAGGTGATATGATCCTTGACTAATCTCTCAAAGCACTTCATGATGACGGAAGTGAGTGCTCAGGCGATAGTCATTTAGCTCAGTCACCTTAGCTTTCTTGGGAACAGGAACAATGGTGGCCCTCTTGAAGCATGTGGGAACAGCAGACTGGGATAGGGACTGATTGAATATGTCCGTAAACACACCAGCCAGCTGGTCTCGCATGCTCTGAGGACACGGCCAGGGATGCCATCTGGGCCGGCAGCCTTCTGAGGTTAACACATTTAAATGTTTTTCTCACATTGGCTGCGGTGAAGGTGAGCCCGCAGGTTTTGGTAGCGGGCCGTGTCGGTGGCACTGTATTGTCCTCAGCGAGCAAAGAAGTTGTTTAGTTTGTCTGGGAGCAGGGCGTCATGGTCCGCGACGGGGCTGGTTTTCTTTGTAGTCCGTGATTGACTGTAGACCCTGCCACATTCCTCTTGTGTCTGAGCCATTGAATTGTGACTCTACTTTGTCTCTATATTGGCGCTTAGCTTGTTTGATTGCCTTTGCGGAGGGAGTAGCTGCACTGTTTGTATTCAGTCATGTTTCGGTAGCCTTTACCTGGTTAAAAGCAGTGGTTCGCTTTCAGTTTTTGATGAATGCTGCCATCAATCCATGGTTTCTGGTTGGGGAAGGTTTTGATATTTGCTATGGGTACAACATCACCAATGCATTTGCTAATAAACTCGCTCACCCGAATCAGCGTATACATCAATGTTGTTGTCAGATGCTATCCGAACATATCCCAGTCCACGTGCTCAAAGCAATCTTGCAGCATGGAATCAGATTGGTCGGACCAGCGTTGAACAGACCTGAGACCATGCGTTTCCTGTTTTAGTTTCTGTTTGTAGGCTGGGAGCAACAAAATGGAGTCATGGTCAGACTTGCCAAAGGAGAGGCGGAGAATAGCCTTGTATGCATTACACTGTAAGGTCTACACCTGCTGAATTCGGCGCATGTGACAAATAACCTTTGATTTGATTTGGTAGATGGTGTCATTCTGTCATTGCACCACACTATCACAAGGGGGAGTTACAACTATCTATCGGTAGTCTAAACTGTGGCAATTAATGGAGGTGTTTTCAGTCTGAGAGTCTCTCCTCTGGCACTGGAGTCCTGCATCAGGCAACAACAACAACGGTTGGTCCTGGAGTTAAGAGAGAACTTGGGTAAACACAATGGGGGAATTTCACATGTGGACTGACGATTTTCGAAAACTAGGCACGGTGGGCTTTTGGTTTCTCTCCCTTTAAAAACAGAAAGAAATCCTTCTAAATAACAAACTGGCTTTATTTACAAATTAGTAAGAATGTCTCACACCATGTTCTAGAACTGCCCTTTTCCCTTTATTCAGATTACAACCGCTCACTTACAGTTATTTGAAAACGAAATCTCCCAAAAATGGACAGCTGTGCCATACAGATTGCAAAATAGTTGGTAAGAGATTTTTGATGTACCGATTCCATGGCACATGGTTTATGAATTGACACGCAATTTTCCATTCCTCCTGAAAACCCCAACATTAAAAACAGTCTAATGCATTCTCTCTGTCGCCCACACAGACTTTAAACATTTGGATAATAAAAAGTGTAAAGCATATTGAAGATAGAAGCCGCCTCTTCATGAGTTCCAGGAGCCGATCTGTTATCCAGTGATTATTATTAATATTATTAAACCTGCATTATAATTATAGAAAAGCCCCTTAGATATTCTCACAGGCCAGAAATAAATCCTATTCATGATTTATAATCAGAGGCGTGTTGCATTTATTTTTTACTTACTATATTACGTATTGGATAACAAAAAAAATAACTATACCATGTAGTTGACCAATCAAATGGTCTGACAGGGACGTGGACATACTCGGTATACAGTATCCCAAAAGAAAGAACTGATCTCACACCAATAAATTTTTATAGATAAGATCTTGCTACCATGGAAAGGAAAATACCTTTCTTTGTGGAAAAATCTCCCTGATTAACTCTTTAGTCATATCACAGTTTACTTATTTGCTTATGGATTTTCCTACACATTGCGACCTGTTTAAAAAAAAAAAAATGAATTCAATAAAGAAATTCTACCACGGTAGATGCTGTGTTTATGGTTGATGGCCAAAGCATTTAAATAAAGCTTTTAAAGGCTGACATTGGTTGATTTTAATATTCTGACAGCCAAAATTCTAACTTTTGGATAATTATAACCCCCTGCAGGCCTAAAGCCTATGGGCTCAAACAACGTTTACATGATGGGCTATTAGCAGGACAATAGACTCTTCAACCTTTACAAAAGGATAGCTTGGCTAGGTGTGAAAAAGAATCCCCCCAACTTGCAATGTATTAAGTACTCTAAAGTTATACATTACTAGCTCCAAACCTCATGCAGCTGCAAAATGTTGGATAAAGCACATACTGTACAGTATCTCATCAACATCTTTATGCTTTCATTAATAACATAATGATGAAAACACTTTCAAAATGCAGTTGTTTATTTCAACTATCAGCAGGACAATAGACTCTTGCCGAGCTTAGGGACTTTAAATATATAACAAATTACTCTGGGAATAAATATCACTGAATGGCATAGCATGGGGATTGATAAATCAATCAGATTTTCTTTAGGAAATGTTAGGATTATTTTGCTCTTCACTATCACAATATTATTCGACCTGTGCATCTTCATCAGAGCGGTTCCATAAGTCCATTCCAGTTTCTCCAACTCTTCTGACTGTGATCTTTCTAGGTTTTGGCCTTTCTAGGGAGTTTTTCCTAGCCACCGTGCTTTTACACCTGCATTGCTTGCTGTTTGGGGTTTTAGGATGGGTTTCTGTACAGCACTCTGTGACATCAGCTGATGTAAGAAGGGCTTTATAAATACATTTGATTTGATTAGAGCGGGGTTGATGTTGTGTCATGATGCCAGCAGATTCCAGATTGCCTTTGCTGGTGGCATTGTCATGCTGGAGGGTCATGTCAGGATGAGCCTGCAAGAAGGGTACTACATCTTCCCTGTAACGCATAGCGTTGAGATTGCCTGCAAGGACAACCAGCTCAGTCCGATGATGCTGTGACACACCGCCCCAGACCATGACGGACCCTCCACCTCCACATCAATCCTGCTCCAGAGTACAGGCCTCGGTGTAACGCTCATTCCTTCAACGATAAACATGAATCCGACCATCACTCCTGGTGAGACAAAACCGTGACTCGTCAGTGAAAAGCGCTTTTTCCCAGTCCTGTCTGGTCCAGCGACGGTGGGTTTGTGCCCATAGGCGACGCTGTTGCCAGTGATGTCTGGTAAGGACCTGCCTTACAACAGGCCTACAAGCTCTCAATCTAGCCTCTCTCAGCCTATTGCGGACAGTCTGAGCACTGATGGAGGGATGGGCGTTCCTGGTGTAACTTGGGCAGTTGTTGTTGCTATCCTGTACCTGTCCCACAGGTGTGATGTTCGGATGTACCGATCCTGTGCAGGTGTTGTTACATGTGGTCTGCCACTGCGAGGACGATCAGCTGTCCGTCCTGTCTCCCTGAAGCGCTGTCATAGGCGTCTCACAGTACGGGCTTTGCAATGTATTGCCCTGGCCACATCTGCAGTCCTCATGCCTCCTTGCAGCATGCCTAAGGCACATTCATGCAGATGAGCAGGGACCCTGGGCAGCTTTCTTTTTGTGTTTTTCCAGAGTCAGTAGAAGGGCCTCTAGTGTCCTACATTTTCATAACTGTGATCTTAATTGCCTACCTGTAAGCTGTTAGTGTCTTAACGACCGTTCCACCGTGCAAGCATGGGAAACAGTGTTTAAACCCTTTACAATGAACATCTGTGAAGTTATTTGGATTTTTACGAATTATCTTTGAAAGACAGGATCCTGAAAAAGGGACATTTGTTGTTGTTGCCGAGTTTATAAACGGTTTGTTACATGCAGTATGCTTTATGGACTTCACCGGACAGAGGTTGCTGTCTGGTTTTGTGATGAAACAAAAGATGTGGTTGAATTTATTCTGCCACTGTGTCTTGTTGTCTCGACCTTTCCATTGAAAAATGTTTGTCTCGACCTTATCCAGAGCGACTTAGCGCATTCATCATAAGATAGCGGTGTCTTACAAATAAAAAAGTAAATATTTCATTTACATAAGTATTCAGACCCTTTACTCAGTGCTTTGTTGAAGCACCTTTGGCAGCGATTACAACCTCTAGTCTTTTTGGGTATGACACTACAAGCTTAGCACAAACTATTTGATTTGATTTGTATGGAGAGTTTTTCCCCCCATTCTTCCCTGTAGATCCTCCAAAGCTCTGCCAGGTTGCTGCACAGCTATTTTCAGGTCTCTCCAGAGATGTTCGATCGGTTCACGTTCGGGCTCTGGCTGGTCCACTCAAGGACATTCAGAGACTTGTCCCGAAACCAATCCTGTGTTGTCTTGGCTGTGTGCTTAGGGTCGTTGTCCTGTTGGAAGGTGAACCTTCTCCCCAGTCTGAGGTCCTGAGCTCTTTTCCTCGATCCTGACTAGTCTCCCAGTCCCTGCCGCTGAAAAATACCCCCACAGCATGATGCTGCCACCACCATGCTTCACTGTAGGGATGGTGCCAGGTTTCCTTCAGACGTGACGCTTGGCATTCAGGCCAGAGTTAAATCTTGATTTTTATCAGACCAGAAAATCTTCTCATGGTCTGAGAGTACTTTAGCTGCCTTTTGGCAAACTCCAAGAGGGCTGTCATGTGCCTTTTAATGAAGAGTGGCTTCCGTTTGGCAACTCTACCATAAAGTCCTGATTGGTGGAGTGCTGCAGAGATGGTTGTCCTTCTGGAAGGTTCTTCCATCTCCACAGAGGAATTATGGAGCTCTGTCAGAGTGACCATCGGGTTCTTGGTCACCTACCTGACTAAGGCCCTTCTCTCCCGATTGCTCGGTTTGGCCAGGTGGCCAGATCTAGGAAGAATCTTGGTGGTTCCAAATTTCTTCCATTTAAGAATGATCTGTGCCTCTACATAATCCGGTCTCTGAGCTCTATGGACAATTCCTTCAACCTCACTGCTTGGTTTTGCTCTGGCATGCACTGTCAACTGTGGGACCTCATATAGACAAGTGTGTTCCTTTCAGAATAATGTCCAAACAATTGATATTACCACAAGTGGACTCTAATTAAGTTGTAGAAACATCTCAAGGATGATCAATGGAAACAGGATGCACCTGAGCTCAGTTTTGAGTTTCATAGCAAAGGGTCTAAATACTTATGTAAATAAGGTATTTTTATTTTTTATTTTAATAAATGTGCAAACATTTTTTAAAACCTGGTTTGCTTTGTCATTATGGAGTATTTTGTGTAGATTGCAGAGGAATAGTTTTTATTTAATCCATTTTAGAATAAGGCTGTAACAAAATGTGGAAAAATTCAAGGGGTCTGAATACTTTCCGAATGCACTGTATGAGTGAAAAAAGTATGGCCACATTGAATTTGCTCTGTTAAGCCTACCCGGCAGAACATAGGGGCGGCAGGTAGCCTAGTGGTTAGAGCGTTGGACTTGTAACCGGAGGGTTGCAAGTTCGAATCACCGAGCTGACAAGGTAAAAATCTGTCGTTCTGCCCTGAACAAGGCAGTTAACCCACTGTTCCCGGGCGCCAAGACGTGGATGTCGATTAAGGCAGCCCCCCGCACCTCTCTGATTCAGAGGGGTTGGGTTAAATGCGGAAGACACATTTCGGTTGAAGGCATTCGGTTGTACAACTGACTAATAATGGTGACTTTGACACAATAATAATCAGTAACAAAAATCATAGCTAAGCAGGGCTGGGCTTAAACCCTGGATGGGAGACCAAATGGTAGCTGTAGATAAACACTCCAGTAGGAGGTGCTGTAGATAGATCAACTCTCCAGTAGGAGGTGCTGTAGATAGGTCAATGCTCCAGTAGGAGGTGCTGTAGATAGATAATCTCTCCAGTAGGAGGTGCTGTAGATAGGTCAATGCTCCAGTAGGAGGTGCTGTAAATTGGTCAACTCTCCAGTAGGAGGTGCTGTAGATAGATCAACTCTCCAGTAGGAGGTACCTGAAGGGAAGCTGTAGATAGGTCAACTCTCCAGTAGGAGATGCTGAAGGGTAGCTGTAGATAGATCAACTCTCCAGTAGGAGGTACCTGAAGGGAAGCTGTAGATAGATCAACTCTCCAGTAGGAGATGCTGAAGGGAAGCTGTAGATAGGTCAACTCTCCAGTAGGAGATGCTGAAGGGAAGCTGTAGATAGGTCAACTCTCCAGTAGGAGGTGCTGAAGGGAAGCTGTAGATAGGTCAACTCTCCAGTAGGAGGTGCTGCCCAGACTATAGTTTTTTTTGTTGATGGTGGATTTAACATTGAAGATCTGACCCCAAACTTTTGAACGGTAGTGTAGCTTCAAGGTTTCAGTGCACCGATGACTGTGATTAGATTAGAACATGAGGTTGATGTTGATGAAAGTGAGAGCGACCTCACTTGTGAAGAATTTTCCAATCAAATCAGTAAATCTGTGATCTATGCAGTGCACTGAACATGAGCTGACACACAAAGTAAAAAAATTAACACCACTCCCACGAGCTGAATGCTGCCTTGTGAGGGACTGAAAAACACCTTGTATTCTTAAAGTAAATGAACTTATGCTGCATAGTACCCCTTCTCTCACGTTTTTTTGACAGACTCGCTAGCTAGCTAGCTGTTGCTAACCAGACAAGAGCATGGCAGCCCACGTTCATCTGTTCTTGTTGCCATCCTCTTCAAGCCTTGGAACTCGCTAGTAGCCTACATTGACACTGGAAACCATTACTTTTGTATTTAACTAGCCAGAGAACATTTATTTCACCTCAATTCACGAGAAATCCTCCGATAGCTAACGTTAGGTGGAAACTATCTTGAGTTTCCATGCGAATGCTCATGGAGTTCGCACACTTCTGCCTTGTTACTTTAGCGAAGTCAGAGATACTGCAGAGTTTACTTAGCCAGCCAGCCAGCCAGCCAGCCAGAGATACTGGACTGAGGTAAAGTTGGTTTTATATTCACACATTCAACAAACATTCCTCAGACATCCTCCAAAAGCCATTTAAAAATAAACAAATTCACCATTTGTCACAGAATCATAAACGTAGGTATGATTTATTCTATAAAATGCATACTAGCATACTTTTACAACCTTTGTTGAGGAAGAATTCCAGTTGACTTGATAGAAATACATAACCTCTATAAAATGCCATTGAAAGCTATATAAAATCAATAACATTTTCACTGATTATGTCATAATCATCAAACTAGGTGTGGTTTATGCTATAAATGTCTAGTATACTTTTACAACCTTTGATTTGATAGAAATACATAAAATCTCAAATATTTCATTTAAAGATGAAGAAATCAATAACAAATTCAGTGATTGTCGCAGAAAAAAGTTAATATGCATTTATTTGCAATAACTTAAAAGAAATGTTAATTTCATGTGCAATTTGTTCTATATGAAGTTAGACAATGTTTACATAAAGTTGTGCAATGTTAACCATCTTAAATTGTATGCCAAATCAATGTTAGCATTTTTAGTGCAACAGTTCCACATTTTAAAGTAGTTACAAGGCACAACAGTCATTGATTTATATGTCTCTAATGTAACAGCAAAGAGGCCCCTTCCAATCATTTTCTATTTTGGCTTTGTTGAAGTCCTTCTTTGTCATTCCCAGACAAGCTGAATGGTACCATCTCTGGCACACAGAGCATTCTATCTGCAGTATTAAAAACATAAAACAGGGTTATGTATATTTACATGTAAATTACAGTTCCGGAATACCCAAATTCTGTTACATGCTTTTACAATTAAGGACATTTTCAAATTAAATTGGATTTTTGTTCAATTGCTAAATTTACTTTAAATGACATGCATTTGACCACAACCCTGACAGAAGCACACATAACTGAGGTGTTAATCATCATTGAGTATTTAGGCAATACAAATCAGATCGTAATAAAAAGGCAGACATTAAAAACGTATGTGTTGATACAAAAAGGTATCACACATCAATGTTGTATCAAACATTACAATAACGGCAGGTTTTGAAATCCGAATCAGTTTAATTGTCACTTGTGCCAGATACAACGTGTGTACCTATCACAGTGAATTGCTGTCATAGTATGTATCTAGTATCTCTCATAGTAGAATAATAACAGAGTCATGATAATAGAACATTAAAAGCAATAATACAAGAATAACCTTGATTAAAAAGCCAAGACAAAGTTCCATACTTCTAAATGTCTTGAAGGATGAAACTACATGAGTTTTCATAGCCTACTGTTATATTACACAAAGACAAACCCAGTTGGTCAGATGATCCGTTTTCTCTGGATGATTCAAAGCACACATTGAGCAGTCTTGAAGACTGGAAAAAAAAAAAAAATAGGACCACATTTTTATGCATTGCTGACACATTTAAAGATGCTTTCTGGAACCCATAGTTCTAAAGGTTGTGCTTCAAAAACGAAATATGTCCCTCACAGTTGCACACTACAATTGTTCTCTCACTGTCTGTGCTTTGCCCCCTTCCCACACCCTGTAGCAAAGGGCTCTCCAGAGCGAGGCGTTCTTTTGGTCGTAAAAAATGTCAAGCTTTTAAGATTAAACGCTCACCAATTGCAACCTTGGAAATGTATTTTAGTGCTAAACAGTGAGGCAATCAGCTAATAAAAATACACCACCACAGACTGTGCTGTCATTTTGCACATTCTGAAGTTCAAACAAACAGTACCAGAATACCTCTCTGCATGCTTTAGTGTCTAGCAAGCCAGGACCACGGGACCTGGTGTGTGTAGGAGCCATTGATTCTCCTGAATAGGGTGGTGAACCTAGTAAAGTGGCAACTGAGTGTAGATATATTACAAACAACTCCTTTTGAGCAGTGTCTGTCTGTTATACATTTGATCAATGGTTATAGTGGTAAATCTGATCCCCAAGGTTCTAATAGACTCACGTGTGTATATATATATAGAGTTAGAGGTAAAGAAAAAATATCAAACTAGGACAAACACTAGCAGACTTCTTTCATCCACATCCATTCACCTAAAATATGTCTTAAAGTATAAATACCCTTCTAAGACCACTGTCTTTCTGGACGTTTTAGGTTTGCAAATAGTTCTTTCTGCAAGGAATGTGAATTGAAAGGGATATGGTAATACCTATATTAGGTGACATTTAAATAGCGCAGGGACAGCCTGGTTGAAGTCCTAGTTTTTAATGGTTAGTGCCAGTAAATTGCAGTGGGGTTCACATACAGTTCAGAGGGAAATCATAATGTATACATTTAGCCCAAAACCCAAACATGTACCATCTACTTCTTATATTAGTGCTTTTTTTTGTTGTTATCCACCTTATGGTATCTTTCAATACCCATGCTAATATATATATATATATATATATATATATATATATATATATATATATATATATATATATATATGGTTCACTCACTATATATTTTAGTTTTCCTCATCTCCACTGTGGAAAGGCTATGTTGATCCTCTTGGTGATCTTGGTCCGCTCGATCCATCCACCGGTCTTCTTTGTTAGTCAGGCCTGACCCCTTCATCCTGTCGTTTTTTCCTGTAGTCTAATTTAACATGAATAAAGATGCTGAATTTTCTGACACGCCCCTTCTAATAAGGAACTTTGACCACACGCCCTCTAGACGGACTACATGCCCTCTATCAAATCAAAACTGGAATTCTTTCTCAAAACAAAAGGTTGTAAAAGTATGCTAGGCATTTATAGAATAATTCATACCTAGTTTGATGTTTCTGACAAATGGTGAATTAGTTATTGATTTTTACATTTTTAAATTGATTTTGGCGAATGTCTGTTGAATGTCTGTTGAATGTGCGAATGTGTGAATATAAAACCAACTTTACCTTGGTAGATACTGGCTATGTTTAGTTAGCCAGCCAGCCAGAGATACTGGCTAAGTTTAGTTAGCTAGCCAGAGATACTGGCTAAGTTTAGTTAGCTAGCCAGAGATACTGGCTAAGTTTAGTTAGCTAGCCAGAGATACCTGGCTAAGTTTAGTTAGCTAGCCAGAGATACCTGGCTAAGTTTAGTTAGCTAGCCAGAGATACTGGCTAAGTTTAGTTCGCTAGTTAGCCAGCCAGCCAGAGATACTGGCTAAGTTTAGTTAGCTAGCCAGAGATACTGGCTAAGTTTAGTTCGCTAGTTAGCCAGCCAGAGATAGTGGCTAAGTTTAGTTAGCCAGCCAGAGATAGTGGCTAAGTTTAGTTCGCTAGTTAGCCAGCCAGAGATAGTGGCTAGGTTTAGTTCGCTAGTTAGCCAGCCAGAGATAGTGGCTAGGTTTAGTTCGCTAGTTAGCCAGCCAGAGATAGTGGCTAAGTTTAGTTCGCTAGTTAGCCAGCCAGAGATACTGGCTAAGTTTAGTTAGCTAGCCAGAGATACTGGCTAAGTTTAGTTAGCTAGCCAGAGATACTGGCTAAGTTTAGTTCACTAGTTAGCCAGCCAGCCAGAGATACTGGCTAAGTTTAGTTAGCTAGCCAGAGATACTGGCTAAGTTTAGTTCGCTAGTTAGCCAGCCAGCCAGAGATACTGGCTAAGTTTAGTAAGCTAGCCAGAGATACTGGCTAAGTTTAGTTAGCTAGCCAGAGATACTGGCTAAGTTTAGTTAGCCAGCCAGAGATAGTGGCTAAGTTTAGTTCGCTAGTTAGCCAGCCAGAGATAGTGGCTAAGTTTAGTTAGCCAGCCAGAGATAGTGGCTAAGTTTAGTTAGCCAGCCAGAGATACTGGCTAAGTTTAGTTAGCCAGCCAGAGATAGTGGCTAAGTTTAGTTCGCTAGTTAGCCAGCCAGAGATAGTGGCTAAGTTTTTAGTTCGCTAGTTAGCTAGCCAGCCAGAGATACTGGCTAAGTTTAGTTAGCTAGTTAGCCAGCCAGAGATAGTGGCTAAGTTTAGTTCGCTAGTTAGCTAGCCAGCCAGAGATACTGGCTGTTTAGTTAGCTAGTTAGCCAGCCAGCCAGAGATAGTGGCTAAGTTTAGTTCGCTAGTTAGCTAGCCAGCCAGAGATACTGGCTGTTTAGTTAGCTAGTTAGCTAGCCAGCCAGATATACTGGCTGTTTAGTTAGCTAGTTAGCTAGCCAGCCAGATATACTGGCTGTTTAGTTAGCTAGTTAGCCAGCCAGCCAGCCAGAGATACTGGCTGTTTAGTTAGCTAGTTAGCCAGCCAGCCAGAGATAGTGGCTAAGTTTAGTTCGCTAGTTAGCTAGCCAGCCAGAGATACTGGCTGTTTAGTTAGCTAGTTAGCTAGCCAGCCAGATATACTGGCTGTTTAGTTAGCTAGTTAGGTAGCCAGCCAGATATACTGGCTGTTTAGTTAGCTAGTTAGCCAGCCAGCCAGAGATACTGGCTGTTTAGTTAGCTAGTTAGCCAGCCAGCCAGAGATAGTGGCTAAGTTTAGTTCGCTAGTTAGCTAGCCAGCCAGAGATACTGGCTGTTTAGTTAGCTAGTTAGCTAGCCAGCCAGATATACTGGCTGTTTAGTTAGCTAGTTAGCTAGCCAGCCAGATATACTGGCTGTTTAGTTAGCTAGTTAGCTAGCCAGCCAGATATACTGGCTGTTTAGTTAGCTAGTTAGCCACCTGATAGATGTGTTAAATCTGCACTGACAGTTTGACTCCAACCATTGTTGTGCCTGGCAGGTCACGGGTGGATGAACACATTCACAAGTCATTCAGACTTCTTCTTTAATTTATTAGCATGTGCCTGGTGCTTTTATGATCAATCAAGGTCCACCATTCCAATTCTTCACATGGATTCCTCAAGGCACAAATGGCAGAATAAATTATCATAGCAACAGAGACCACAAGTCCTCATAAAACAGGATAGAATGGTGTACATCATACACATCATTTCAAACATGCTAGGAAACACGGACACCGAATGGGAGTTCCAAGAGACAATTCCGCAGCATTGTTAAATTAGGCACCAGGCAGGAACCACATTACACACACAAAATGCTTTTTAAGTACAGTAGATTTTCAAGAATGTTTTCTGTCTTTGGAGATTCAAGATTGAGGCTCCTCCAGCTCTTATCAAAAGTAGCTACTGTAATCTCCAATGGTTCTGTCAAGGCTACAACCCAAGGCAGACTGCCAAAGGCTCTTTATATTACATGTTAACAATTTACCTACTGTACAGGTGGTCAATTTACCTTACTGGTAATTTCACATACTGTACTTAAAGTCAAGTGTAATATGAACATAGTGTGCAGGTTTGAGGTAAAATGCAATGCACTTTTAACATTAGTCGGTTGTCAGGAACTTGTTCCAAATAGATATGAGATAGTATACCAGAAACACTTCAAATAGAAGGCAGAGAATCACAACGCCTTCATTGCAGTAGAAATACCATGGATGGCTAGCTCTAATAATAAAACACTGTTCATTCTAATGTTATGTTCACCAATCCCAAACGGCTTCATTATTATGCTGTCAGTTGTTGAGAATCTAACTGTAGACGGCAAAACAATGGCAATGCAACCTAGATTCTTCAACACGCCTGCAAATACGAATGATTGTGCTGCTTATAAATGTCAGCTCCAACTGAAACGCCAACATCAAGTCACTAAACATCCATGAAACACAACACTTTAAAAAAAAAACATTTGCTTATTTGCGAGTCTTTCTTTTGTTGTCTAGTCAGTCATAAGAAACAAGTGTGATTTTGTACAGGCAGTAAATAAATGAATCGGTTCAGCCTCTTTTCCTAGCCTGCCAAGTTGATTACATTAGCGCGCAGGTCAACAAGCGCTTCATCAACATCCCCAAAACATTCAGATCAGCATTGATCAGCATGTACTGACGCCAGGTAAACTGTACCATCACATATGATCCTGGTTCTCCAAACGACACCACCACGGCGATACACTGAGACAAGTAACCGTAGCATGTGAAGCCAAGATGTTTTGGTCCAGAACAGTATCTGCCAACCCGCTCCTACTGTTACCGGGTGAACCCGATTAGCCCCCCCATTAAAAGACGGCGTGTGGGACACCGCGTTCACCATATGAACGGTGTGACCGGTAACATTATTCCGCCTTTTTAACTGGGTGATTGGTGGCTAATCCGGTGCCTATACGGTTGTCACCAGTTAGTTACCACAGCCACAAAGTAAAGATGTGCTATAAAACAACAATTCGTTTTTGGGGGTCTTTAATGTAAGGTTATGGTTAAGCATACTGCTAGCAGTGTGGTTAGGTTTGAAATCAGATTAAAAATAAAATCCAATTGTAAGAAAAAGGCTGTGTTGACCCATTTGTGGCTGTTGTAACTAGTGACGACTCAAGTCCATGGCTCCTTCATTACCAGAGTACCCGCAGGAGTAGGTGGGGCACTCAACAACCTATTGCCAGTGCTCCTCGGTGGGACTTGTGGGAGCTGTAGTTTTTGCATCGTTTCTTGTCTCGTCTCTCTCCAGCCTATGCAGGTGTAAATAACTCCTGTAATGACTACATCTCCCACCTACGCATGCCGTTGTTAAAGTCCGTTGGGATCGTTGTATCTAAAACCAGCCAATCATACAAGCTAAAGGGCGGCCCCCACAGTGCGGTGTCCAATGAGGGGCCATGCTGAAGGCCGTGGGTGGGTCGGTGAATCCGTCCTTTCCAGAAGGGGAGAGAGCAGCGTACAGAAAGCGCTCGCTGGCTCCGGTTACCGGGTACGGTTTACGACCTGGTCCAATTCACATCCCAACATCAAACAGGACAGGGCTCAGCGGACGGACGCACAAAACATGGACAATTGTGGGATTAAATGGTGATTTTTGTATGGATTCCTCTGAACATTTCCTTCGTCGAAAAGAAGACCTCATCAAATTGACTTCATAGGTAAAGGATTGTGCTTTTGCATGCCTTTAGGACAATGAAACATTTAATTAACGCTATTGAATGTCGATGTCTGAAAGAAAAAAAAAAAACGGATTGAACTGTGATCAAAATGAAGCTAGAGTAATTAATAAAACATCAACCGTGAAAATGTTATCGTAACTCTTAAATGCACACGGTAACCCAACATGTCCTCGGTGTATCAGTTCATTTGATGAGTAGTGTAACAGTTCGGGTAACCTACTAGCTCGTTTCAGCGTCTCCTACTTTATTTCATACTGAACAATGCGGCGTGCTAACGTTATTCATTGTAACCTGGGGTGTTGTCGACATGTTTCCTAGTCGTACGGAGAGGATCACTTTGTACCGGGCTAGCGACCGACTGTTGTTTTGGCATTTCAAACACGACAGGCTGCCTGGTAGCAGGTTACCCGACTGGGAGAGAAAATGCTGCCCTGTCGGAGTCCGAGTTAGTCCTTACGTAAGACTAGGGCTACATGGTGATGGAAGTCTTTTCCATTCATAAATTGCCTCTTGCATCGACTTCCAATGGGGATCTGGAGTTGCACAACAAGTACATTGCCAATCTGAACTAGGCTCCATTTATTTTGTGTCGCTTTGTTTTCAGCGCAGAAACAATGTTGCAACTGAATCAGCCGTCGCTCGTTCCAGTGGCTGCTTGTTCTCGAGATGTTCCTCCTCGTCGAAGTGATTTCCTCGGTTTTATTTGTTGCCTGATCATTCCGGGTAGACACTTCCACTGGCTGCCTTCGCCTCTGGCCCAAAAGAAGTGAGCAGAAGAGAAATGACAGCCCACAGACAGTGATCGCGAAGCCGTCCAAGCTGCAGGACGAGGGAGATGTTGGACATGCTATTAATGTGTGCATTGACATGTCGAGACGGCTCGTTAACGTGGAGCTGGGGACAGTGATGGGACCAGCGGGCTTGTCCAGGAGCCTCCTAAACACTTCATCCTCGGCCACGATTTATTACTTTACAATTCAGTGTTTGAAACTACTTTATTGGGCTTGACCTTGTTGTCAATTTGTTTCTTTGTCAGAGAGGCACACGCCGATGTACTCGACCGTCACGGCGAATGAGTAGAACAACCGATCCCCGCTCGCACAGACTTGCGGGAATAAAGGTGTTTTCAGGCGTCCCGCAGCTGTGTTACTTTCAATGACTTTACCGTTGCTTTGCTCCGGTAGAAGTAGAATGATTCGTGCCGCTTCTTGGTTAGGGTTGTCGAGCTTTGTTTTCTCGCACCCTTTTGGCCACGGATCCTCGGTGGAGAGAGCTGGGTACGGTCGTGCCACTCACTCCAATAATAATGTCTAGTGTGCTAGCACTTTGTCCCCCCGATGTCCAAGAACAATGTCACATCAAAGAGCTGATTTTAGAGAAGCACAGGTGAATTCCGACTGGGATAAATATCTGAAAGTGAATTTGTGTTGGGTGTTGGTTCTCCGACTGCTGAAAGTGTTTGTGCTGTGTGGCAGCAGAGAAATGGCGTCATCCAGCGCTGTACAGACACACTAGACTAGAGGAGACATTGCAGCTAACCTGTTCCCCTGATGTCCAGCTACTGGACTTATCCCTCACCCTGGTGGCCATTTCCGACTCCTCTTCAACGATCCGGACTGTTCTTGTTATCGAAAGGTAGGTTAGTGTGGTGTAACTTGTTTCTGCTTGTTTGCTGTCGGCTGTGTGTCGCCATAGAAAACACTCAGACTAGACCGTGGAGGGGCTACAGGGTCTTGTACATCGACGTCTCTAACGTGTTGTAATGGGAACGATCAGTTTACTACGTTACGGAGAATGAAAAGGACCTGGGGCCAACAGTGTCCCGTTGACTGACGTCCATCATGTCAAGCCCTAAAACGCCCTATTCCCTGATACCCTGCCGCTCCTGGGGCTCGTTCAGAGCTCTGTAGGATTGTGTGACTTAGGGTTGTAAAATGCTTATGGGATTTTGGTTAACGATTCATTGTCATGCAAATGTAATACTTTTCATTTTTTGGTTCAAGTGCTTTGATCTTGTAATGTGTAATACATCTTGAAAAACAAATTCCACGACATACCTAATGAATACAACACAGCTTTGGTGACAACCCTGTCTTTAAAAATGAATGGATTTTACCACTGGGAACTTTTGGAAATGAAGCTTCTCCTCCCGACCGTGTCGTTCTACTTGTAAAATGATTACCAACTTGACCCACTTCAGCTACAATATGAAGCTACGCTAAACTAATATTGGGTAAATTAATATATTAAGACGTGTGTGTGTGTGTGTGTGTGTGTGTGTTAATTATAGCCAAGACCTCAGAAAAGTGTCATAATTATATGATGACTGTCACTGTGTGTGTACACCCTAATGTTGACATAAGGATTTTGCACACTAGCCTGAGTGCCAGTCTGCTTGTGCCATCATGCAAACAATGTTTGGCATGACAATAAGTAAAGGATTTGGCATGATGGCACATAGACTGACACTCAGGCTAGTGTACACAATACTGCTGAGCTATTAGTGCTTTGAGGTTGGTTGGGTTTCTGTTTTAGATTATTATATAATAATAAATCACGGTTTTTGATTTTGACTTCGATTATTGTTTTAGACACTAAATGCTGTAACAACACAGAATAAAACAATGAATGAAAGTCCCATGATGGTAGACTGCCCATGACTCATTTCACTTAACCATCAGTTATTCACATTACATTACTTTAATAAAATATTTCTGTTGAGTATATTACATTTGTTTGTTTTTATACCATTTAATTCCAAGTCTCTATAGTCCCCATGTCATCTCTATATACCTGCTGCCCATGCTGTCTGACAAAATCACTATTTTAGTAGTTCAGAGTAAATAAAGCATACTTTTGTCTACTTAATACCAACTATCAATCACTTGGATCATGTATTTTCAGGTAGAGATACCTCTCTGTCTCCGTGTCTGTCCCACACAGTGCTGTAGACTGGATAAGTAGGTGCACAATGGATTATGGACATTGTAGCTTAGAGCGGAAAACATGCTAATTAACGATGTAGAATATTGAACTGTTGGGAACTACAACTCCCTACTACATTTTAAATATTTTATTTTAAATGTAACCTTTTTATTTAACTAGGCAAGTCAGTAAAGAACAAATTATTATTCACAATGATGGCCTACCTGGGAACAGTGGGTTAACCTGCCTTGTTCAGGGGCAGAACGACAGATTTTTACCTTGTCAGCTCGGGGATTCGATTCAGCAACCTTTCGGTTACTGGCCCATCATTCTAACCACTAGGCTACCTGCCACCCTCGTTCGTTGCATAAATCACACAGTTCGGACTTGAGCTGATTCATCTCTAGAAAAACTGCATTGAGCTCACAGATGACATTTTCTTTTTAAGGAAATGGAATTCAAAAGATTGAACCGACATCAGTCAATGAGTTGTTTAAAAACAACAACAAAAAACGACATAGGTTAATCGCTCCGCACTAGTACACAATTCTTCCAACACAGAAAGCTATTACACCCAGTCTATTATACAAAGTCATGGAAGTCAGGGCAAACGGTGTCATGAACAGACCTCAGATTATGCCTGACTGACACAGTTTCAAAACTTCATTTTCAGCCACAGAATCATTACGCTGGTCACCCAAGAGGAGCCTAGAGGACTGGGATAGAGATGAAGGTAATACAGTCCAATATTTTACACATTATTTATATGGTTACTTTTCTTCCTGTTAAGGTCTGTCTTCCCTTCACAGCTAGCGATGGGGTAGAAGACAGACTGACAGGTGTTTTATAGTGTAAACTCACGAGAGGTGGAGCACCATGCCCTAACCCCCTAACCCTACCCCTCCCCATGTCACCCAGCCCATTAACCAGAACCCCAGGCCTCTCATTTCCCCAGAACCCCAGGCCTCTCATTTCCCCAGAACCCCAGGCTTCTCATTTCCCCAGAACCCCAGGCTTCTAATTTCCCCAGAACCCCAGGCTTCTCATTTCCCAAGAACCCCAGGCCTCTCATTTCCCCAGAACCCCAGGCCTCTCATTTCCCCAGAACCCCAGGCCTCTCATTTCCCCAGAACCCCAGGCTTCTCATTTCCCCAGAACCCCAGGCCTCTCATTTCCCCAGAACCCCAGGCCTCTCATTTCCCCAGAACCCCAGGCTTCTCCCATTTAGACCACTGTCTGCTCCCTGGTCCCTCTCCTTCTCCTCCAAGTCAGGTTCAGAGTTGTGTTGTGATGGAGATGTGGGGGGCTGTGGCATCTCACTATTCTTCGCCACTTCTAAGACTCTGACTCTGTCTACTCTGCCTGCCTGCCTCCAGGCAGCCTTTCTCTCTCTCTGCTTTCCTTTTAAAAAACTTGACAAATGTGCCTTTGCTTTAAAAATGGCTTGAAACAGAAGTTATTTTACAGAACATCTGTTTTTTGAGGGAGGTGGAGTTAACCTTTCCGCATTTTCACAATGGTGTCTGTTTTTACAAAAACATTGGGTGTAAAATTGCAAATACCTATAATAAATATATATTAAGTCTCAACTTACTGTGTTGATGTTTTAGTGTTCATTTTTGATAAATAGCATGGGTGTAAATTAGCCTGGTCCCAGATCTTTGCTCTCTTGCTATTGACTATATAGGAGTTGGCAAGACAAGACACAAACAGATCTGGGACCAGGCTAGAGGGGAATCCGTTCAAACGCCAAACTGGCAGAGTGAAACAGACCAAGTCAATATTTCCTGTTTGGTTGAACAATTCCTACTTATAATGGTACATTGCAAAAAAATGTACAGGACAGTCCATGTTTCCAAGGTATCTCTGGTTCTACAACATGAGGTTCAGTATGCAGTATCCAGATGTTGGTCCATCTTTACAAGATGTAGGTGTGCTGATTTACTACAGGGTGGATGCTTGATACATAGGCCCCTGGTCTGGTTTTGAGTTGAGAGGCCTTGTGGTGTAACACTGGACATTAGCATCCTGGCAGGGCCCTGGTTGACCGGCCACAGAGCCCCTCCTCTTTCTCCAACCTGCATCGAATGAACACCCACACAGACTGGCTGTAGTCTACAGACAAGACTGACACTATGATTCAGACTAACCATAGTATCAAAGGGCCACCCATCAAAAATTGTTCCGTGACCCCAAGACACGAAACTGCAAAATTAATGACATTATATACAGTTGAAGTCGGAAGTTTACATACACCTTAGCCAAATACATTTAAACAAAAAATTTCACAATTCCTGACATTTAATCCTAGGAATAATTCCCAGTCTTAGGTCAGTTAGGATCACCACTTTATTTTTAGAATGTGAAATGTCTTTAACTTCCTGACTGATGTCTTGAGATGTTGCTTCAATATATCCACATAATTTTCCTTCCTCATGATGCCATCTATTTTGTGAAGTGCACCAGTCCCTCCTGCAGCAAAGCACCCCCACAACATGATGCTGACACCCCCGTGCTTCACGGTTGGGATGGTGTTCTTCGGCTTGCAAGCATCCTCCTTTTTCCTCCAAACATAACAATGGTCATTATGGCCAAACAGTTCTATTTTTGTTTCATCAGAGGACATTTCTCCAAAAAGTACGATCTTTGTCCCCATGTGCAGTTGCAAACCGTAGTCTGGCTTTTTTATGGCGGTTTTGGAGCAGTGGCTTCTTCCTTGCTGAGCGGCCTTTCAGGTTATGTCGATATAGGACTCGTTTTACTGTGGATATAGATACTTTTGTACCTGTTTCCTCCAGAATCTTCACAAGGTCCTTTGCTGTTGTTCTGGGACTGATTTGCACTTTTTGCACCAAAGTACGTTCATCTCTAGGGGACAAAACGTGTCTCCTTCCTGATCAGTATGACGGCTGTGTTGTCCATGGTGTTTATACTTGCGTACTATTTTTTGTACAGATGAACGTGGTACCTTCAGGCGTTTGGAAATTGCTCCCAAGGATGAACCAGACTTGTGGAGGTCTAGAATTTCTTTTCTGAGGTCTTGGCTGATTTCTGTGGATGTTTCTATGATGTCAAGCAAAGAGGCACTGAGTTTGAAGGTAGGCCTTGAAATACATCCACAGGTACACCTCCAATTGACTCAAATGATGTCAATTAGCCTATCAGAAGCTTCTAAAGCCGTGACATGATTTTCTGGAATTTTCCAAGCTGTTTAAAGGCACACACAGGTCAACTTAGTGTATGTAAACTTCTGACCCACTGGAATTGTGATACAGTAAATTATAAGTGAAATAATCTGTCTGTAAACAATTGTTGGAAAAATTACTTGTGTCATGCACACAGTAGATGTCCTAACTGACTTTCCAAAACTGTAGTTTGTTAACAAGACGTTTGGAGTGGTTGAAAAACAAGTTTTAATCACTTCAACCTAAGTGTATGTAAACTTCTGACTTCAACTCTAGATAATGTTATGAACATGAACGCTGTCTGATTCAACTTGTAAAAGTTTCACATTAGTTTTTAAACTTTAATCAAAGTTACGATGTTTAGCATCAATCCCTGCACGTCTTGGGTGATTTCCCTAGCAACGTTCTGACTAGGGCAACAAGGTCTCTCTTATCCTTTCTTTTTGTGGATACTTTCTCCTCACGTCCGCTCCGGCTCCATGTTCTGCCATAGAAATAGAACGGGCGTCACCATTCCATTCAACGATGGCATAATTGTTGGACTGGCGCCCATTGCAAGTGTACCAATGGGAGCAAAGCAGGAGTAATAAGCAGGAAGTGTACCATCCAATATGTGCTGAGATTTGTTGATTCAACTGACATTACAAAAAAAATACACTCCATTGCATGAGCCACATCCGTTAACATCATTTGAATGAACATTACCATGGAAGTTGTTGCACTACAATACCAGGCAGCCATTACCAGTGTACCTACGAGTTTACCAATCACATTGCCAGTCATATGACCAGGGTCCAAGGTTCCCAGCCTGTTCTATTCATTCTATTTACCAGTCATATTACCAGGTTTAGAGGTTCCCAGCCTGTTCTATTCATTCTATTGACCAGTCATATGACCAGGGTTAGAGGTTCCCAGCCTGTTCTGGGACAGGGTCCAAGGTTCCAAGGTTTCAGTCGATGGTTTCAGCAAGGCACAACAGTTTCTTCACACTAAGAGTCCATGTTACCGCAGAAACGGACTCAACCACAAGAATGCCGTCCCGTCTTCAGTCAGTTGTTCGTTGCATTTTTATTATTATATAATCATTATCATTATTATAATATCATTGTTGGTATTGTTGTTATATTGTTGTTATTATTGTTATGTTGTTGTTGTTATTGTTGTTGTTATTATTGTTATATTGCTATTATTGTTATGGTTGTTGTTATTATTATTGTTATATTGTTGTTGTTATTATTGTTATGTTGTTGATATTGTTGTTATATTGTTATTGCTATTGTTATATGGTTGTTGTTATATTGCTATTATTGTTATATGGTTGTTGTTGTTATTATTGTTATTGCTATTATTGTTATATGGTTGTTATTGTTATGTTGTTGATATTGTTGTTATATTGTTATTGATATATTGCTATTGTTGTTATTGTTATGTTGTTATTATTGTTATTGCTATTGTTATTATTGTTGTTATTATTGATATATTGTTATTATTGATATTACTATTGTTATATGGTTGTTATATTATTGTTATGTTGTGATTATTGTTATGTTGTTGTTGTTATTGTTATTGCTATTGTTATATGGTTGTTGTTATTATTGTTATGTTATATTGTTGATATTGTTATTATTGATATATTGCTATTGTTATATGGTTGTTATTGTTATGTTGTTATTATTGATATATTGTTATTGATATATTGCTATTGTTATATGGTTGCTATTGTTATATGATTGTTATTGTTGTTATGATGTTGTTATTATTGTTATATGGTTGTTATATTGTTATTGTTATTATTGATATATTGTTATTGATATATTGTTATTGATATATTGCTGTTATATGGTTGTTGTTGTTATATTGTTATTGTTGTTATATCATCATGATGATGATAATCATTATAATTATTTATTTCTTGTTGGATTTATGGTTCTGCCATGTTATTGTCATGGTCTCCATCCGTAACTCCAGGGTTATACGGTAATTGTGCCAGCCCTAGATGCTATGTTTCACCTTGGTTACTTTTGTTGCACACTGGGACACTATTTGTGCGTTTTGGGGTTCCTCCTTGCATAAGCTCAAGCAACACACGTTTCCGGTCCTTCACTGATCCAGATGAACCCTGAAACAAGGAAATATGTTTTAACCATGTGCAGTGGTTTTCTCAGTTGATAGAAGACATTTTGGCAGCTGTATTTAGCCTACAAGGGTCTCTTTGCTTTTGCCTGCCAGCCAAACTAAAGACAGCACAACGTTTGCTAGCTAACACAGCTCTCAACTTTCAAGGTCCTGACAGGTACATAAAGCTCCGATCTGGCTTCTGAGAACAATCCATTTACACCACTTACTGTATTATTATGTGGGGATTCCTCCGGGTTGATACACACGTTACATTCTGCAAACATCACAATGGAACGTGTGGAGCAATTGTAACCAAGATGTAGGCTAACATAGATTTAAAAAAAAATTAAAAAAATGTATATTTAATTCATGTGCAACTTTTACAAGTTTAGAACCATAGTGTTCATGTTCATTAAATTATTAATGGGTTGGCCCTCAAACTATATTTTAAGTTAAATTGATGTATGGCTATAAATCACTGGATGAGTGAATTTCATGAAGTAAAAGCCTTTTTGCACTGTACGGGAATTTCTAACTCTAACTTTTCCCAACTCCCTGCTTGCTGGTCATTCTACTACTTCAAACACTCCACACAACCAAGACTGTTAGTGTGAAGGATTTGGGGAATCGCCCTTTATAGCTCTACACTTTGTCTCAATGGAGCAAAGCTGGAACCTTTTTAGTTTCCCTTGACTTTTGTGTTGTGACAACCTCTCCTCTTGTTGCTATGGTAACCATCTCGGCAGACTGTTGCCTATCTAATGGATTTTTCCCAGAGTTGCTTGTTCCTGGGGCCACCCATACGTAAAATGAACGCACGCATGACTAAGTTGCTTTGGATAAAAGCGTCTGCTAAATGGCATTTATTATTGTTGGTGTTTGACGTGAGAGGAGCAAGAGGGAGTTGAAGAATGAGTTTCATTACAACTGTGTTGCTCGTTGAGATTGAGTGATTGGTCTGTTGACATTTGGATATGTGATTGGGGGCAGTCCAGCACATTGTGTCATGCATGATGAAAGAATCAGACACGCTGTGGGTACTGTTTGTTTTGACCTGTAGGATTATCAGCTCTCACGTAACACACCCTTTATTCTACACATCCCAGTGGGGGGGGCTTTATTCTACACATCCCAGTGGGGGGGGCTTTATTCTACACATCCCGGGGGCTTTATTCTACACATCCCGGGGCTTTATTCTACACATCCCAGTGGGGCTTTATTCTACACATCCCAGTGGGGGGCTTTATTCTACACATCCCAGTGGGGGGCTTTATTCTACACATCCCAGTGGGGGCTTTATTCTACACATCCCAGTGGGGGGCTTTATTCTACACATCCCAGTGGGGCTTTATTCTACACATCCCAGTGGGGGCTTTATTCTACACATCCCAGTGGGGGGCTTTATTCTACACATCCCAGTGGGGGGCTTTATTCTACACATCCCAGTGGGGGGCTTTATTCTACACATCCCAGTGGGGGCTTTATTCTACACATCCCAGTGGGGGGGCGGCTTTATTCTACACATCCCAGTGGGGTGGGGGGCTTTATTCTACACATCCCAGTGGGGTGGGGCTTTATTCTACACATCCCAGTGGGGGCTTTATTCTACACATCCCAGTGGGGGCTTTATTCTACACATCCCAGTGGGGGGCTTTATTCTACACATCCCAGTGGGGTGGGGGGCTTTATTCTACACATCCCAGTGGGGTGGGAGGCTTTATTCTACACATCCCAGTGGGGGGCTTTATTCTACACATCCCAGTGGGGGCTTTATTCTACACATCCCAGTGGGGGGCTTTATTCTACACATCCCAGTGGGGGGGCTTTATTCTACACATCCCAGTGGGGAGGCTTTATTCTACACATCCCAGTGGAGGGGGAATGTCCCTGGTGGATGGAACCGATTTGACGGCTGGTTACACAAAGAGAGGGGGTTTGGCTTGAATGAAAGCCTGGGAAGACTGAAGAACAAAGGGATTTGGTCTCTATCGGACCTTATGAAGCTATGCTAGCGTAAATACAGAATCTTATTCATTCTAAACAACCGCCCATTTGGAACAGGAAAATGCAAGACATATTTACTCTGAGCTGCGCCTCGATTGATTGGTCGTAGATGGAAGGCTGTGTTGCCCAGCAGAGATCTCTTGTCCTTTGTCGAATGTCTCTGGTGTTAAACTGGATGCGTCCTTTCCTAGCCCACGTTTACAGCGGCTAGGAGGTATCACTTCTGGAGTGAATAAGAGTTCAAAGTTCATACCAAGTTGCCATACTTTTAAGCTCATTCTATATTCTGGCTGGTATCGTCGGCGTGTCGATCGTCACCTACACTTTGACCAAGATGCTAATTTCGCTTTCCAAGATACAGTTTGTCGTCCTTTCATCAGTAATAATGTCTGTAATGTCTGACGCCAACTGATCTGACATCATATTCATTAACCTGTTACGGATCCAATCCCGTGAACGGGATCAATTTTGACAACATCCGGTGAAATGCAGAGCACCAAATTCAAATTACAAAAATACTCATTTCAAACATTCATGAAAATACAAATGCTGCACACCCTTCAAAAGCTTAGACTCTTGTTAATCTAACAGCATTGTCAGATTTCAAAAAGGCTTTACGGCAAAAGCAGAACATTTGATTGTCTGAGGACAGCACCTCCACTCAAACTCAATTAGCATAATAACATAACTAGCAGAGGTGTCACAACTCAAAAATAGCATAAAATAAATCGCTTACCTTTGATGATCTTCCTCTGATGGCATGTCAAAGCGTCCAGGTTACACAATAAAAAGATAAAGTTCCTCTTTATATCCATATAGCTCCGTTTGGTTGGTGCGTTTTGTTCAGTAATCCACCTGCCCAAAGGCTTTCATCCATGCAGACAAACGATATCCCAAAAGTACCTGTAAAGTTAGTCGAAAAAAGTCACAGCATTTGTAATCAATACGCATAAACCCTAAAATGAATATACACTATAATATTTCAGACGGAATATAACCTGCTGAATAGAAGAGAAAAAGAACTGAGCGTGCATTCCCTCTTACGTGCAGAATCCAAAACAGGACACTTGACATGACCCCTGGAACTAGTGGTCTTACTCCCTTGATTTTCATGATTGAACGTTCAAACCTTTTTCTAAAGACTGTTGACTGTCTAGTGGAAGCCATAGGAACAGCAATCTGGGAGCTAAAATACCCAGCTTTAAATAGCATGCCAATTGAAAACAGTGTGACATGACTGATTCAGACATCCCGGATGGATTTTGCTCAGGTTTTTGCCTGCCATATCAGTTCTGTTATACTCACAGACATTATTCTAACGGGTTTAGAAACTTCAGAGTGTTTTCTATCCAAAGCTACTAATTGTATGCATATCCTAGCTTCTGGGCCTGAGTAACAGGCAGTTTACTTTGGGCTTGTTTTTCATCCGAACTTCAAAATACTGCCCCCTAGCCCTAAGAAGTTAAGTACCAACGCATCTTTTCAGCTGGTTGGATTACAGAAATATGGTTCCTTTCCCCACCCTTTTGATGTTACCAGACTCTCTCTATGTTAACAAAGGGATTTTCAATAGTCAACTCTATAGAGTAGAGAGAGAGATAAGGGGGGGAGAGGTATTTTTAGACTCAGTTAGCCTTGCTATTGAGAAAGCCTGTCTTCTACGACCTATGTGCACACTGCCCTCAAAATGAGGTGGGAACTGAGCTGCACTTCCTAACCTCCTGCCCAATGTATGACCATATTAGAGAGACATATTTCCCTCAGATTACACAGACTCACAAATAACTAGAAAACAAACCAGATATTGCTGTGTGCCATCACAGCAGCAAGATTTGTGACCTGTTGCCACAAGAAAAGGGCAACCATTGAAGAACAAACACCATTGTAAATACAACCCATATTTGTTTATTTATTTTCCCTTTTGTACTTTAACTATTTGCATATCGTTACAACACTGTGTACATATACAGTTGAAGTCGGAAGTTTACATACACTTATGTTGGACTCATTAACTTGTTTGTCATCCACTCCACAAATTTCTTGTTAACAAACTATAGTTTTGGCAAGTCGGTAGGACATCTACTTTGTGCATGACACAAGTAATTTTTCCAACAATTGTTTACAGACAGATTATTTCACTGTATCACAATTCCAGAGAGTCAGAAGTTTACATACACTAAATTGACTGTGCCTTTAAACAGCTTGGAAAATTCCAAAAAAGGATGTCATTGGACTATTGGATAGGAAACACTGACGTTTCTAAGAGTGTTAATGTATGTGAGTATAACAGAATTGATATAGCAGGCGAAAACCTGAGGAAAATCCATCCGGATTTGCAGTTTTTTTTTGTAAATAACAATCTTCTCCATTGTGCCTATTGCATACAATGTTATGTAGGACTGAGACTGCAGTACCTATGGCTTCCACTAGATGTCACCAGTCTCTATACAAAGGCTGTCAATTCTACGAGTAACCAGAAAGGATAGGAACAGGAAATGGTCAAGGGACCACTTTTGTAAACAAGGTTTGACGCGCGTGAGATTGTGAACGCGCACCACTTTATTTTTCTTTCCTATCGTTCACATTATCGTCCGGTTGAAATATTACAGCAAATATACCCAAAAGGATACCTAAGGATACATTAAAAATGGTGTTTGATTTGTTTGTAGAAAGTGTATAGGTATAATTTGAACGTGTTCTCTTCACGGTTCAATGGGCGACTCAACGGTGTATTTTATGATCATAACGCGCGCCAACCAAACGGAGATTTATGGATATAATAAATGACTTTTTCTAACATAAGACCCATTGGATGTCTTCGTTGGACACTTGGAAAGCCCTCAGCAGAAGTTCTTCGAAAGGTAAGGGATTTTATATTAGCGATTTTATGCATTTTTTGAGACCCGCGTTGGTTATGGATTTATGCTAATGCATACAATTTGAGCTATCCTCAAACAATAAAATGTTGTGCTTTCGCCGTAAAGCCTTTTTGAAATCTGACAACGCTGTGATATTGCCAAGAATCAGAGCTTTTGATGACTATGCAACACTTAGTGTCGGGATTGGGGCGCTAGTAGTTAACATAATGGGGAAATCAAAAGAAATCAGCCAAGAACTCAAATGTTTTGTAGACCTCCACAAGTCTGGTTCATCCTTGGGAGCAATTTCCAAACACCTAAAGGTACCACGTTCATCTGTACAAACAATCGTACGCAAGTTTAAACACCATGGACCACGCAGCCGTCATATCGCTCAGGAAGGAGACACGTTCTGTCTCCTAGAGATGAACGTACTTTGGTGTGAAAAGTGCAAATCAATCCCAGAACAGCAGCAAAGGACCTTGTGAAGATGCTGGAGGAAACGGGTACAAAAGTATCTATATCCACAGTAAAACGAGTCCTATATCGACATAACCTGAAAGGCCGCTCAGCAAGGAAGAAGCCACTGCTCCAAAACCGCCATATAAAAGCCAGACTACGGTTTGCAACTGCACATGGGGACAAAGATCGTACTTTTTGAAGAAATGTCCTCTGGTCTGATGAAACAAAAATAGAACTGTTTGGCCATAATGACCATCGTTATGTTTGGAGGAAAAAGGGGGAGGCTTGCATGCCGAAGAACACCATCCCAACCGTGACGCATGGGGGTGTCAGCATCATGTTGTGGGGGTGCTTTGCTGCAGGAGGGACTAGTGCACTTCACAAAATAGATGGCATCATGAGGAAGGAAAATTATGTGGATATATTGAAGCAACATCTCAAGACATCAGTCAGGAAGTTAAAGCTTGGTCGTGAAATGGTCTTCCAAATGGACAATGACCCCAAGCATACTTCCAAAGTTGTGGCAAAATGGCTTAAGGACAACAGTCAAGGTATTGGAGTGGCCATCACTAAGCCCTGACCTCAATCCTATAGAACATTTGTGGGCAGAACTGAAAAAGCGTGTGCGAGCAAGGAGGCCTACAAACCTGACTCAGTTAAACCAGCTCTGTCTAGAGAAATGGGCCAAAATTCACCCAACTTATTTTGGGAAGCTTGTGAAAGGCTACCTGAAGTGTTTAACCCAAGTTAAACAATTTAAAGGCAATGCTACCAATATTAATTGAGTGTATGTAAACTTCTGACCCACTGGGAATGTGATGAAAGAAATAAAAGCTGAAATAAATCATTCTCTCTACTATTATTCTGACATTTCACATTCTTAAAATAAAGTGGTGATCCTAACTGACCTAAGATGGCATTTTTACTAGGATTAAATGTCAGGAATTGTGAAAAATGTAGTTTTAAAGTATTTGGCTAAGGTCTATGTAAACTTCCGACTTCAACTGTATACAAATGTCATATTATGTATATAATGTCTGTTATTCTTTTGGAACTTCTGTGAGAGTAATGTTTACTGTTACTTTTTTGTTTATTTCGCTTTTGTATTATTATCTGCTCCACTTGCTTTGGCAATGTTAACATGTGTTTCCCATGCCAATAAAGCCCCTTGAATTGAGAGAAACAGTGAGGGAGGTGGCTTGGCTGAGAGAGAGAGAGAGAAACAGTGGAGGAGGGAGGGAGGTGGCTCAGCTGTTAGTCCACAGTGAGGGAGGTGGCTCAGCTGTTAGTCCACAGTGAGGGAGGTGGCTCAGCTCTTAGTCCACAGTGAGGGGAATATTGACAAAGGTTGAGGCTGAGAAACTCATGGTATTCCTTCTTATTTTACTAACCTTGTAGGGGATTTTATCTGTGGTAAACAACCTCACTATTATAACTGTCATGAGCATGACAAATCTGTATCTGATGAGACTACTGAACAAACCACAATATTATTACTGTTATGGCCAAGGGAAATCTAAAATACTAAATCAAACCTTGCTATTCAAACTGTCATGTGAGCATAAAATGGTTGCTATCAGCAGGCTTCTCTAGTCTACCTGTGGCTGTGGTTGCTATCAGCAGGCTTCTCTAGGATACCTGTGGCTGTGGTTGCTATCAGCAGGCTTTTCTAGGATACCTGTGGCTGTAGTTGCTATCAGCAGGCTTCTCTAGGCTACCTGTGGTTGCTATCAGCAGGCTTCTCTAGGCTACCTGTGGCTGTGGTTGCTATCAGCAGGCTTCTCCAGGATACCTGTGGCTGTGGTTGCTATCAGCAGGCTTCTCTAGGCTACCTGTGGCTGTGGTTGCTATCAGCAGGCTTCTCTAGGCTACCTGTGGCTGTGGTTGCTATCAGCAGGCTTCTCTAGGCTACATGTGGCTGTGGTTGCTATCAGCAGGCTTCTCTAGGCTACCTGTGGCTGTGGTTGCTATCAGCAGGCTTCTCTAGGCTACCTGTGGCTGTGGTTGCTATCAGCAGGCTTCTCTAGGCTACCTGTGGCTGTGGTTGCTATCAGCAGGCTACAGTTGAGAATACTGAAGCACAGACTCAATGTGCACTTTGACAAACCACAAGGCATTTTATTGTATTGTTCTGATTCCCTCTTGTCACTAATCTCCTCTATCAAAACAGCATTTTCCTCTCCTATTGTTTCTCCGCATGTGGAGGTCCTGGGTTGGCGTGGTTACACGTGGTCTGCGGTTGTGATGCCGGTTGGATGTACTGCCAAATTCTCTAAAACAACGATGGAGGTGGCTTATGGTAGAAACATTAACATTCAATTATCTGGCAACAGCTGATGGAATTCCTGCAGTCAGCATGCCTATTGCTCCCTCAACTTGAGACATCTGTGGCTTTGTGTTGTGAAAAAACTGCACCTTTTAGACTGGTGCACCTGGGTAATGATCATTCTGTTCAATCAGCTTCTTGATATGCCACACTTGTCAGTTGGATGGATTATCTAGGAAAAGGAGAAATGCTCACTAACAGGGATATAAACACATTTGTGCACAACATTTGAGAGAAATAAGCTTTTTGTGCGTATGGAAAATGAAACATGGGACCAACACTTTACACGTTTCTATTTTTGTTCGGTGTGTGTGTGTATATAGCCTTGCTGTATTTTGTTTCAATCAAAACATATTCTGCCTAGTGACTCGCACTGTTAAGTTTTGGTGATTTCAGCTAACCATCCTAAAATGTATTTATAATACATTTGCAAAAATGTCCAAAAACCTTTTCGTTTTTTCATTAACAAATTAAGGCTGGGCCTTCCAAATAAAAGGAAAAGCCAAGGTCACAGTTATCAAAACTTAGGACACTAAAGAGGCCTTTTTACTGACTCTGGAAAAACTCCAAAAGAAAGATGCCCAGGGTCCCTGCTCATCTGCGTGAACTTACCTTAGACATGCTGCAAGGAGGCATGAGGACTGCAGATGTGGCCAGGGGAATAAATTGCAATGTCCGTACTGTGAGACGCCTAAGCCAGCGCTACAGGGCGGACAGCTGATCATCCTCACAGTGGCAGACCACGTGTAACAACACCTGCACAGGATCCAAACATCACACCTGCAGGACAGGTACAGATGGCAACAACAACTGCCCAAGTTATACCAGGAACGCACAATCCCTCCATCAGTGCTCAGACTGTTCACAATAGGCTGAGAGAGGCTTGTAGGCCTGTTGTAAGGCAGGTCCTCACCAGACTTCACCGGCAACAATGGGCACAAACCCATTGTCGCTGGACCAGACAGGACTGGCAAAAAGTGCTCTTCACTGACGAGTCACAGTTTTGTCTCACCGGGGTGATGGTCGGATTCGCATTTATCCTCGAAGGAATGAGCGTTACACAGAGGCCTGTACTCTGAGGCCTGGGAACGATTTGGAGGTGGAGGGTCCGTCATGGTCTGGGGCGGTGTGTCACAGCATCATCGGACTGAGCTTGTCATTGCAGGCAATCTCAACGTTGTCTGGGAACTTGCAGGTGCCTTGGTGGAAGAGTGGGGTAACATCTCACGGCAAGAACTGGCAAATCTGGTGCAGTCCACGAGGAGGAGATGCAATGCAGCTGGTGGCCACACCAGATACTGATTGACTTTTGATTTGGACCCCCCCTTCCCCATTGTTCAGGGACACACTTCCATTTCTGTCTGTAGAATTTGTTCAGTTTATGTCTCAGTTGTTGAATCTTATGTTCATACAAATATTTACACATGTTAAGTTTGCTGAAAATAAACGCAGTTGACAGCGAGAGGATGTTTGTTTTTTTGCTGAGTTTAGTACTGGCTGGATTCACTTTCACCCTGGGGATTCACTTTCACCCCTGGGGATTAATATAGTACTGGCTGGATTCACTTTCACCCCTGGGGATTAATATAGTACTGGCTGGATTCACTTTCACCCCTGGGGATTAATATAGTACTGGCTGGATTCACTTTCACCCCTGGGGATTGATATAGTACTGGCTGGATTCACTTTCACCCCTTGGGATTGATATAGTACTGGCTGGATTCACTTTCACCCCTGGGGATTAATATAGTACTGGCTGGATTCACTTTCACCCCTGGGGATTGATATAGTACTGGCTGGATTCACTTTCACACCTGGGGATTGATATAGTACTGGCTGGATTCACTTTCACCCCTGGGGATTGATATAGTACTGGCTGGATTCACTTTCACCCCTGGGGATTGATATAGTACTGGCTGGATTCACTTTCACCCCTGGGGATATATATCGTACTGGCTGGATTCACTTTCACCCCTGGGGATTGATATAGTACTGGCTGGATTCACTTTCACCCTTGTGTATTAATATAGTACTGACTGGATTCACTTTCACCCCTGGGGATTGATATAGTACTGGCTGGATTCACTTTCACCCTGGGGATTCACTTCCACCCCTGGGGATTAATATAGTACTGACTGGATTCACTTTCACCCCTGGGGATTAATATAGTACTGGCTGGATTCACTTTCACTCCTGGGGATTAATATAGTACTGGCTGGATTCACTTTCACCCCTGGGGATTGATATAGTACTGGCTGGATTCACTTTCACTCCTGGGGATTAATATAGTACTGGCTGGATTCACTTTGTACCCCTGTGTATTAATATAGTACTGTCTGGATTCACTTTCACCCCTGGGGATTGATATAGTACTGTCTGGATTCACTTTCACCCTGGGGATTGATATAGTACTGGCTGGATTCACTTTCACCCCTGGGGATTGATATAGTACTGTCTGGATTCACTTTCACCCCTGGGGATTGATATAGTACTGGCTGGATTCACTTTCACTCCTGGGGATTAATATAGTACTGGCTGGATTCACTTTCACACCTGGGGATTGATATAGTACTGGCTGGATTCACTTTCACCCCTGGGGATTGATATAGTACTGGCTGGATTCACTTTCACCCCTGGGGATTGATATAGTACTGGCTGGATTCACTTTCACCCTTGTGTATTGATATAGTACTGACTGGATTCACTTTCACCCCTGGGGATTGATATAGTACTGGCTGGATTCACTTTCACCCTGGGGATTCACTTCCACCCCTGGGGATTAATATAGTACTGACTGGATTCACTTTCACCCCTGGGGATTAATATAGTACTGGCTGGATTCACTTTCACTCCTGGGGATTAATATAGTACTGGCTGGATTCACTTTCACCCCTGGGGATTGATATAGTACTGGCTGGATTCACTTTCACCCCTGGGGATATATATCGTACTGGCTGGATTCACTTTCACCCTTGTGTATTAATATAGTACTGACTGGATTCACTTTCACCCCTGGGGATTAATATAGTACTGGCTGGATTCACTTTCACCCCTGGGGATTAATATAGTACTGGCTGGATTCACTTTCACCCCTGGGGATTGATATAGTACTGGCTGGATTCACTTTCACCCCTGGGGATATATATCGTACTGGCTGGATTCACTTTCACCCCTGGGGATTGATATAGTACTGGCTGGATTCACTTTCACCCCTGGGGATCGATATAGTACTGGCTGGATTCACTTTCACCCTTGTGTATTAATATAGTACTGGCTGGATTCACTTTCACCCCTGGGGATTGATATAGTACTGGCTGGATTCACTTTCACCCCTTGGGATTGATATAGTACTGGCTGGATTCACTTTCACCCCTGGGGATCGATATAGTACTGGCTGGATTTACTTTCACCCCTGGGGATTGATATAGTACTGGCTGGATTCACTTTCACCCCTGGGGATTGATATAGTACTGGCTGGATTCACTTTCACACCTGGGGATTGATATAGTACTGGCTGGATTCACTTTCACCCCTGGGGATTGATATAGTACTGGCTGGATTCACTTTCACCCCTGGGGATTGATATAGTACTGGCTGGATTCACTTTCACCCCTGGGGATATATATCGTACTGGCTGGATTCACTTTCACCCCTGGGGATTGATATAGTACTGGCTGGATTCACTTTCACCCTTGTGTATTAATATAGTACTGACTGGATTCACTTTCACCCCTGGGGATTGATATAGTACTGGCTGGATTCACTTTCACCCTGGGGATTCACTTCCACCCCTGGGGATTAATATAGTACTGACTGGATTCACTTTCACCCCTGGGGATTAATATAGTACTGGCTGGATTCACTTTCACTCCTGGGGATTAATATAGTACTGGCTGGATTCACTTTCACCCCTGGGGATTGATATAGTACTGGCTGGATTCACTTTCACTCCTGGGGATTAATATAGTACTGGCTGGATTCACTTTGTACCCCTGTGTATTAATATAGTACTGTCTGGATTCACTTTCACCCCTGGGGATTGATATAGTACTGTCTGGATTCACTTTCACCCCTGGGGATTGATATAGTACTGGCTGGATTCACTTTCACCCCTGGGGATTGATATAGTACTGGCTGGATTCACTTTCACCCCTGGGGATTGATATAGTACTGGCTGGATTCACTTTCACTCCTGGGGATTAATATAGTACTGGCTGGATTCACTTTCACACCTGGGGATTGATATAGTACTGGCTGGATTCACTTTCACCCCTGGGGATTGATATAGTACTGGCTGGATTCACTTTCACCCCTGGGGATTGATATAGTACTGGCTGGATTCACTTTCACCCTTGTGTATTGATATAGTACTGACTGGATTCACTTTCACCCCTGGGGATTGATATAGTACTGGCTGGATTCACTTTCACCCTGGGGATTCACTTCCACCCCTGGGGATTAATATAGTACTGACTGGATTCACTTTCACCCCTGGGGATTAATATAGTACTGGCTGGATTCACTTTCACTCCTGGGGATTAATATAGTACTGGCTGGATTCACTTTCACCTGGGGATTGATATAGTACTGGCTGGATTCACTTTCACCCTGGGGATATATATCGTACTGGCTGGATTCACTTTCACCCTTGTGTATTAATATAGTACTGACTGGATTCACTTTCACCCCTGGGGATTAATATAGTACTGGCTGGATTCACTTTCACCCCTGGGGATTAATATAGTACTGGCTGGATTCACTTTCACCCCTGGGGATTGATATAGTACTGGCTGGATTCACTTTCACCCCTGGGGATATATATCGTACTGGCTGGATTCACTTTCACCCCTGGGGATTGATATAGTACTGGCTGGATTCACTTTCACCCCTGGGGATCGATATAGTACTGGCTGGATTCACTTTCACCCTTGTGTATTAATATAGTACTGGCTGGATTCACTTTCACCCCTGGGGATTGATATAGTACTGGCTGGATTCACTTTTACCCCTGGTGAATAATATAGTCCTGGCTGGATTCACTTTCACCCCTGTGTATTAATATAGTACTGGCTGGATTCACTTTCACCCCTGGGGATTGATATAGTACTGGCTGGATTCACTTTCACCCCTGGGGATTGATATAGTACTGGCTGGATTCACTTTCACCCCTGGGGATCGATATAGTACTGGCTGGATTTACTTTCACCCCTGGGGATTGATATAGTACTGGCTGGATTCACTTTCACTCCTGGGGATTAATATAGTACTGGCTGGATTCACTTTGTACCCCTGTGTATTAATATAGTACTGTCTGGATTCACTTTCACCCCTGGGGATTGATATAGTACTGTCTGGATTCACTTTCACCCCTGGGGATTGATATAGTACTGGCTGGATTCACTTTTACCCCTGGGGATATATGTCGTACTGGCTGGATTCACTTTCACCCCTGGGGATTAATATAGTACTGGCTGGATTCACTTTCACCCCTGGGGATTAATATAGTACTGGTTGGATTCACTTTCACCCCTGGTGATATACCAAACAGAACGAGCCAAACAGGGAGGGACCTTCATGAATGTGTCTAATAAATGTTCGTTTTTTTCCCATTGCAAAATGTTTTAAGTTGTGCACTAATGAATACAACCCTAAGTTTCATCACATATCTCACTGGTGTTATTCACTCACTGACTCCTCTTACTGCTCGGTCCTGACTTCCATCATTTGAATCTCTTGTTCATCTCCACTAATCTGAATGCCATCATTTACTCCCTTCCACTCACGGTGTCTCCCCTTTCTCTCTCCCTCTTTTCAGACTCCAGAGGAGCCGCCCTACCTGACAGTGGGCACTGATGTCAGCGCCAAGTACAGAGGGGCTTTCTGTGAGGCCAAGATTAAGACTGCCAAGAGACTGGTCAAGGCAAAGGTAACTGTTCAACACTTAATGACCAGGAGATGTAGTTTTGTCCTGTCTTAGTTTGGTAAGACAGTGACTATAGAATTGGCAATGGAGCACAAACAGTTCTAGGACCAGGCTAGTCTTAACAAAATAACTGTTTCACGGTAAGAAATGGTTAAGTAAACATCATAATCTGTGAAGTAACTATGTTTTAATTGTACAATGAATATACGTTGAAACATGGATTGAATTGCTGTTTATAGATGTTCTCATTCCCCCCATGGTGCCTCCTCTAGATGCCCAGAGGACTGTTGCTGTTTATAGATGTTCTCATTCCCCCCATGGTGCCTCCTCTAGATGCCCAGAGGACTGCTGCTGTTTATAGATGTTCTCATTCCCCCCATGGTGCCTCCTCTAGATGCCCAGAGGACTGTTGCTGTTTATAGATGTTCTCATTCCCCCCATGGTGCCTCCTCTAGATGCCCAGAGGACTGTTGCTGTTTATAGATGTTCTCATTCCCCCCATGGTGCCTCCTCTAGATGCCCAGAGGACTATTGCTGTTTATAGATGTTCTCATTCCCCCCATGGTGCCTCCTCTAGATGCCCAAAGGACTGTTGCTGTTTATAGATGTTCTCATTCCCCCCATGGTGCCTCCTCTAGATGCCCAGAGGACTGTTGCTGTTTATAGATGTTCTCATTCCCCCCATGGTGCCTCCTCTAGATGCCCAGAGGACTGTTGCTGTTTATAGATGTTCTCATTCCCCCCATGGTGCCTCCTCTAGATGCCCAGAGGACTGTTGCTGTTTATAGATGTTCTCATTCCCCCCATGGTGCCGCCTCTAGATGCCCAGAGGACTGTTGCTGTTTATAGATGTTCTCATTCCCCCCATGGTGCCTCCTCTAGATGCCCAGAGGACTGTTGCTGTTTATAGATGTTCTCATTCCCCCCATGGTGCCTCCTCTAGATGCCCAGAGGACTGTTGCTGTTTATAGATGTTTATAGATGTAAAGGAATGAATAAGAATATGTACATATAAATATATGGATGAGCGATGGCCGAACGGCATAGGCAAGATGCAGTAGATGGTATAGAGTACAGTATATACATATGAGATGAGTAATGTAGGATATGTAAACATTATATAAAGTGGCATTGTTTAAAGTGGCTAGTGATACATTTATTACATCCAATTTTTTATTATTAAAGTGGCTAGAGATTTGAGTCCGTATGTTGGCAGCAGCCACTCAATGTTAGTGATGGCTGTTTAACAGTCTGATGGCCTTGAGGTAGAAGCTGTTTTTCAGTTGTGCAGTCTTCACTACCCTCTGGAGAGCCTTACGGTTGTGGGCGGAGCAGTTGCCGTACCAGGCGGTAATACAGCCAGACAGGATGCTCTCGATTGTGCATCTGTAGAAGTTTGTGAGTGTTTTTGGTGACAAGCCACATTTCTTCAGCCTCCTGAGGTTGAAGAGGTGCTGTTGCGCCTTCTTCACTACGCTGTCTGTGTGGGTGGACCAATTCAGTTGGACCATGATGTGTACGCCGAGGAACTTAAAAAAATGAATTCCACTATTATTGCAGATATATTATGGACATTTTATGACATAGTCATTCGATTGAATTCTACATACGCGCTGAATACAACAGGTGTAGACCTTAGTGAAATGCTGAATACAACAGGTGTAGACCTAACAGTGAAATGCTGAATACAACAGGTGTAGACCTAACAGTGTAATGCTGAATACAACAGGTGTAGACCTTACAGTGAAATGCTGAATACAACAGGTGTAGACCTTACAGTGAAATGCTGAATACAACAGGTGTAGACCTTACAGTGAAATGCTGAATACAACAGGTGTAGACCTAACAGTGAAATGCCGAATACAACAGGTGTAGACCTTACAGTGAAATTCTGAATACAACAGGTGCGGCAGGTAGCCTAGTGGTTAGAGCGTTGGACTTGTAACCGGAGGGTTGCAAGTTCGAATCCCCGAGCTGACAAGGAAAAAATCTGTCGTTCTGCCCCTGAACAAGGCAGTTAACCCACTTGCCGTGCGGTAGCAGAGAGAACAGTCTATGAATAGAGTGGCTGGAGTCTTTGACAATTTTTAGGGCCTTCCTCTGACACCGCCTGGTATGGAGATGGCAGGAAGCTTGGCCCCATTGATGTACTGAGCCGTTCGCACTACCCTCTGTAGTGCCTTGCGGTCGGAGGCTGAGTAGTTGCCATACCAGGTAGTGATGCAACCAGTCGGGGTGCTCTCGATGGTGCAGCTGTAGAACCTTTTGAGGATCTGAGGACCCATGACAAAGTCTCCTGAGGGGGAATAGGTTTTGTCTGCCCTCTTCACGACTGTCTTGGTGTGCTTGGACCATGTTAGTTTGTTGGTGATGTGGACGCCAAGGAACTTGAAACTCTCAACCTGCTCCACTACAGCCCCGTTGATGAGAATGGGGGCGTTCTCGGGTCCTCTTTTTCCTGTAGTCCACAATCATCTCTTTTGTCTTGATCACGTTGAGGGAGAGGTTGTTGTCCTTGCACCACACGGCCAGTTCTCTGACCTCCTCCCTATAGGCTGTCTCATCGTTGTCGGTGATCAGGCCTACCACTGTTGTGTCATCTGCAAATTTAATGATGGTGTTGGAGTCGTGCCTGGCCGTGCAGTCAAGAGTGAACCGGGAGTATAGGAGGGGACTGAGCATGCACCCCTGAAGGTTCCTTGTGTTGCGGATCAGCGTGGTGGATGTGTTATCTACCCTAACCACCTGTGGGTGGCCCGCCAGGAAGTCCAGGATCCAGTTGCAAAGGGAGGTGTTTAGTCCCAGAGTCCTTAGCTGAGTGATGAGCTTTGAGGGCACTATGGCATTGAACACTGAGCTGTAGTCAATGAATAGCATTCTCACATAGGTGTTCCTTTTGTCCAGGTGGGAAAGTGCTGTGTGGAGTGCAATAGAGATTGCGTAATCTGTGGATCTGTTTGGGCTGTATTCAAATTGGATTGGATCTAGGGTTTTCTGGGATAATGGTGTTGATGTGAGCCATGACCAGCTTTTCAAAGCACTTCATGGCTACAGATATGAGTGCTACAGGTCGGTAAACATTTAGGTGGGTTACCTTAGTGTTCTTGGGCAAAGACACTATGGTGGTCTGCTTCAAACATGTTGGTATTACAGACTCAGACAGAGAGAGGTTGAAAATGTCAGTGAAGACACTTGCCAGTTGGTCAGCGCATGTTCGCAGTACACGTCCTGGTAATCCGTCTTCCGGAACAGCTGGTGCTCTCATGCATGTTTCTGTGTTATTTTTCTCGAAGTGACCATAGAAGTAGTTTAGCTCGTCTGGTAGGTGCGTGTCACTTGGCAGCTCTCGGCTGGTCTTCCCTTTGTAGTCTGTAATGGTTTACAAGCCTTGCCACGACGAGCATCAGAACCGGTGTAGTACGATTCGATCTTAGTCCTGTTTTGACGCTTTGCCTGTTTGATGGTTCGTCGGAGGGCATAGTGGGATATCTTATAAGCTTCCGGGTAAGAGTCACGCTCCATGAAAGCGTCAGCTCTAGCCTTTAGCTCAGTGGGGATGTTGTCTGTAATCCATGGCTTCTGGTTGGGGTATGTACGTACGGTCACTGTGGGGACGAAGTCATCGATGCACTTATTGCTGAAGCCAATTACAGATGTGGTGTACTCCTCAATGCCATTGGAGGAATCCCAGAACATTTACCAGTCTGTGATAGCAAAACAGTCCTGTAGTTTAGCATCTGCTTCATCTGACCACTTCTTTATTGATCTAGTCACTGGTGCTTCCAGCTTTAATTGTTGCTTGTAAGCAGGAATCAGGAGGATGGAATTATGGTCAGATTTACCAAATGGAGGGCGAGGGAGAGCTTTGTATGCGTCTCTGTGTGTGGAAGTAAAGGTGGTCCAGAGTTTTTGTTTCTCTGGTTGCACATTTAACATGCTGAAAGAAATTTGGTAAAACGGATTTAAGTTTCCCTGCATTAAAGTCCTCGGCTGCAAGGAGAGCCGCCTCTGGGTGAGCGTTTTCTTGTTTGCTTATGGCGGAATACAGCTCATTCAATGCTGTCTTAGTGCCAGCCTCAAAAAATACATATGAAAACTCTCTAGGTAGATAGTGTGGTCTACAGCGTATCATGAGGTACTCTACCTCAGGCGAGCAATAGCTCGAGACTTCCGTAGATATCGTGCACTAGCTGTTATTTACAAAAATACATAGTCCCTCGCCCTTGTCTTACCAGACGCCGTACAGCGTATAACCAGCCAGCTGTATGTTGACAGTCATTGTTCAGTCACGACTCCGTGAAGCATAAGATATTGCAGTTTATTTTTATGTCCCGTTGGTAGTTTAATCTTCCACGTAGGTCATCGATTTTGTTCTCCAAAGATTGCACGTTTGCTAGCAGAATGGAAGGAAGTGGAAGTTTATTCAATCGCCTACGAATTCTCAGAAGGCAGCCCGCCCTCCGGCCCCTTTTTCTCAGCCTCTTCACGCTAATCACGGGAAACATTTCTCCATGTATAGTATTGCAACCAATCAGCTGAGCAGCCTGACTTGTTTGCCACCTCTTGTGCATCATTTCTATGAGCCACACAATTCATCATCAATCCAGGGGGCTCTAACATTTCTCAGTTTAACAGCTGCATGCTTGTCAACAACTGGCATAAATACTTTTACAAATTCTTTCAGTACTCCATCTGGATTCACTTCCTCATACACATCAGACCAACATACACTTTTTACATCTTCAACCAGAGTCCTGAGTAAACATTTTGTTTGTTACTTTAGGCCCAACTTTTGGCACTTGGTCTTTCCTCGTTATTGCCACAATTGTACTACAGCAAAAGGGAACTGAAATGACTTTGGAGCAAAGCTCTGCAGCATTAGTGAAGATGTGATCATTACAAGTGGATTTCACAGATTGGTATACACTCTAGTTGGTTGAGTGATAACCTGGGCCATTTTACAGGCATTAGTTACAGTTTGTTCTTGTTTTATTTCACCTTTATTTAACCAGGTAGTTCTATCTGATGTCATAATACACCTTTATTTAACCAGGTAGTTCTATCTGATGTCATAATACACCTTTATTTAACCAGGTAGTTCTATCTGATGTCATAATACACCTTTATTTAACCAGGTAGTTCTATATGATGTCATAATACAGGGAGACCAGTTGAGAACAAGTTCTCATTTACAACTGCGACCTGGCCAAGATGAAGCAAAGCAGTGCGACCAAAAACAGCAACACAGGGTTACACATAAAGAAACGTACAGTCAATAACACAATAGACAAATCTATGTACAGTGTGTGCAAATGTGGAAGACTAGGGAGGTAAGACCGAGAGTATAGCCACCGTAAAACTTAAATTAAACGCCTAGTCCCTTTTTTAATGGCCGGGCAACGGCAGACATTTCAGCAAACAAACGTCTGTTTCAAATAAACGCCTGGTGTAAATGAATTGTTTATGATATTACCATGAATTAGCATGAGTTGTTTACGAGATTTGTTTGATTTGTTACATTTTAAATAATATAAAATGGTAAATTGTCCATTTTTATCACCAGTTATAAATTGCTAGCCAGTGGCTGCTAACAGCTGAATACTGCTATCTAACTGGCAAGCACAAAAACAGTTCATTTCAGAAGTACAGACCCAAATCGGCAGTTCACCCTCTAGTAGCTAAAGTATGAACTGCTGAAAATATTTTTTATTAAATAGAGGCATACTAAGACAACAAACATGACTGTGTGTACATGATGACACATTAGTGCAGGAAATGAAGAAATGTATTAAAATACTGGAAGTGAATGCTGGAATTAAACCATTAACTATGCAAATGAGCAAATCTGTGTGCGTTAAGGAAATAGATGCATGGCTCAAGTAGAAACCTGTCTCTAATAAGTGCCTGTTGTGTTCAGTGATTTAAGCAAATAAACACCCCTATTCATTGAGGTTTTACGGTAATTGTATAACCACCCAATGTTCACGTCACCCAGAAAATAGACCTGTGTTAACATCACACAATATCATTTACATCATTTAACAGACGCTCTTATCCAGATCAACTTACAGGAGCAATTAGGGTGAAGTGCCTTGCTCAAGAGCACATCAACAGATGTTTTTCACCTAGTCGGTTTGGGGATTCGAACCAGATAACTTTTGGTTACTGGCTCAATGCTCTTGACTGCTAGGCTACCTCCTGCCTATCAAGCATTGTACACAGTGTATCCTGGCTCAAATTAATTGGGCTGTATGTCCATATGCAAAACATTGTTGAGACGAGTCCAATGGCTCTATTGAACAAGGACAACCATATCTACTCACTGCTACCGTGATCGTGCAATAGGTGAAACACAAAGGCCACAATAATTGCTACAAAACATGACCATTCATTTTTTTGATCAGACTGCAGGCTCAATCAACCGACGATGCCATTGGTGAAAAAAATAAAATAAAATACCTCTATAATTATGTCTAAAACGCCTCTCCTCACTCATCATGATGGAGACTGGAAAAACACCCCAAATAATGTCTAGCGGTCGAGTTTCCCTTGAAAGTAAACAGCGTAGTGGAGTAGCGTTTCCACAACTATCGCTCTGGATTAGAGCGTCTGCTCAATGAATACAATGTCAATTTGAGACGCAGGCCCAGTATATCTTTCAGTTATCTGCCCCATCTGACTGACTGGCAACCTTCGCGATGACAACCTGGTGGTTTGTCCCAGTGTTGTAGCAACAATGTAGGCTAGTCGCTAGGAGTCAGGTAGAGGACAGAATGTTGGCTCAAAGTTATCAAGACACCATTCATCCTGTTATCCTGTGTATGAGCAAAGGGAAGAGTTTGTGTCTACTTGATGCTATGTGGCATCTAGGCTGTCACACAAATGCAAGACTACCACCATTCGATATGATGATCTGACTGCACTACTGAGGGGGAGAGTTGTACACGATATTTTGACAAGTTGTCGCTCCCAGGCCGTGTGATGTGGAGTAATCATCTAACCTAATTTCCCCTCTTCAGGTGACCTTGAAACCAGACCTGACCACAGTGGAGGTCAATGATGACAGCATCCAAGGCCCTCTGAAGGTAAGACGGCTTTGTAACTGTGATCTCATCACCTTTATTAGTGTCTCTTTTCAAGTCCATATGAACTGATCCAAACCTAGCCACTGTCGTGACTTGACTTTAACATTCATCTGAAGACTGTTATTTAACTAATCCACTAACTATATTTAATTGTTACCCAATTTAAATGTATCATGTAACAATTAACTCATTAGGTTCTGGGGCACCACGGGAGTGGTTCTTTAAAGAGTTACCATCTCCCTAATTAAACTCCAAATGGTCTTTATCACATCTATAAACATTCCATTTATTCATCAGAACCTCATATCATCATTCTGAACACTTGTAACCTCCTTGCATCAGAAACAAACTGATCCTTACTTATGATTCAGTCCTACACAACTTGGTTTATCATTTATTTACTAGCTAATTAAATGGGAACACAATTTTGCTTCGTTTATTGACTATCTGCTGAAAACAGGTCCCTAGCGGAATGACAACAACATGGCTGCTTGTTAAAGAGGAGAGAGAGACACTTAACATTGGTACATTCAGAAACTACTCTCACCAACAGTAACCGTGTAATGTGGAGTGATCATGTGGCTCAGTCTGGTTGTCGCTCCCAGGCCGTGTGATGTGGAGTGATCATATGGCTCAGTCTGGTTGTCGCTCCCAGGCCGTGTGATGTGGAGTAATCATATGGCTCAGTCTGGTTGTCGCTCCCAGGCCGTGTGATGTGGAGTAATCATATGGCTCAGTCTGGTTGTCGCTCCCAGGCCGTGTGATGTGGAGTGATCATATGGCTCAGTCTGGTTGTCGCTCCCAGGCCGTGTGATGTGGAGTGATCATATGGCTCAGTCTGGTTGTCGCTCCCAGGCCGTGTGATGTGGAGTAATCATGTGGCTCAGTCTGGTTGTCGCTCCAAGGCCGTGTGATGTGGAGTAATCATATGGCTCAGTCTGGTTGTCGCTCCCAGGCCGTGTGATGTGGAGTGATCATATGGCTCAGTCTGGTTGTCGCTCCCAGGCCGTGTGATGTGGAGTGATCATATGGCTCAGTCTGGTTGTCGCTCCCAGGCCGTGTGATGTGGAGTGATCATATGGCTCAGTCTGGTTGTCGCTCCCAGGCCGTGTGATGTGGTGTAATCATATGGCTCAGTCTGGTTGTCGCTCCCAGGCCGTGTGATGTGGAGTAATCATGTGGCTCTTTCTCTCTTTATTCTTTTCTAGGGTGAGTGGGGGTCTGATTAAAGTTATTCATTGCAAACCTGATGTAACCTATTTGGATTCTCGTGGACAATCATGACACCACTATATCTCGACATCAGGGCAGCCAGCCAGTCAGCTATTCAGTCAGCCAGTATTGAATGTTAACAGCAGTATGTCTGGTCTGTCAGGTAGGTGCTGTAGTAGAGGTGAAGAACCCTGATGGAGTGTACCAGGAAGCCTCCATCAACAAGCTGACAGACTGCAGTATATACACTGTTGGTGAGTAACACACTTTATACACTGTTGGTAAGTACGGAATAGTTGTCTTTCTCCTGAACAAAGTACTCTGGTGATATCGACTCCAGCAGTGCGGAGGGAGGGAGAGGCTGGCGCTCTATTGCTGCATCATGCCTGTGAGATGGGAGAGAGCAGACGCAGGGATGGAGAGAGGCGCTACTGGGCTACAGTAGCTTGTAACAGCCACAATGTTCTTTATCATCCTACATAACAGTGGCTGTATTGACTGGAGTAGCCTAGAGAATCTAGCCAGACAACTAAGCTAGCTAGTTAGTAATGTAGTAGGTTTAGATACAGTATAATCACCTAGCTACTTAGTAATGTAGAAGGATTAGATGCAGTATAATCAGCTAGCTAGTTAGTAATGTAGTAGGTTTAGATACAGTATAATCACATAGCTAGTTAGTAATGTAGTAGGTTTAGACACAGTATAATCACCTAGCTAGTTAGTAATGTAGTAGGTTTAGATACAGTATAATCACATAGCTAGTTAGTAATGTAGTAGGTTTAGACACAGTATAATCACCTAGCTAGTTAGTAATGTTGTAGGTTTATATACAGTATAATCAGCTAGCTAGTTAGTAATGTAGTAGGTTTAGATACAGTATAATCAGCTAGCTAGTTAGTCATGTAGTAGGTTTAGATACAGTATAATCAGCTAGCTAGTTAGTAATGTAGTAGGTTTAGATGCAGTATAATCACCTAGCTAGTTAGTAATGTTGTAGGTTTAGATACAGTATAATCAGCTAGTTAGTAATGTAGTAGGTTTAGATACAGTAGCTAGTTAGTAATGTAGTAGGTTTAGATACAGTATAATCAGCTAGCTAGTTAGTAATGTAGTAGGATTAGATGCAGTATAATCAGCTAGCTAGTTAGTAATGTAGTAGGTTTAGATACAGTATAATCACATAGCTAGTTAGTAATGTAGTAGGTTTAGATACAGTATAATCACCTAGCTAGTTAGTAATGTAGTAGGATTAGATACAGTATAATCACATAGCTAGTTAGTAATGTAGTAGGTTTAGATACAGTATAATCAGCTAGCTAGTTAGTAATGTAGTAGGTTTAGATACAGTATAATCACCTAGCTAGTTAGTAATGTAGTAGGTTTAGATACAGTATAATCACCTAGCTAGTTAGTAATGTAGTAGGTTTAGATGCAGTATAATCAGCTAGCTAGTTAGTAATGTAGTAGGTTTAGATGTAGCTAGTTAGTAATGTAGTAGGTTTAGATACAGTATAATCACCTAGCTAGTTAGTAATGTAGTAGGTTTAGATACAGTATAATAACCTAGCTACTTAGTAATGTAGTAGGATTAGATACAGTATAATCACATAGCTAGTTAGTAATGTAGTAGGTTTAGATACAGTATAATCACATAGCTAGTTAGTAATGTAGTAGGTTTAGATACAGTATAATCACCTAGCTAGTTAGTAATGTAGTAGGATTAGATACAGTATAATCACATAGCTAGTTAGTAATGTAGTAGGTTTAGATACAGTATAATCAGCTAGCTAGTTAGTAATGTAGTAGGTTTAGATACAGTATAATCACCTAGCTAGTTAGTAATGTAGTAGGTTTAGATGCAGTATAATCAGCTAGCTAGTTAGTAATGTAGTAGGTTTATATACAGTATAATCAGCTAGCTAGTTAGTAATGTAGTAGGTTTAGATACAGTATAATCACCTAGCTAGTTAGTAATGTAGTAGGTTTAGATGCAGTATAATCACCTAGCTAGTTAGTAATGTAGTAGGTTTAGATGCAGTATAATCAGCTAGCTAGTTAGTAATGTAGTAGGTTTAGATGCAGTATAATCACCTAGCTAGTTAGTAATGTAGTAGGTTTAGATGCAGTATAATCAGCTAGCTAGTTAGTAATGTAGTAGGTTTAGATACAGTATAATCACCTAGCTAGTTAGTAATGTAGTAGGTTTAGATACAGTATAATCAGCTAGCTAGTTAGTAATGTAGTAGATTTAGATACAGTATAATCACCTAGCTAGTTAGTAATGTAGTAGGTTTAGATGCAGTATAATCAGCTAGCTAGTTAGTAATGTAGTAGATTTAGATACAGTATAATCACCTAGCTAGTTAGTAATGTAGTAGGTTTAGATACAGTATAATCACCTAGCTAGTTAGTAATGTAGTAGGTTTAGATACAGTATAATCACCTAGCTAGTTAGTAATGTAGTAGGTTTAGATGCAGTATAATCAGCTAGCTAGTTAGTAATGTAGTAGGTTTATATACAGTATAATCAGCTAGCTAGTTAGTAATGTAGTTGGTTTAGATAGTATAATCAGCTAGCTAGTTAGTAATGTAGTAGGATTAGATGCAGTATAATCAGCTAGCTAGTTAGTAATGTAGTAGGTTTAGATACAGTATAATCACCTAGCTAGTTAGTAATGTAGTAGGTTTAGATACCGTATAATCACCTAGCTAGTTAGTAATGTAGTAGGTTTAGATACAGTATAATCAGCTAGCTAGTTAGTAATGTAGTAGGTTTAGATACAGTATAATCACCTAGCTAGTTAGTAATGTAGTAGGATTAGATACAGTATAATCACCTAGCTAGTTAGTAATGTAGTAGGTTTAGACACAGTATAATCACCTAGCTAGTTAGTAATGTAGTAGGATTAGATGCAGTATAATCAGCTAGCTAGTTAGTAATGTAGTCGGATTAGATACAGTATAATCACCTAGCTACTTAGTAATGTAGTAGGATTAGATGCAGTATAATCAGCTGGCTAGTTAGTAATGTAGTAGGATTAGATACAGTATAATCAGCTAGCTAGTTAGTAATGTAGTAGGTTTAGATACAGTATAATCACCTAGCTAGTTAGTAATGTAGTAGGATTAGATACAGTACAATCACCTAGCTAGTTAGTAATGTAGTAGGATTAGATGCAGTATAATCAGCTAGCTAGTTAGTATTATCAGCTAGCTAGTTAGTAATGTAGTAGGTTTAGATGCAGTATAATCACCTAGCTAGTTAGTAATGTAGTAGATTTAGATACAGTATAATCACCTAGCTAGTTAGTAATGTAGTAGGTTTAGATACAGTATAATCACCTAGCTAGTTAGTAATGTAGTAGGTTTAGATACAGTATAATCACCTAGCTAGTTAGTAATGTAGTAGGTTTATATACAGTATAATCAGCTAGCTAGTTAGTAATGTAGTAGATTTAGATACAGTATAATCTTCCTGGGGTTTATTATGGATCCCCATTAGTTCCTGCCAAGGCAGCAGCTACTCTTCCTGGGGTTTATTATGGATCCCCATTAGTTCCTGTCAAGGCAGCAGCTACTCTTCCTGGGGTTTATTACGGATCCCCTTTAGTTCCTGCCAAGGCAGCAGCTACTCTTCCTGGGGTTTATTATGGATCCCCATTAGTTCCTACCAAGGCAGCAGCTACTCTGCCTGGGGTTTATTATGGATCCCCATTAGTTCCTTTCAAGGCAGCAGCTACTCTTCCTGGGGTTTATTATGGATCCCCATTAGTTCCTTTCAAAGCAGCAGATACTCTTGCTGGGGTCCAACAAAATGAAGGCAGTTGTACAATTTTTAAAACATTACAATACATTCACAACATATTGCACAACACATGAACTGTGTGCCCTCAGGCCCCTACTCCACTACCACATATCTACAATACAAATGTCATGTCTATGTGCCTGTACCTGTGTGTGTCTCTTCACAGTCCCCGCTGTTCCATAAAGTGTATCTTTCTGCTTTTTTATAACATTCTACTGCTGCATCAGCTACCTGGTGTGGAATAGAGTTCCATGTAGTCATGGCTCTATGTAGTACTGTGCACCTCCCAGTCTGTTCTGGACTTGGGGACTGTGAAGAGACCTCTGGTGGCATGTCTTGTGGGGTCTGAACTGTGTGCCAGTCATTTAAACAGACAGCTCGGTACTTTCAACATGTCATTATCTCTCATAAATACAATTCCTCGTTGAAGAGTACTCCTCATTTCATTAACTTTTAATTCTGTCATTTTATTTAATCATTCATTGCATGAGTGAACTCTCACTCCACTTGCTACACATTGAGCCTCTGTTTGACCAACATCAACACCAGCTACTAGTCGGTGAGGGCTATCGGCAGCTACTAGTCGGTGAGGGCTATCGGCAGCTACTAGTCGGTGAGGGCTATCGGCAGCTACTAGTCGGTGAGGGCTATCGGCAGCTACTTTTATGGGGTGCACATAATAACGACGAAGTTGAAAAGTTAGTTTTATTATATGAATCATTTGAAATGTCACGGTATATCCTTGTATCTAACAATGTCACATATATATTTTAATTTAGAAAAAGCCTTTTCAGTGTTAAAATAAGGCTTAACATTTTTCCCCTGCAAAAATGCATACTCACAAGTACTAACATCCGTTGGAATATTGGAATAACTACTGAGCCAATCTGTTCTCAGCCAGTCTTAAAACCCACCAGGCAGTCTGTATTGGAACCTATGATTTAGTCACGGAGACAGAACAGTTTGTTTGCAATATCGCCCTGAACGAGAGGTAGTGGGTGTGCTTGTCTACATCCAATAGGGCACCCTATTCCCTATGGGACCTGGTCAAAAGTAATGCACTAAATAGGGAATAGGGTCCATTTGTGACAAAGCCTTTGTATGTAAACGCCATGGCCTACATTCTGCCTAACTACTTTTTCACTTTATCTCTCTCCCTCCATCTCTCTCTTCATCGCTCTCCCTCCATCTCTCTCTTTATCTCTCTCCCTCATCTCTCTCTTCATCGCTCTCCCTCATCTCTCTTCATCGCTCTCCCTCCATCTCTCACTTTATCGCTCTCCCTCATCTCTCTCTTCATCGCTCTCCCTCCATCTCTCTCTTTATCGCTCTCCCTCATCTCTCTCTTCATCGCTCTCCCTCATCTCTCTCTTCATCGCTCTCCCTCCATCTCTCTCTTTATCGCTCTCCCTCATCTCTCTCTTTATCTCTCTCCCTCCATCTCTCTCTTCATCGCTCTCCCTCATCTCTCTCTTCATCGCTCTCCCTCATCTCTCTTCATCGCTCTCCCTCCATCTCTCTCTTTATCGCTCTCCCTCCATCTCTCTTTATCTCTCTCCCTCATCTCTCTTTATCTCTCTCCCTCATCTCTCTCTTCATCGCTCTCCCTCATCTCTCTCTTTATCACTCTCCCTCATCTCTCTCTTTATCTCTCTCCCTCATCTCTCTTCATCGCTCTCCCTCATCTCTCTCATCGCTCTCCCTCATCTCTCTCTTCATCGCTCTCCCTCATCTCTCTCTTTATCTTTCTCCCTCATCTCTCTCTTTATCTTTCTCCCTCATCTCTCTACCTCTTCTCTCTTTATCGCTCTCCCCCCCAGTGTTTGATGATGGTGATGAGAAGACACTGAGGCGTTCCTCTCTCTGCCTGAAAGGAGCGCGTCACTTTGCAGAGAGCGAGGCAAGTCTCAGTTGGACTCTCATTCTACCAGTTTAACTAAAGGCCTTCGTCCCAAATGGCACCCTATTCCCTCTTCTAGTGCACTTCGTTTGACCAGAACCTTATAAGGGGATAGGTCAAAAGTAGTGCGCTATATAGAGAATAGGGTGCCATTCGGGAACCGGTCACCTAACCCGTCTGCCTATTATTATTACTGAACCGGTCACCTAACACGTCTGCCTATTATTATAAATGAACCGGTCACCTAACCCGTCTGCCTATTATTATAAATGAACCGGTCACCTAACCCGTCTGCCTATTATTATAAATGAGCAGGTCACCTAACCCGTCTGCCTATTATTATAACTGAACCGGTCACCTAACCCGTCTGCCTATTATTATAAATGAACCGGTCACCTAACCCGTCTGCCTATTATTATAAATGAACCGGTCACCTAACCCGTCTGCCTATTATTATAACTGAACCGGTCACCTAACCCGTCTGCCTATTATTATAAATGAACCGGTCACCTAACCCGTCTGCCTATTATTATAAATGAACCGGTCACCTAACCCGTCTGCCTATTATTATAAATGAACCGGTCACCTAACCCGTCTGCCTATTATTATAAATGAACCGGTCACCTAACCCGTCTGCCTATTATTATAAATGAACCGGTCACCTAACCCGTCTGCCTATTATTATAAATGAACCGGTCACCTAACCCGTCTGCCTATTATTATAAATGAACCGGTCACCTAACCCGTCTGCCTATTATTATAAATGAACCGGTCACCTAACCCGTCTGCCTATTATTATAAATGAACCGGTCACCTAACCCGTCTGCCTATTATTATAAATGAACCGGTCACCTAACCCGTCTGCCTATTATTATAAATGAACCGGTCACCTAACCCGTCTGCCTATTATTTTAAATGAACCGGTCACCTAACCCGTCTGCCTATTATTATTATTACTGAACCGGTCACCTAACCCGTCTGCCTATTATTATTATTACTGAACCGGTCACCTAACCCGTCTGCCTATTATTATAAATGAACCGGTCACCTAACCCGTCTGCCTATTATTATTACTGAACCGGTCACCTAACCCGTCTGCCTATTATTATAAATGAACCGGTCACCTAACCCGTCTGCCTATTATTATAAATGAACCGGTCACCTAACCCGTCTGCCTATTATTATGAATGAACCGGTCACCTAACCCGTCTGCCTATTATTATGAATGAACCGGTCACCTAACCCGTCTGCCTATTATTATGAATGAACCGGTCACCTAACCCGTCTGCCTATTATTATAACTGAACCGGTCACCTAACCCGTCTGCCTATTATTATAACTGAACCGGTCACCTAACCCGTCTGCCTATTATTATAAATGAACCGGTCACCTAACCCGTCTGCCTATTATTATAAATGAACCGGTCACCTAACCCGTCTGCCTATTATTATAAATGAACCGGTCACCTAACCCGTCTGCCTATTATTATAAATGAACCGGTCACCTAACCCGTCTGCCTATTATTATAAATGAACCGGTCACCTAACCCGTCTGCCTATTATTATAAATGAACCGGTCACCTAACCCGTCTGCCTATTATTATAAATGAACCGGTCACCTAACCCGTCTGCCTATTATTATAATTGAACCGGTCACCTAACCCGTCTGCCTATTATTATAAATGAACCGGTCACCTAACCCGTCTGCCTATTATTATAAATGAACCGGTCACCTAACCCGTCTGCCTATTATTATAAATGAACCGGTCACCTAACCCGTCTGCCTATTATTATAAATGAACCGGTCACCTAACCCGTCTGCCTATTATTATAAATGAACCGGTCACCTAACCCGTCTGCCTATTATTATAAATGAACCGGTCACCTAACCCGTCTGCCTATTATTATTACTGAACCGGTCACCTAACCCGTCTGCCTATTATTATAAATGAACCGGTCACCTAACCCGTCTGCCTATTATTATAAATGAACCGGTCACCTAACCCGTCTGCCTATTATTATAAATGAACCGGTCACCTAACCCGTCTGCCTATTATTATAAATGAACCGGTCACCTAACCCGTCTGCCTATTATTATAAATGAACCGGTCACCTAACCAGTCTGCCTATTATTATAAATGAACCGGTCACCTAACCCGTCTGCCTATTATTATAAATGAACCGGTCACCTAACCCGTCTGCCTATTATTATAAATGAACCGGTCACCTAACCCGTCTGCCTATTATTATAAATGAACCGGTCACCTAACCCGTCTGCCTATTATTATAAATGAACCGGTCACCTAACCCGTCTGCCTATTATTATAAATGAACCGGTCACCTAACCCGTCTGCCTATTATTATTACTGAACCGGTCACCTAACCCGTCTGCCTATTATTATAAATGAACCGGTCACCTAACCCGTCTGCCTATTATTATAAATGAACCGGTCACCTAACCCGTCTGCCTATTATTATAAATGAACCGGTCACCTAACCCGTCTGCCTATTATTATAAATGAACCGGTCACCTAACCCAACCCGTCTGCCTATTATTATAACTGAACCGGTCACCTAACCCGTCTGCCTATTATTATAAATGAACCGGTCACCTAACCCGTCTGCCTATTATTATAAATGAACCGGTCACCTAACCCGTCTGCCTATTATTATAAATGAGCGGTCACCTAACCCGTCTGCCTATTATTATAAATGAACCGGTCACCTAACCCGTCTGCCTATTATTATAAATGAACCGGTCACCTAACCCGTCTGCCTATTATTATTACTGAACCGGTCACCTAACCCGTCTGCCTATTATTATAAATGAACCGGTCACCTAACCCGTCTGCCTATTATTATAAATGAACCGGTCACCTAACCCGTCTGCCTATTATTATAACTGAACCGGTCACCTAACCCGTCTGCCTATTATTATAACTGAACCGGTCACCTAACCCGTCTGCCTATTATTATAAATGAACCGGTCACCTAACCCGTCTGCCTATTATTATAAATGAACCGGTCACCTAACCCGTCTGCCTATTATTATTACTGAACCGGTCACCTAACCCGTCTGCCTATTATTATAAATGAACCGGTCACCTAACCCGTCTGCCTATTATTATTACTGAACCGGTCACCTAACCCGTCTGCCTATTATTATAAATGAACCGGTCACCTAACCCGTCTGCCTATTATTATAAATGAACCGGTCACCTAACCCGTCTGCCTATTATTATAAATGAACCGGTCACCTAACCCGTCTGCCTATTATTATAAATGAACCGGTCACCTAACCCGTCTGCCTATTATTATAAATGAACCGGTCACCTAACCCGTCTGCCTATTATTATTACTGAACCGGTCACCTAACCCGTCTGCCTATTATTATAAATGAACCGGTCACCTAACCCGTCTGCCTATTATTATAAATGAACCGGTCCACCTAACCCGTCTGCCTATTATTATTACTGAACCGGTCACCTAACCCGTCTGCCTATTATTATTACTGAACCGGTCACCTAACCCGTCTGCCTATTATTATTACTGAACCGGTCACCTAACCCGTCTGCCTATTATTATAAATGAACCGGTCCACCTAACCCGTCTGCCTATTATTATAAATGAACCGGTCACCTAACCCGTCTGCCTATTATTATAAATGAACCGGTCACCTAACCCGTCTGCCTATTATTATAAATGAACCGGTCACCTAACCCGTCTGCCTATTATTATAAATGAACCGGTCACCTAACCCGTCTGCCTATTATTATTACTGAACCGGTCACCTAACCCGTCTGCCTATTATTATTACTGAACCGGTCACATAACCCGTCTGCCTATTATTATAAATGAACCGGTCACCTAACCCGTCTGCCTATTATTATAAATGAACCGGTCACCTAACCCGTCTGCCTATTATTATAAATGAACCGGTCACCTAACCCGTCTGCCTATTATTATAAATGAACCGGTCACCTAACCCGTCTGCCTATTATTATAAATGAACCGGTCACCTAACCCGCCTGCCTATTATTATAAATGAACCGGTCACCTAACCCGTCTGCCTATTATTATCACTGAACCGGTCACCTAACCCGTCTGCCTATTATTATAAATGAACCGGTCACCTAACCCGTCTGCCTATTATTATAAATGAACCGGTCACCTAACCCGTCTGCCTATTATTATAAATGAACCGGTCACCTAACCCGCCTGCCTATTATTATAAATGAACCGGTCACCTAACCCGTCTGCCTATTATTATTACTGAACCGGTCACCTAACCCGTCTGCCTATTATTATAAATGAACCGGTCACCTAACCCGTCTGCCTATTATTATAAATGAACCGGTCACCTAACCCGTCTGCCTATTATTATAAATGAACCGGTCACCTAACCCGTCTGCCTATTATTATTACTGAACCGGTCACCTAACCCGTCTGCCTATTATTATAACTGAACCGGTCACCTAACCCGTCTGCCTATTATTATAAATGAACCGGTCACCTAACCCGTCTGCCTATTATTATAAATGAACCGGTCACCTAACCCGTCTGCCTATTATTATAAATGAACCGGTCACCTAACCCGTCTGCCTATTATTATAAATGAACCGGTCACCTAACCCGTCTGCCTATTATTATTACTGAACCGGTCACCTAACCCGTCTGCCTATTATTATAACTGAACCGGTCACCTAACCCGTCTGCCTATTATTATAACTGAACCGGTCACCTAACCCGTCTGCCTATTATTATAACTGAACCGGTCACCTAACCCGTCTGCCTATTATTATAACTGAACCGGTCACCTAACCCGTCTGCCTATTATTATAAATGAACCGGTCACCTAACCCGTCTGCCTATTATTATTACTGAACCGGTCACCTAACCCGTCTGCCTATTATTATAAATGAACCGGTCACCTAACCCGTCTGCCTATTATTATAAATGAACCGGTCACCTAACCCGTCTGCCTATTATTATAAATGAACCGGTCACCTAACCCGTCTGCCTATTATTATAACTGAACCGGTCACCTAACCCGTCTGCCTATTATTGTAAATGAACCGGTCACCTAACCCGTCTGCCTATTATTATAAATGAACCGGTCACCTAACCCGTCTGCCTATTATTATAAATGAACCGGTCACTTAACCCGTCTGCCTATTATTGTAAATGAACCGGTCACCTAACCCGTCTGCCTATTATTATAAATGAACCGGTCACCTAACCCGTCTGCCTATTATTATAAATGAACCGGTCACCTAACCCGTCTGCCTATTATTATAACTGAACCAGTCACCTAATCTCTGTTCCAGACACTAGATCGTCTCCCTCTCACCAACCCCGAGCACTTCGGCACTCCTGTCATCGGCAAGAAGGGGAACCGTGGACGCAGGTCCAATCCAGTGTGAGTATCTGGCCTCATGCCCCACCTGCCTGTCTGTTGTACGCTGTTCACACTGGGCTGAGGATTGGGCTTGTCGTTGTTGTTGTTAGCTAGCGCTAGTCGGCTGTATCTTCGGCAAATATTTGACATCCTATAGCTTGTTCTCCATCATTTGAAATAAAATAGTGAGCCAACATGACTGATCAGAACTCCTTCTGACATGCTCTCCTCTTTCTGCAGCAGATATACAGTATAGTGATTCATGTTTGGAACATCAAATCACAATAGAATTGCCGTATTGAATCGCAATACATATAGAATGGTAAGAATCGCAGTACGTATCGGCACCTAAGTACGGTGAGGTCCCTGGCAACTCCCAGCCCTACTTAGTGATACCGGTGCTATGCTAAAAGTTACCTGGATGAAGGAATGAGATGCCTGCACACGGAATAGTTATACCCTGATCCTGCCTCTCCTCTCCTGGGAGGTACACATTCCTGGGAATAGAGCCGGCCAGGGCTGGAATCTGTCTGGAGTTCATTGGGAATCATGTAACCCAATATTGCAAGCTCTGATATTACTAAAATGTGGAAATACAAGTAGTCAGTTGTCTGTTCTACATAAACAAACAGCATTAGGATATCTTAATGTATTTAGGAAATATAGACCTGTAAACGCGTACAATATGTTGAAATATCAACTAGGATTATTTATGATGAATGTAATTTTAACTTTTTGGTAGCTGTTCAATAGCTGATTAGATACTACTGCACTGTTTGAGCTAGGAACACAAAGCATTTCGCTACACCCCGCAAAGTATGTGTATATGACCAATACGATTTGATTTAAATAGACAACTTTCCAAGTCAAATTTGCTCTCGTTCCGTGCTGTATGGTCCAATACGTCTGCCTGTCTCCAACATGACCTTTTTCTGGCTCACTGCATTTGTGATGCACATTGGGATGTTCTGGTGCTCTGGTCCTGTTCGGGTTGAGCTGCCACATTGCTTCTTCCAGACAACCATGTCTACCATCCTGGCTGTCTGCCCTGGAGTTGCTGTACATGTTGCCTTGGTGACATTATGGTGTATCGGGAGGATGCAACCACACATGACGACAAGAATATAAGGCAGGTTGTCACTACAACGAACCAACAGCCTGACAGCTCATAAGGCAGGTTTATGTAATTTCTTGTCAATAAGTGTCAGCTTGTGTTTAGAGGCCTCGTTAGGATGGTCAAACTTCAAGATGCTTTTATGTGGTTGTGTATGGTGGCCAGGGTGGTTGTGTATGGTGGCCAGGGTGGTTGTGTAACAAAAGCCCAGCTGTATGTGGTTGTGTGAAGCTGCTGTGCTACGTCCCTCACAGCCAACACTTCATAGTCCTAGTCCTATGATCTACACTCTAACTGACCTCTAGGTAACCTGAGGTCACCCTCACTGGTCCTGTTACTGGGCCTGACCCAGTCGATCATCACAGCCAACTACCCACAGTTAATATCGGCCAAATGATCATCCTACCTGACATCCAAACGAACATAAAGGAATATGTAGGGTGTGACCTGCATGACTTATACATTCAACATAAACCCCACTCACAGGTCAGTTAGGTGTTGAAAGATCTAAAGGCAAGTCTGTTTGACCTTTCTGACTTTCCTCGAGCAGCTGACTGTTGTATTACAGTTCCTGTCATTTGGTGACGCTACTGTGTGCTTGTGTCACGTAAGGCTTGTTATTATATTTAGTGAAACATTGTTGATATGTTGGAAGTGTATAACTGAGATGAAATCAGATACTATATTAAAAACTAGAGTCCGACCGATATTATCAGCCATTATTAGCCTTTTACAGATGTATTTGTATCGGAGTTGAATCCACGGAAAAAGACTGATAAAAGATGTGGAGAAAATGGTCAGTTTAATTTGGCCTTTAATTTTGCATTTCAATATTATGTCCTGAAGAGGGCGCTCTTTACATGGCTAAACGCCTATCTTGCCTTGGCGCTACAGCAAGACTGAAAAACCAATGTAACTACACTAGTCAGAGAGGAGTGGACTGCTTCTTCTATGGTGAGTGCTGAGTAGATAGCAGCTTGCCAGCTCGATAAAGTACCAAGAATGGCCATATACTGTCAGGTGTAGTGGCCATATATACTGTCAGGCGTAGTGGCCATATATACTGTCAGGTGTAGTGGCCATATATACTGTCAGGTGTAGTGGCCATATATACTGTCAGGTGTAGTGGCCATATATACTGTCATCTGTAGTGGCCATATATACTGTCATCTGTAGTGGCCATATATACTGTCAGGTGTAGTGGCCATTTATACTGTCATCTGTAGTGGCCATTTATACTGTCAGGTGTAGTGGCCATATATACTGTCAGGTGTAGTGGCCATATATACTGTCAGGTGTAGTGGCCATATATACTGTCAGGTGTAGTGGCCATATATACTGTCAGGTGTAGTGGCCATATATACTGTCAGGTGTAGTGGCCATATATACTGTCAGGTGTAGTGGCCATTTATACTGTCATCTGTAGTGGCCATTTATACTGTCATCTGTAGTGGCCATATATACTGTCAGGTGTAGTGGCCATTTATACTGTCAGGTGTAGTGGCCATTTATACTGTCAGGTGTAGTGGCCATTTATACTGTCAGGTGTAGTGGCCATTTATACTGTCAGGTGTAGTGGCCATATATACTGTCATCTGTAGTGGCCATTTATACTGTCATCTGTAGTGGCCATATATATATCTGTCATATTTAAAATATATATATGTTTATTCCACCTTTATTTAACCAGGGAGGCCAGTTGAGAACAAGTTCTCATTTAGAACTGCGACCTGGCCAAGACAATGCAAAGCAGTGCGACACAAACAACAACACAGAGTTACACATGGAGTAAACAAACACACAGTCAATACAAAGTAAAAAAATCTATGTACAGTGCAAATGTAGGGAGGTAAGGCAATTAATGGGCCATAGAGTTGAAATAATTTATCATTAATACTGGAGTGATAGATGTGCAGATGATGATGAGCAAGTAGAGATAGTGGGGTGCAACAGAGCAAGAGGATGAATAACAATATGGGGATGAGGTAGTTGGGTGGGCTATCAATGATCTGTGAGCTGCTCTGACAGCTGGTGCTTAAAGCTGGTGAGGGAGATGTGAGTCTCCAGCTTCAGTGATTTTTGCAGTTCGTTCCAGTCATTGGCAGCAGAGAACTGGAAGGAAAGGCGGCCAAAGGAAGTGTTGGCTTTGGGGATGACCAGTGAAATATACATGCTGGAGCACGTGCTACGGGTGGGTGTTGCTGTGGTGACCAGTGACCTAGCAAAGACTTATAGATGTAGTGGCCATACAGACTGGCCATATATACATACATACACTCATTAGTTTAAATGTAGTTAAGACTGAGAGGTCTACCTACACTCATTAGTTTAAATGTAGTTAAGACTGAGAGGTCTACCTACACTCATTAGTTTAAATGTAGTTAAGACTGAGCTAAATGCTAAATGTCACTTTTTGTGTGTTGGATTTGAATGCTTCTTGATTCTCTTTAACAGACAGGAGGAGGAGTCGTCTTCGCCGTCCAGTGGAGAGGAGGAGAGTGACGGGAGACAGAATGAAGAGCTTTATGGGAAGGTGGTATGTGTTGAGGGGGGTTCTGCCTCTACTGGAGACCGGAAGAACAAGACCACTGGATGGTACCCTGCCCTGGTGAGACTGTCTGTCTGTCTCTGTCTAGGAAGGTGGTATGTGTTGGGGGGGGTTTTGTGTGTTTGACAAGGTGATGTGTGTGTGTGTGTGTGTGTTTGACAAGGTGATGTGTGTGTGTGTGTGTGTGTGTGTGTGTGTGTGTGTGTTTGACAAGGTGAGTGTGTGTGTGTGTGTTTGAGAAGGTGGTGTGTGTGTGTGTGTGTGTGTTTGAGAAGGTGGTGTGTGTGTGTGTGTGTGTGTGTGTTTGAGAAGGTGGTGTGTGTGTGTGTGTGTGTGTTTGAGAAGGTGGTGTGTGTGTGTGTGTGTGTTTGAGAAGGTGGTGTGTGTGTGTGTGTGTTTGACAAGGTGATGTGTGTGTGTGTGTGTTTGAGAAGGTGTGTGTGTGTGTGTGTGTGTTTGAGAAGGTGGTGTGTGTGTGTGTGTGTTTGAGAAGGTGTGTGTGTGTGTGTGTGTGTGTGTGTGTGTTTGAGAAGGTGGTGTGTGTGTGTGTGTGTGTTTGAGAAGGTGGTGTGTGTGTGTGTGTGTGTGTGTGTGTTTGAGAAGGTGGTGTGTGTGTGTGTGTGTGTGTGTGTGTTTGAGAAGGTGGTGTGTGTGTGTGTGTGTGTGTGTGTGTTTGAGAAGGTGGTGTGTGTGTGTGTGTGTGTGTGTGTGTGTGTTTGAGAAGGTGGTGGTGTGTGTGTGTGTGTGTTTGAGAAGGTGGTGTGTGTGTGTGTGTGTGTGTGTGTTTGAGAAGGTGGTGTGTGTGTGTGTGTGTGTGTGTGTTTGAGAAGGTGGTGTGTGTGTGTGTGTGTGTGTTTGACAAGGTGATGTGTGTGTGTGTGTGTTTGAGAAGGTGGTGTGTGTGTGTGTGTGTGTTTGAGAAGGTGGTGTGTGTGTGTGTGTGTGTTTGAGAAGGTGGTGTGTGTGTGTGTGTGTGTTTGAGAAGGTGGTGTGTGTGTGTGTGTGTGTTTGAGAAGGTGGTGTGTGTGTGTGTGTGTTTGAGAAGGTGGTGTGTGTGTGTGTGTGTGTTTGAGAAGGTGGTGTGTGTGTGTTTGAGAAGGTGGTGTGGATGGGGGCTCTGTCTCTACTGGCGACAGGAAGAACACAGCAAGCTAACCTGGCCTGGTGAGATCATCTTGTCTCTCTGTCTGTGTTGCCGTCACTGCTAAATCGTTGTCGCTAGTCCCAAAATATATATATATATATATATACAGTACCAGTCAAACGTTTGGGCACACGTGCTCATTTAAGTATTTTCCTTCATTTTTACTTTTTTCTACATTGTAGAATAATAGTGAAGACATCAAAACTATGAAATAACACATACGGAATCATGTAGTAACTAAAAAGTGCTAAACAAATCAAAATGTATTTTATATTTGAGATTCTTCAAAGTAGCCACCCTTTGCCTTGATGACAGCTTTGTACACTTGGCATTCTCTCAACCAGCTTCATGTGGTAGTCACCTGGAATGCATTTCAATTAACAGGTGTCATATTGGAGAGGTTTGTTTTGTGGCATATTGGATGGGTCTGTTCTGTGGCATATTGGATGGGTCTGTTCTGTGGCATATTGGAGGGGGTTGTTCTATGGCATATTGAGGGGTTGTTCTATGGCATATTGGATGGGTCTGTTCTGTGGCATATTGGAGGGGGTTGTTCTATGGCATATTGGAGGGGTTTGTTCTATGGCATATTGGAGGGGTTTGTTCTATGGCATATTGGAGGGGGTTGTTCTATGGCATATTGGAGGGGGTTGTTCTATGGCATATTGGAGGGTTTGTTCTATGGCATATTGGAGGGGTTGTTCTATGGCATATTGGAGGGGGTTGTTCTATGGCATATTGGAGGGGGTTGTTCTATGGCATATTGGAGGGGTTGTTCTATGGCATATTGGAGGGGGTTGTTCTATGGCATATTGGAGGGGGTTGTTCTATGGCATATTGGAGGGGTTGTTCTATGGCATATTGGAGGGGTTGTTCTATGGCATATTGGAGGGTTGTTCTATGGCATATTGGAGGGGTTGTTCTATGGCATATTGGAGGGGTTGTTCTATGGCATATTGGAGGGGTTGTTCTATGGCATATTGGAGGGGTTGTTCTATGGCATATTGGAGGGGGTTGTTCTATGGCATATTGGAGGGGGTTGTTCTATGGCATATTGGAGGGGGTTGTTCTGTGGCATATTGGAGGGGGTTGTTCTATGGCATACTGGAGGGGGTTGTTCTATGGCATATTGGAGGGGGTTGTTCTATGGCATACTGGAGGGGGTTGTTCTATGGCATACTGGAGGGGTTTGTTCTGTCATCCATACACACTTTGCTCTGTGCCTTGTCTGAGCAGTCATACTCACTCTGTTTTTCTCTTTTTCGCCCCCCACCAGGTCATCACCCCAGACTGCCATGAAGAGGCCATCATGAAGAAAGACACCATCTTCATCCGCTCCTTCAAGGATGGCAAATTGTGAGTCATTTGAAGTGCTTCATTATAAAGCACTTGTTATTTGCATGGTCATGATGTGTAACTTGCACCTGTAGAGTTGTGAAGAAAGATCCACGTTTCTCTTCTGCTAGGATTCCGTTCAGAGGCAAAATGGACAAATGGTCACTTTGAATTCAAAGAGTCTGCTAAACGGCATGTGTTATCATTATATTAGGCTTTGAAATATTCCATTACATCTGAAAGGAGAAAAAGCTCAAACTGAGAAACTGCACAACATCTTTCTGCGGAACAGAAAGCCCAGGAAATGTGTCTGCCCTCCCTGGCAGGGAGAGTGGTGTCTGATTGGGGAGACGGCTAACATAGCTTTGCACACTGCATTCTTATTAGCCCCGGACTATCTCTAGCCTCGGGCTAGCTTAGCCTGTGTTCACACAAGCAGGCTTAACTCAAACCAACTGTCACTTTCCCCGAGTATAATATTCAAATTAGGCAACAATTGAACTGTGATTGGCTAGCCCTGAAATTCAGTGCTAACCCTGTTCCAGAACAGGGCCAGCTAGCCCTGGGCTAAGGTTGGTGCTATCCCTCTTTAGAACACTTGCTTAGCCTAGACTAAACGCTCCCTTAGCCCAGACTAAACGCAGTGTGATTGTGGCTTGAACAGACCTCACGAAGCAGCCCAGACAGAGGCAGAGAGAAGGGAGGGCTCAGATTGTTGACAACGTAAACCATATTTACTCTCCAATGTTTATTGAAAACCTAAATAGATGTGCACAATGAGCCCTTGTTGTCTCTGTTACAGTTGTCGGTTAGCTAGCTAGTGGATTTTAGCCACCTCAAAACAAGACATGGTATCAAGAACACGATAAAACTAGCTGAAATGAGCCACCTAGGATTCCCCACAAGGCCACTTTGTGTTATTGTTGGTAGCTATCTGGCCATCCTGAATCACATCAACACACAGACTTCTGTCCCATTGAAGCATGCGCATTGGTTTCCTTGTGCCAGCTAACCCGTCTATGTGACCAGCAATTTTCTATTTCAGAATTTTTTCAATTTCATGCTCCGTGAACACATCCCAGGACTCAATCTTCCCTCTCTAGTGGATATTCCAATATTTAGGTTAAATATATGGCTCTCCTAACAACACAACTGAACAATGTTGGCCTGGACCCACCCCAGTCCAAGCTGAAGACCTATTTACTGTGACATGAAATGGCTGTTGAGGGCCTTTATCAGCTGTGGTCAGAGCAGCTAGCTAGCAGGCAGCTGGCTGGGAGGTGACGGGTAGAGCTGATGACGGCAAGATAGGATGAAAGAACAGATGATCATTCTGAGAGGAAGTGGAAGCTGCTGTAATTGACTGTAGCAGCTAGAGATCAGGGGAGGCCATTGAGGTCACGGTCTCTAGTTCCTTATCTCTAGTTCCTTACTGATGGGACAGATTTAGGTTGCCAGGTTCCTCTGTATAATAGAAACAGATGGGACAGATTTAGGTTGCCAGGTTCCTCTGTAAAAGAAACTGGGACAGATTTAGATTACCAGGTTCCTCTGTGTAATAGAAACCGATGGGACAGATTTAGGTTGCCAGGTTCCTCTGTATAATAGAAACAGATGGGACAGATTTAGGTTGCCAGGTTCCTCTGTAAAAGAAACTGGGACAGATTTAGATTACCAGGTTCCTCTGTGTAATAGAAACCGATGGGACAGATTTAGGTTGCCAGGTTCCTCTGTAATAGAAACTGGGACAGATTTAGGTTGCCAGGTTCCTCTGTAATAGAAACTGGGACAGATTTAGGTTGCCAGGTTCCTCTGTAATAGAAACTGGGACAGATTTAGGTTGCCAGGTTCCTCTGTAATAGAAACTGGGACAGATTTAGGTTGCCAGGTTCCTCTGTGTAATAGAAACCGATGGGACAGATTTAGGTTGCCAGGTTCCTGTGTAATAGAAACCGATGGGACAGATTTAGGTTGCCAGGTTCCTCTGTAATATAAACTGGGACAGATTTAGGTTGCCAGGTTCCTCTGTAATAGAAACTGGGACAGATTTAGGTTGCCAGGTTCCTCTGTGTAATAGAAACAGATGGGACAGATTTAGGTTGCCAGGTTCCTCTGTAAAAGAAACTGGGACAGATTTAGATTACCAGGTTCCTCTGTGTAATAGAAACCGATGGGACAGATTTAGGTTGCCAGGTTCCTCTGTATAATAGAAACAGATGGGACATATTTAGGTTGCCAGGTTCCTCTGTAAAAGAAACTGGGACAGATTTAGATTACCAGGTTCCTCTGTGTAATAGAAACCGATGGGACAGATTTAGGTTGCCAGGTTCCTCTGTAATAGAAATTGGGACAGATTTAGGTTGCCAGGTTCCTCTGTAATATAAACTGGGACAGATTTAGGTTGCCAGGTTCCTCTGTAATAGAAACTGGGACAGATTTAGGTTGCCAGGTTCCTCTGTAATAGAAACTGGGACAGATTTAGGTTGCCAGGTTCCTCTGTAATAGAAACTGGGACAGATTTAGGTTGCCAGGTTCCTCTGTAATAGAAACTGGGACAGATTTAGGTTGCCAGGTTCCTCTGTGTAATAGAAACCGATGGGACAGATTTAGGTTGCCAGGTTCCTGTGTAATAGAAACCGATGGGACAGATTTAGGTTGCCAGGTTCCTCTGTAATATAAACTGGGACAGATTTAGGTTGCCAGGTTCCTCTGTAATAGAAACTGGGACAGATTTAGGTTGCCAGGTTCCTCTGTGTAATAGAAACAGATGGGACAGATTTAGGTTGCCAGGTTCCTCTGTAAAAGAAACTGGGACAGATTTAGATTACCAGGTTCCTCTGTGTAATAGAAACCGATGGGACAGATTTAGGTTGCCAGGTTCCTCTGTATAATAGAAACAGATGGGACATATTTAGGTTGCCAGGTTCCTCTGTAAAAGAAACTGGGACAGATTTAGATTACCAGGTTCCTCTGTGTAATAGAAACCGATGGGACAGATTTAGGTTGCCAGGTTCCTCTGTAATAGAAATTGGGACAGATTTAGGTTGCCAGGTTCCTCTGTAATATAAACTGGGACAGATTTAGGTTGCCAGGTTCCTCTGTAATAGAAACTGGGACAGATTTAGGTTGCCAGGTTCCTCTGTAATAGAAACTGGGACAGATTTAGGTTGCCAGGTTCCTCTGTAATAGAAACTGGGACAGATTTAGGTTGCCAGGTTCCTCTGTAATAGAAACTGGGACAGATTTAGGTTGCCAGGTTCCTCTGTAATAGAAACTGGGACAGATTTAGGTTGCCAGGTTCCTCTGTAATAGAAACTGGGACAGATTTAGGTTGCCAGGTTCCTCTGTAATAGAAACTGACTCATTCCACAAACTTGACCTTCTTTGCTGAGCATCTATATTACACGAGATTCAGGCTGCCTGTTGACGGCTGCCTGTTGACGGCTGCCTGTTGACGACTGCCTGTTGACGACTGCCTTCACACAAGATAATATATTTTTGTATAAATAACTACAAGCGGCTGCACAGCCCTGTTTAGAGTTGTACTGGTTGTATTTGAGAAGTGAGGGGTAGTTCACTTGAGTTGACCAAGCAAACTATTGTTGTGCTATTATTATACATCACAGATATGCACAGGTGGAAAGGAAAACCCGTCTTACTAGGACATCTGTTTGTGGAATTGACAGAGCAAGATGTCAATGTCGGAGGTGTAACACCAGGCTGACACACACACTGTCGCTAGGCTGTGATGAGTCTATATACAGGGGTACCGTGTCTATATACACAGGGTACCACGGCTATGCTAGTAGAACATACCATATCAATACTAGTAAAACAGACCAGTACCATATCAATGGTAGTAGGACATACCAGTACCAGATCAATGCTAGTAGAACATACCAGTACCAGATCAATGGTAGTAGGACATACCCAATTAAAACTAGTAGAACATACCAGTACCAGATCAATGGTAATAGAACATACCAGTACCAGATCAATGCTAGTAGAACATACCAGTACCAGATCAATGATAGTAGGACATACCCAATTACAACTAGTAGAACATACCAGTACCAGATCAATGGTAATAGAACATACCAGTACCAGATCAATGCTAGTAGAACATACCAGTACCAGATCAATGCTAGTAGAACGTACCAGATCAATACTAGTAGAACATACCAGTACCACATCAATACTAGTAGAACATACCAGTACCAGATCAATGATAGTAGGACATACCCAATTAAAACTAGTAGAACAGACCAGTACCAGATCAATGATAGTAGGACATACCAAATTAAAACTAGTAGAACAGACCAGTACCAGATCAATGGTAATAGAACATACCAGTACCAGATCAATTCTAGTAGAACATACCAGTACCAGATCATTGCTAGTAGAACGTACGAGTACCAGATCATTGCTAGTAGAACGTACCAGTACCAGATCAATACTAGTAGAACATACCCAATTAAAACTAGCAGAACAGGCCTGTACCAGATCAATGCTAGTAGAACAGACCAGTACCAGATCAATGATAATAGAACATTCCAGTACTAGATCAATACTAGTAGAACATACCAGTACCAGATCAATACTAGTAGAACATACCAGTACCTGATCAATACTAGTAGAACACACCAGTACCTGATCAATACTAGTAGAACACACCAGTACCAGATCAATACTAGTAGAACACACCAGTACCAGATCAATGCTAGTAGAACATACCAGTACCAGATCAATGATAGTAGAACGTACCAGATCAATACTAGTAGAACATGCCAGTACCAGATCAATGCTAGTAGAACATTCTAGATTAAAACTAGTAGAACATACCAGGACTAGATCAATACTAGTAGACCATACCAGTACCAGATCAATACTAGTAGAACATACCAGGACCAGATCAATGCTAGTAGAACATATTAGTACCAGATCAATGATAGTAGAACACACCAGTACCATATCAATACTAGTAGAACATACCAGTACCAGATCAATGCTAGTAGAACATACCAGTACCAGATCAATGATAGTAGAATGTACCAGATCAATACTAGTAGAACATACCTGTACCAGATCAATGATAGTAGAACATACCAGTTCCAGATCAATTATAGTAGAACTGACCTGTACCAGATCAATTCTAGTAGAACATACCAGATCATTAATAAGACTTCTCTAGTCTTCAACTGCATATTAAACAAGTACTAAACCCCCTCTCCACCACCCCTTAACTAACCCCCTCTCAACTCCCCTAACCAACCACCTCCAGCTGTTCAGGGTCTGAGGTCTCTGGACATTCCAGTACCAGATCAATTATAGTAGAACAGACCAGTACCATATCAATACTAGTAGAACATACCAGTACCAGATCAATGCTAGTTGAACAGATTAGTACCAGATCAAAGCTAGTAGAACATACCAGATTAAAACTAGTATAACAGATCAGTACCAGATCAATGATAGTAGAACTCACCAGTACCATATCAATACTAGTAGAACATACCAGTACCAGATCAATGCTAGTAGAACATACCAGTACTAGATCAATGCTAGTAGAACATACCAGTACCAGATCAATGCTAGTAGAACAGACCAGTACCAGATTAATGCTAGTAGAACATACCAGTACCAGATCAATTATAGTAGAACGTACCAGATCAATACTAGTAGAACATACCAGTACCAGATCAATGCTAGTAGAACATACCAGTACCAGATCAATGATAGTAGAACGTACCAGATCAATACTAGTAGAACATACCAGTACCAGATCAATACTAGTAGAACAGACCAGTACCAGATCAATGATAGTAGAACGTACCAGATCAATACTAGTATAACATACCAGTACCAGATCAATTCTAGTAGAACGTACCAGATCAATGATAGTAGAACGTACCAGATCAATACTAGTATAACATACCAGTACCAGATCAATTCTAGTAGAACATACCAGTACCAGATCAATGATAGTAGAACGTACCAGATCAATACTAGTAGAACATACCAGTACCAGATCAATACTAGTATAACATACCAGTACCAGATCAATTCTAGTAGAACATACCAGTACCAGATCAATGATAGTAGAACGTACCAGATCAATACTAGTAGAACATACCAGATCATTAATAAGACTTCTCTAGTTTTCAACTGCATATTAAACAAGTACTAAACCCCCTCTCCACCACCCCTTAACTAACCCCCTCTCTTCCCCCTAACCAACCCCCTCTCAACCCCCATAACCAACCCCCTCTAGCTGTTCAGGGTCTGAGTTCTCTGGGCAAACGGTTACATTTGACACTTTTAGTTTGTGTTGTTGATTTTGACTGAAGTTGTCTCTCTTTCAGTAACTCTGTGCTGAGGAAGGACGTGAGGGTGATGGACATAGACTCTCCTCCTAAAGCTGACGCAGGGCTCAAGCCAGGTGAGTTATCACTGTCTGTCTGTGTTCACCCCTGAGGAGGGGAGGAGGAGGAGAGGGAAAGAGCAGGAGGATGGGACCTCTTCCTCTAGCATAGACAGCCATCTCACCAGGGTCCATATTCATAATGTGATAATCTAGGATCACTGTTTAGGTCCCCTCTGTCAGACCAAGTAGTCAAGTTCATTATCTAAAAGGCAGAACTGACTGTAGATCAGCATCACTCCTAGTCTGAGATGCTTTGTAATCACGGGTAGGTCATGATCTAATTTCCTTCCTGTCAGACCTGGCAGAGAGAGCAGGGAGGGAAAAAAGAGAAGTCTGTGTCGAAGGGCTCCTGTGGCGAAGGGCTCCTGTGGCGAAGGGCTCCTGTGGCGAAGGGCTCCTGTGGCGAAGGGCTCCTGTGGCGAAGGGCTCCTGTGGCGAACAGAAATGTTTTGCCCTGCCCCCAATGGGCATTTATCATGCTGAATGGCTAACTGCTCCCCCTTCCAATAATCTGTTAGGGCCATATGTATTATGGAGGTAATAATCTGTGAGGGCCATATGTATTATGGAGGTAATAATCTGTGAGGGCCATATGTATTATGGAGGTAATAATCTGTGAGGGCCATATGTATTATGGAGGTAATAATCTGTGAGGGCCATATGTATTATGGAGGTAATAATCTGTGAGGGCCATATGTATTATGGAGGTAATAATCTGTGAGGAGCCATATGTATTATGGAGGTAATAATCTGTGAGGGCCATATGTATTATGGAGGTAATAATCTGTGAGGGCCATATGTATTATGGAGGTAATAATCTGTGAGGGCCATATGTATTATGGAGGTAATAATCTGTGAGGGCCATATGTATTATGGAGGTAATAATCTGTGAGGGCCATATGTATTATGGAGGTAATAATCTGTGAGGGCCATATGTATTATGGAGGTAATAATCTGTGAGGGCCTTATGTATTATGGAGGTAATAATCTGTGAGGGCCGTATGTATTATGGAGGTAATAATCTGTGAGGGCCATATGTATTATGGAGGTAATAATCTGTGAGGGCCATATGTATTATGGAGGTAATAATCTGTGAGGGCCATATGTATTATGGAGGTAATAATCTGTGAGGGCCATATGTATTATGGAGGTAATAATCTGTGAGGGCCATATGTATTATGGAGGTAATAATCTGTGAGGGCCGTATGTATTATGGAGGTAATAATCTGTGAGGGCCATATGTATTATGGAGGTAATAATCTGTGAGGGGCATATTGTATTAACTAACGTTATTTAGGTGGCTTGCAGGAAAAACAACTTTACTTAGCTAGGCACTGTATTTGTCATCTCCCCTCTTGGTGCTGGCACCGGCTGTTGCTGAGCTTCTATCCAAATCCAACTCTTTGTTTCAAATCCTCTTCGCTGTATTCCGGTTGAAACATGTATGGTTGAATGTACAGTGCATTCGGAAAGTATTCAGACCCCTTGACTTTTTCCACATTTTGTTACGTTACAGCCGTATTCTAAAATTGATTAAATAGTTTTTTTCCCTCATCAATCTACACACAATACCCCATAATGACATCACAATACCCCATAATGACATCACAATAGCTCATAATGACAAAGCAAAAAACATTTTTGTAAATGTATAATTAACTAATTAACTGAAACATCACATTACCATCAGTATTCCGCCCCTTTACTCAGTACTTAGTATTCAGACCCTTTACTCAGTACTTAGTATTCAGACCCTTTACTCAGTACTTAGTATTCAGACCCTTTACTCAGTACTTAGTATTCAGACCCTTTACTCAGTGCTTAGTATTCAGACCCTTTACTCAGTACTTAGTATTCAGACCCTTTACTCAGTACTTAGTATTCAGACCCTTTACTCAGTACTTAGTATTCCGACCCTTTACTCAGTACTTAGTATTCAGACCCTTTACTCAGTACTTAGTATTCAGACCCTTTACTCAGTACTTAGTATTCAGACCCTTTACTCAGTACTTAGTATTCAGACCCTTTACTCAGTACTTAGTATTCCGACCCTTTACTCAGTACTTAGTATTCAGACCCTTTACTCAGTACTTAGTATTCAGACCCTTTACTTAGTATTCAGACCCTTTACTCAGTACTTAGTATTCCGACCCTTTACTCAGTACTTAGTATTCAGACCCTTTACTCAGTACTTAGTATTCCGACCCTTTACTCAGTACTTAGTATTCAGACCCTTTACTCAGTACTTAGTATTCAGACCCTTTACTCAGTACTTAGTATTCAGACCCTTTACTCAGTACTTAGTATTCCGACCCTTTACTCAGTACTTAGTATTCCGACCCTTTACTCAGTGCTTAGTATTCCGACCCTTTACTCAGTGCTTAGTATTCCGACCCTTTACTCAGTGCTTAGTATTCCGACCCTTTACTCAGTACTTAGTATTCATACCCTTTACTCAGTGCTTAGTATTCAGACCCTTTACTCAGTACTTAGTATTCAGACCCTTTACTCAGTACTTAGTATTCAGACCCTTTACTCAGTACTTAGTATTCAGACCCTTTACTCAGTACTCAGTATTCCGACCCTTTACTCAGTACTCAGTATTCCGACCCTTTACTCAGTACTTAGTATTCCGACCCTTTACTCAGTACTTAGTATTCCGACCCTTTACTCAGTGCTTAGTATTCAGACCCTTTACTCAGTGCTTAGTATTCCGACCCTTTACTCAGTACTCAGTATTCAGACCCTTTACTCAGTACTTTGTTGAAGCACCTTTGGCAGCGATTACAGCCTCAAGTCTTCTTGGGTATGACGCTACAAACTTGGAACACCTGTATTTGAGGAGTTGCTCCCATTCTTATCTGCAGATCTTCTCAAGCTCTGTCAGGTTGGATGGGGAGCGTCGCTGCACAGCTATTTTCACGTCTCTCCAGAGATGTTAGATCGGGTTCAAGTCTGGGCCACTCAAGGACATTCAGAGACTTGTCCCCAAGCCACTCCTGCGTGGTGTTGGCTATGTGTTTAGGGTCGTTGTCCTGTTGGAAGGTGAACCTTCACCCCAGTCTGATGTCCTGAGCGCTCTGGAGCAGGTTTTCATCATGGATCTCTCTGTACTTTGCTCCGTTCATCTTTCCCTCGATCCTGACTAGTCTCCCAGTCCCTGCCGCTGAAAAACATCCTCACAGCATGATGCTGCCACCACCATGCTTCGCCGTAGGGATGGTGTTGAGAGGTGCCTGGTGTGACGCTTGGCATTCAGGCCAATGAGTTCAATCTTGGTTTCATCTGACCAGATGCAAACTCCAAGCGGACTGTAATGTTCCTTTTACTGAGGAGTGGCTTCCATCTGGCCACTCTACCATAAAGGCCTGATTTGTGGAGTGCTGCAGAAATGGTTGTCCTGCCCTCCAGGACACCTACACCACCCGTCACAGGAAGGCCAAAAAGATCATCAAGGACAACAATCACCCGAGCCACTGCCTGTTCACCCCGCTATCATCCAGAAGGCGAGGTTAGTACAGGTGCATCAAAGCTGGGACCGAGAGACTGAAAAACAGCTTCTATCTCAAGGCCATCAGACTGTTAAACAGCCATCACTAACATTGAGTGGCTGCTGCCAACATTCTGACTCAATCTCTAGCCACTAATTGGATGTAATAAATGTATCACTAGTCACTTAAACAATGCCACTTTATATAATGTTTACATATCCTACATTACTCATCTCATATGTATATACTGTACTCTATACCATCTACTGCATCTTGCCTATGCCGTTAGGCCATCGCTCATCCATATATTTATATGTACATACTCGTATTCATTCCTTTACTCTTGTGTGTATAAGGTAGTTGTTGTGAAAATGTTAGATTACTTGTTAGATATTACTGTATTACTGCATGGACGGAACTAGAAGCACAAGTATTTCACTACACTCGCATTAACATCTGCTAACCATGTGTATGTGACAAATAACATTTGATTTGATTTGATTCTGGAAGTCCAATCTCCACAGAGGAACTCTGGAGCTGTGTCAGTGACAATCAGGTTCTTGGTCACCTCCCTGACCAAAGCCCTTCTCCCCCGATTGCTCAGTTTGGCCGGGCGGCCAGTTCTAGGAAGAGTGTTGGTGATTACCAAACTTCTTCCGTTTAAGAATGATTGAGGCCGCTGTTTTCCTGGGGACCTTCAACACTGCAGAATATGTTCGGTACCCTTCCTTGCTCTGACATGCACTGTCAACTGTGGGACCTTATATAGACAGGTGTGTGCCTTTCCAAATCATGTCCAATCAATTGAATTTACCACATGTGGACTCCAATCAAGTTGTAGAAACATCTCAAGGATGATCAATGGAAACAGGATACACTTGAGCTCAATTTCGAGTCTCATAGCAAAGTGTCTGAATACTTATGTAAATAAGGTATTGAATACATTTTATAATAAGGCTGTAACGTAACAAAATGTGGAAAAAGGAAAGGGGTCTGAATACTTTCTGAATGCACTCTATGTATTATGGAGGTCAGTGGCCCTCAATGTGGTGTGTGTGTGTGTGTCCGGTGTGTGTTTCCGTTTGTGTGTGTGTCAGCGCTGGATGAGGCTCTGGAGTTTGTGCATCAGGCGGCAGTGCCCAGCTCCTGGAGGACAGAGGTGAAGGACGAGAGTTCCAGCAGTGAGGAAGATGATGATGATGATGAGGAAGAACATGAGGAAGACGCCAGCGAAGAAGAGGAGGTATTCATGGTCATATTATTCAGTCTTTATCCTGCTGGCTAATAATTCACGCTGATGAAGGTTGTCGCCGAAACACATCAGTTTGTATTGACCTTTGCTGCTTAAAGACATGGACATTTAAAGACATGGACATTTAAAGACATGGACATTTAAAGACATGGACATTTAAAGACATGGACATTTAACGACATGGACATTTAACGACACGGACATTTAAAGACACAGACATTTTAACGACATGGACATTTAAAGACATGGACATTTTAACGACATGGACATTTAAAGACATGGACATTTTAACGACATGGACATTTAAAGACATGGACATTTAAAGACATGGACATTTTAACGACATGGACATTTATCGACATGGACACTTAACGACATATAAAGAGTTATTTTATTTTATTTGTATTTTTTTTTTTCCGAAGCTGCTGAGTAAGGCACAGGAGGTTCTAGCACCCTTTCTTTTCACACAGTATATACACAGTATATACATGCACAGTATATACATGCAATTGGAAGGAATTTTAATTGTCCAGGGCATGAATGTGACACACCCGTTTCAGTGCGGCAGGTAACCTCGAGGTTAGAGCATGTCGCGTAAGGTCGCTGGTTCGAATACCGGAGCCGGCAAGGTGAAATCTGTCGCTGTGCCCTTGAGCAAGGCACTTAACCTTAATTGTTCCAGGGGCACTCTACAACGGTGACCCTGGCTGTCACCCTGCGGGTGTCTCAGGGAGAGTTGGGATGTGCAGAAAACACATTTCCATTTCACACTTGTGTGTAACAGGACAATATAAGCACCCCCCAAATTATTTATATTACTATTATAGGAGTCAAGGTCATCTGTGTTGTAATTTCCTGTTCCTGTGTGCAGGAGGAAGTGGAGCCCTTCCCCGAGGAGAGAGAGAACTTCTTGCAGCAGCTGTACAAGTTCATGGAGGACAGAGGTGAGACACACTCCTTAAGATCAATCCCAACTGCTGTTTGATCCGCCCATCTAGACTGAAAGAGAACCTCCTCCCACATAGTTGAATGCTCCCTCAGTTTATTGTAGTGTTGCATGGTATACTGCAACTTCACTACCTTTTGATACTAGAACATGAAAAACCGTTAGTTATTAGAATTTGTTACTTTCAGTACTTCTGTCAAATGTGTCTCACGTCAAATACGGATTGAGAGGATTGAGTCTAGTAATTTGTCTGAATCTTCTCTAGGGGGCAGTAGCTAGCCAGGCTACTTGTCTTCTCTAGGGGGCAGTAGTAAGCTAGCCAGGCTACTTGTCTTCTCTAGGGGGCAGTAGTAAGCTAGTCAGGCTACTTGTCTTCTCTAGGGGGCAGTAGTAAGCTAGCCAGGTTACTTGTCTTCTCTAGGGGCAGTAGTAAGCTAGCCAGGCTACTTGTCTTCTCTAGGGGGCAGTAGTAAGCTAGCCAGGCTACTTGTCTTCTCTAGGGGGCAGTAGTAAGCTAGCCAGGCTACTTGTCTTCTCTAGGGGGCAGTAGTAAGCTAGCCAGGCTACTTGTCTTCTCTAGGGGCAGTAGTAAGCTAGCCAGGCTACTTGTCTTCTCTAGGGGGCAGTAGTAAGCTAGCCAGGCTACTTGTCTTCTCTAGGGGCAGTAGTAAGCTAGCCAGGCTACTTGTCTTCTCTAGGGGCAGTAGTAAGCTAGCCAGGCTACTTGTCTTCTCTAGGGGGCAGTAGTAAGGTAGTCAGGCTACTTGTCTTCTCTAGGGGCAGTAGTAAGCTAGCCAGGTTACTTGTCTTCTCTAGGGGGCAGTAGTAAGGTAGTCAGGCTACTTGTCTTCTCTAGGGGGCAGTAGTAAGCTAGCCAGGTTACTTGTCTTCTCTAGGGGGCAGTAGTAAGCTAGCCGGGCTACTTGTCTTCTCTAGGGGGCAGTAGTAAGCTAGCCAGACCTACTTGTCTTCTCTAGGGGGCAGTAGTAAGCTAGCCGGGCTACTTGTCTTCTCTAGGGGGCAGTAGTAAGCTAGCCAGGCTACTTGTCTTCTCTAGGGGGCAGTAGTAAGCTAGCCAGACCTACTTGTCTTCTCTAGGGGGCAGTAGTAAGCTAGCCAGACCTACTTGTCTTCTCTAGGGGCAGTAGTAAGCTAGCCAGGCTACTTGTCTTCTCTGGGGGCAGTAGTAAGCTAGCCAGGCTACTTGTCTTCTCTAGGGGGCAGTAGTAAGCTAGCCAGGCTACTTGTCTTCTCTAGGGGGCAGTAGTAAGCTAGCCAGGCTACTTGTCTTCTCTAGGGGGCAGTAGTAAGCTAGCCAGGCTACTTGTCTTCTCTAGGGGCAGTAGTAAGCTAGCCAGGCTACTTGTCTTCTCTAGGGCAGTAGTAAGCTAGCCAGGCTACTTGTCTTCTCTAGGGGGCAGTAGTAAGCTAGCCAGGCTACTTGTCTTCTCTAGGGGGCAGTAGTAAGCTAGCCAGGCTACTTGTCTTCTCTAGGGGGCAGTAGTAAGCTAGCCAGGCTACTTGTCTTCTCTAGGGGGCAGTAGTAAGCTAGCCAGGCTACTTGTCTTCTCTAGGGGGCAGTAGTAAGGTAGTCAGGCTACTTGTCTTCTCTAGGGGGCAGTAGTAAGCTAGCCAGGTTACTTGTCTTCTCTAGGGGGCAGTAGTAAGGTAGTCAGGCTACTTGTCTTCTCTAGGGGGCAGTAGTAAGCTAGCCAGGTTACTTGTCTTCTCTAGGGGGCAGTAGTAAGCTAGCCGGGCTACTTGTCTTCTCTAGGGGGCAGTAGTAAGCTAGCCAGACCTACTTGTCTTCTCTAGGTGGCAGTAGTAAGCTAGCCGGGCTACTTGTCTTCTCTAGGGGGCAGTAGTAAGCTAGCCAGGCTACTTGTCTTCTCTAGGGGGCAGTAGTAAGCTAGCCAGACCTACTTGTCTTCTCTAGGGGGCAGTAGTAAGCTAGCCAGACCTACTTGTCTTCTCTAGGGGGCAGTAGTAAGCTAGCCAGACCTACTTGTCTTCTCTAGGGGGCAGTAGTAAGCTAGCCAGGCTACTTGTCTTCTCTAGGGGGCAGTAGTAAGCTAGCCAGGCTACTTGTCTTCTCTAGGGGGCAGTAGTAAGCTAGCCAGGCTACTTGTCTTCTCTAGGGGGCAGTAGTAAGCTAGCCAGGCTACTTGTCTTCTACTCTGGGGGCAGTAGTAAGCTAGCCAGGCTACTTGTCTTCTCTGGGGGCAGTAGTAAGCTAGCCAGGCTACTTGTCTTCTCTAGGGGGCAGTAGTAAGCTAGCCAGGCTACTTGTCTTCTCTAGGGGGCAGTAGTAAGCTAGTCAGGCTACTTGTCTTCTCTAGGGGGCAGTAGTAAGCTAGTCAGGCTATTTGTCTTCTCTAGGGGGCAGTAGTAAGCTAGCCAGGCTATTTGCGCATGCAGCTGACACAGCATAAGCCACTTTTGAGAAGCAAGAGGAGAGAAAATGCCCTAAGCATGGGTTTTTCTAACGAAAACATCATACCTCCACACTTGCAGCTTGTTGACAAAACTGAATTTTAATTTTAATTGTAAAATAATGTTGTCTGCTCTGAGTCTCAGATATGGTTTTGCATAGGGGATATTGAAGATATTCTTCTGTTATTCAACATGGTGTTTTATTTATTTTAAGAAAGAAGATTTTTTATTTTAGTTCCACCAGTTATCAACATATTGTTAATTCTGTGACTAGCTAATATGCTTTACTTTTTTTGCTGTGGTATTGCTTTAGTATTGAGTGTCGCTTTAGTATTGAGTGTCGTTTTAGTATTGAGTGTCGTTTTTAGTATTGAGTGTCGCTTTAGTATTGAGTGTCGCTTTAGTATTGAGTGTCGCTTTAGTATTGAGTGTCGCTTTAGTATTGAGTGTCGCTTTAGTATTGAGTGTCGCTTTAGTATTGAGTGTCGCTTTAGTGTCGTTTTAGTGTCGTTTTAGTATTGAGTGTCGTTTTAAGTATTGAGTGTCGTTTTAGTATTGAGTGTCGTTTTAGTATTGAGTGTCTTTTTAGTATTGAGTGTTGTTTTAGTATTGAGTGTCTTTTTAGTATTGAGTGTCGTTTTTAGTATTGAGTATTGTGATACTAAACCTGGTATTGCGACAACACTAGTTTGAGTGGAATGTTTTGAACAAAACTTTATGTACCTTGCACCTGAAAGTAGCTAGATGTCTGAACCTGTTTTCATCTCACCATTGTGTTGTTTATCCTCCTGTAGGAACCCCCATCAACAAGAAACCAGTGCTGGGCTACAGGAACCTGGATCTCTTCAAGCTCTACAGACTGGTGCAGAAACTGGGAGGCTTCCATGATGTGTGTACCCAGCTCCACTGATCACAATACATAGCTCTATAACCATTTAGTAGATTTCACCAACCTTAGTGAATCTGATCTGATATATTGGCTACCACTCTGACTACCACTCTATCTCACTGTGTCCTGAGCAGATTGAGAGTGGGTCCGTATGGAAGACTGTCTACCAGGCTCTGGGAATCCCTGTGCTTAACTCTGCCGCCGGCTACAATGTCAAATGTGCTTACCGCAAGTACGTATTGCCACTCCAACCCCTACAGCTGCATATTTTAGGACATATACAGTGGGGTCCGAAATGATTGACACCCTTGATAAAGATTGTATAAAAAGACTGTATAAAATAAATAATACCAAAAACTGAGCTATATTGTATGCTCAAAATAATATGTATATATTTTATACTAATCCAATGAGATTTAATAATAAAAACAATTCTCCAACAGATAGGTGTCAAAAGTATTGGCACCCCTGTTTTCAATACTTCACCTTATGAGGATAATGGCACTGGAGCCTTTTTTGACAGTTGACTATATAAATGCAGCTGGCACTATTGAAACCATTGGGACACAGTTTATCACAGCGCACTTTATTGTGGATGGATGGTTCAGTACACACCAGGCATTGTGTAATTGTTGTTGATTGTTGTGGTGTTTATTGATGTTTGACAGGTCGTCTTTGTAAATTCTTTATTGACTTAAGTGTTTAAATAAAGTAAAAAATATATACAGTTGAAGTCGGAAGTTTACATACACTTAGGGTGGAGTCATTAAAACTCGTTTTTCAACCACTCCACAAATTTCTTAACAAACTGTAGTCTTGGCAAGTCGGTTAGGACATCTACTTTGTGCATGACACAAGTAATATTTCCAACAATTGTTTACAGACAGATTATTTCACTTATAATTCACTGTATCACAATTCCAGTGGGTCAGAAGTTTACATACACTAAGTTGACTTTGCCGCTTGGAAAATTCCAGAAAATGATGTCATGGCTTTATAAGCTTCTGATAGGCCAATTGACATCATTTGAGTCAATTGGAGGTGTACCTGTGGATGTATTTCAAGGCCTACCGCCATAAAAAAGCCAGACTACGGTTTGCAACTGCACATGGGGACAAAAATTTTACTTTTTGGAGAAATGTCCTCTGGTCTGATGAAACAAAAATAGAACTGTTTGGCCATAATGACCATCTTTATGTTTGGAGGAAAAAGGGGGATGCTTGCAAGCCGAAGAACACCATCCCAACCGTGAAGCACGTGGGTGGCAGCATCATGTTGTGGGGGTGCTTTGCTGCTGGAGGGACTGGTGCATTTCACAAAATCGATGGCATCACGAGGAAAGAAAATGATATGGATATATTGAAGCAACAACTCAAGGCATCAGTCAGGAAGTTAAAGCTTGGTTGCAAGCATGCTTCTAAAGTTGTGGCAAGATGGTTTAAGGACAACAAAGTCAAGGTATTGGAGTGGCCATCACAAAGCCCTGACCTCAATCCTATAGAAAATGTGTGGTCAGAACTGAAAAAGCGTGTGCGAGCAAGGAGGCCTACAAACCTGACTCAGTTACACCAGCTCTGTCAGGAAGAATGGGCCACAATTCACCCAACTTATTGTGGGAAGCGTGTGGAAGGCTTCCCAAAATGTTTGACCCAAGTTAAACAATTTAAAGGCAATGCTACCAAATACTAATTGAGTGTATGAAACCTTGTGACCCACTGGGAATGTGATGAAAGAAATACTATTATTCTGACATTTCACATTCTTAAAATAAAGTGGTGATCCTAACTGACCTAAGACAGGGAATCTTTACTAGGATTAAATGTCAGGAATTGTGAAAAACTGAGTTTAAATGTATTTGTCTAAGGTGTATGTAAACTTCCGACTTCAACTGTACATACGGTACCAGTCAAATGTTTGGACACACCTACTCATTCCAGGGTTTTTCTTTATTTTTACTATTTTCTACATTGTAGAATATTTAAATAACAAGAATGGACTCATGTAGTAACCAAAAAAGAGTCAAACAACTCAAAATATGTTTTCTATTTGAGGTTCTTCAAAGTAGCCACCCTTTTCTTTGATGACAAGCTTTGCACACTCTGTCAGGTTGGATTGGGAGCTCTGGAGCTGTCAGAGTGACCATCGGGTTCTTGGTCACCTCCCTGAACAAGGCCCATCTCCCCCGATTGCTCAGTTTGGCTGGGAGGCCAGCTGTAGGAAGAGTCTTGATGGTTCCAAACTTCTTCCATTGAATGCCACTGTGTTCTTGGGTACCTTCAATGCAGATTTTTTTTGGTACCCTTCCCAAGATCTGTGCCTCGACACAATCCTGTCTCGGAGCTCTATTGACAATTCCTTCCACCTCATGGCTTAGTTTCTGCTTTGACACGCGCTGTCAACCGTGGGACCTTCTATAGACAGAATCAACAGGCAAGGCTCTAATTGTGGAGTGACGTCATCAGAGTTGCCTGCTGAACACTGTATGCTGGAAACACTTGGTTTGTTATTTTTGTCTAAAACATAATCCATTTTTGTTAAATATAAATACTGAACTTGTTTTTGTGTGGATTCATTAGCTTTTAACAGCTAGGACCTATATTTATTGTCCCTGAATCCCGCTTAACAGACAGGTTGACAGAGACGCTAAGCTGCTAGCCCTCTTTGTCTGGGGAAGTAAATGAACGGTTCCAGCGCTGTAGGAGCTGTTTCTACTACGCTTTGTTTTGGGACAAACCGGACCACTCAGAGTTCCAATGCGCCAATTGTTTACTTGGATTATAGGCTTGAGGTTGCTCTCTTGACCACGCAGGTCACCAGCCTATGTAAACGCAGAGTTGAATGTTTACCTTTTCTAAGCCGGTGGCTGGATCGCGTTCGCGCATCTCTGATTTGTCGTTTGTCATTATCCGACTAGCCGATGTTGCCCGGAGTTCGTTCGCCAGGGGAGCCATCTCCTGCCTCTCCTCTCCATCTGATAGCGGAGTCGAAGGAGCACAGCAAGAGGAGCATCAACAATGGTCACATGTCACGAACCGTGGAAGCCGAAGGCAGCGGCCTCCCCCAGCGGCCTCCCCCAGCGGCCTCCCGCAAAGCAGTCTACATTCCCAACGAGAGGCCCGGAGCGAATACAAACAACAAATAGTTTCGCCATCCAGGAGCCTGATCTTAAGTCGACGTCGGCAACCTTCCGTCCCTGCTCTGGATCAAGCAGTGCTTCTCTGTCGGAGGCCTGCAACAGACACCGGGAGCTACGGACCCAAGTTGTCCTGCCTCTCACGTGCCCGGGTTCTCCGAATCCTTTGAAGCGTGGGAGTGGGTGGATTTCCTCGTCCTTCTCGCCAGCTGTGATTCTGGGCAGCTCCATGGCAAGAAATTGGACCGTTCCAGTGCAAAAACAATATCCTATCCCGGAGCTCGAGAAAATGACATTAAGTTGCTCCCGAATGCAAGGACATGGACATCGATTTTATCCAGTAGTCCATGTGCGTTTTAATAACATTATGAAGCAGCTCTGAACAGTTGAAACTGGATTTCAAAGAGCTGATTGACTCTCTGCTAGACACTAATAAAAGCCCCATCATATCTGGCCCGGTGCCCTCTCTGAATCAAAGCATTGAATGCTTTAGCAGGATTCTATCTCTTCACAACTGGCTACGTGGTTATTGCAGCTCAATGGGTGTAACTTTTGTCGACAAAAACACGTTTTCTTAAGGAGGATGGGATCCACCCAAATCATTTGGGTTCCTGTAATCTTTCACAGCATTTATAATGCTGCATTGAGACAATGACTTATAAATGACCCAAGCCCAGCTTCATGTCTATTTGATCTGGTCAGTATGTGAAGGTAATCCTGTCTGCGGCTTTAAAAGAAATATATCGCATAGTAGAACTGCAAACGTTTTGCTCTCCATTTTCTGGAGGACCGAGTTTTGAAACCAGTGGAATTAGTCTGATATAGAATTAGTCTGAAGAGATGGAGAAAACACTTGTCTCTGGTTAGGTAAGTAGGTAGGTAAGATAGTCTAGCTAGCTACATTTTCAGATATTACACGTTTCTAATTTAGTCAGAAAGTCATTTTCATTTCAAGTTAGTGTACTGTTAGCTAGCTCGCTAACGTTAGCTGGTGTAGTAATATTACAAATCAAATGTTATTTGTCACATGCGACTTTTCAGGGAAGTCAGGAACCGATATACACAGTCAGTTAGGAAAGCTAAGGCTAGCTTTTTCAAACAGAAATGTGCATCCTGTAGCACTAATTCCAAAAAGTTCTGGGACACTGTAAAGTCCATGGAGAATAAGAGCACCTCATCCCAGCTGCCCACTGCACTGAGGCTAGGAAACACTGTCACCACCGATAAATCCATGACAATCGAAAATTTCAACAAGCATTTCTCTACGGCTGGCCATGCTTTCCTCCTGGCTACCCCAACCCCGGCCAACAGCTCCGCCCCCCTGCAGCTACCTGTCCAAGCCTTCCCAGCTTCTCCTTCACCCAAATCCAGATAGCAGATGTTCTGAAAGAGCTGCAAAACCTGGACTGGTACAAATCAGCTGGGCTAGACAATCTGGACCCTCTCTTTCGAAAACTTTTTGCCGCCATTGTTGCAACTCCTATTACCAGTCTGCTCAACCTCTCTTTCGTGTCGTCTGAGATCCCTAAAGATTGGAAAGCTGCCGCGGTCAATGCGTGCTTTTCAACCGTTCGCTGCCTGCACCCGCCTGCCCGACTAGCATCACTACCCTGGACGGTTCTGACCTAGAATATATGGACAACTACAAATACCTAGGTGTCTGGCTAGACTGTAAACTTTCCTTCCAGACTCACATTAAACATCTCCAATCCAAAATCAAATCTAGCCAAACTTGCCCTAGTAAAACTGACTGTCCTACCGATCCTCGACTTCGGCGATGTCATCTACAAAACAGCTTCCAATACTCTACTCAGCAAACTGGATGCAGTCTATCACAGTGCCATCCGCTTTGAAGTCCACGATAATCTCCTTTGTTTTGTTGATGTTGAGTGTGAGGTTATTTTCCTGACACCACACTCCGAGGGCCCTCACCTCGAGTCTGATATTAAAGGGTCTGAATACTTATTTAAATAAGAGATTTCATTTATTTATTTTTTTTGTTTGTTTTTTAAAAACCTGTTTTCACTTTGATCGATGAAGGAAAAATTAATTTAATCCATTTTAGGATAAGCTTGTAACGTAACAAAATGTGGAAATAGTCAAGAGCTCTGAAAACAAAAATCAGCTGTTTCCGGCTACAGTCATTTACAACATTAAACATTTCTTCACTGCATTTCTGATCAATTTGACGTTATTTTAATGGACTAAAAATGTGCTTTTATTTCAAAAACAAGGACATTTCTAAGTGACCCCAAACTTTTGAGCAGTTGTGTGTGTTTGTGTGTCTATAACGCAGCAAATAAAGAAACGTCTCTTTTTCAGGACCCTGTCTTTCAAAGATAATTTGTAAAAATCCCAAAATCCAAAATCCAAATCCAAGGGTTTAAACACTGTTTCCCATGCTTGTTCAATGAACCATAAACAATTAATTAACATGCACCTGTGGAACGGTCGTTAAGACACTAACAGAAAAGTAGGCATGCTTGAGGACTGCAGATGTGGCCAGGGCAATAAATTGCAATGTCCGTACTGTGAGACACCTAAGACAGCGCTACAGGGAGACAGGACGGACTGCTGATCGTCCTCGCAGTGGCAGACCACGTGTAACAACACCTGCACCGGATCGGTACATCCGAACATCACACCTGCGGGACAGGTACAGAATGGCAACAACAACTGCCCGAGTTACACCAGGAACGCACAATCCCTCCATCAGTGCTCAGACTGTCCGCAATAGGCTGAGAGCGGCTGGACTGGGGGCTTGTAGGCCTGTTGTAAGGCAGGTCTTCACCAGACATCACCTGTAACAATGTCGCCTCTGGGCACAAACCCACCGTTGCTGGACCTGACAGGACTGGCAAAAAGTGCTCTTCACTGACGAGTCGCGGTTTCCTCTCACCAGGGGTGATGGTCGGATTCATGTTTATCGCTGAAGGAATGAGCGTTACACCGAGGCCTGTACTCTGGAGCGGGATCGATTTGGAGGTGGAGGGTCCGTCATGGTCTGGGGCGGTGTGTCACAGCATCCTCGGACTGAGCTTGTTGTCATTGCAGGCAATCTCAACGCTGTGCGTTACAGGGAAGACATCCTCCTCCCTCATGTGGTACCCTTCCTGCAGGCTCATCCTGACATGACCCTCCAGCATGACAATGCCACCAGCCATACTGCTCGTTCTGTGCGTGATTTCCTACAAGACAGGAATGTCAGTGTTCTGCCATGGCCAGCGAAGAGCCCGGATCTCAATCCCATTGAGCACGTCTGGGACCTGTTGGATCGGAGGGTGAGGGCTAGGGCCATTCCCACCAGAAATGTCCGGGAACTTGCAGGTGCTTTGGTGGAAGAGTGGGCTAACATCGCACAGCAAGAACTGGCAAATCTGGTGCAGTCCATGAGGAGGAGATGCACTGCAGTACTTAATGCAGCTGGTGGCCACACCAGATACTGACTTACTTTTGATTTTGACCCCCCCCTTTGTTCAGGGACACATTATTCAATTTCTGTTAGTCACATGTCTGTGGAACTTGTTCAGTTTATGTCTCAGTTGTTGAATCTTGTTATTTTCATACAAATATTTACACATGTTAAGTTTGCTGAAAATAAACGCAGTTTACGTGGAGAGGACGTTTATTTTTTTTTGCTGAGTTTATTTATATAACAGTATATGTGTATATGTTTATGTATGTGTTTATATATGTGTATATATATATATATGTGTGTGTGTGTGTGTGTGTGTATGTATATACACTGCTCAAAAAAATAAAGGGAACACTTAAACAACACAATGTAACTCCAAGTCAATCACACTTCTGTGAAATCGAACTGTCCACTTAGGAAGCAACACTGATTGACAATAAATTTCACATGCTGTTGTGCAAATGGAATAGACAACAGGTGGAAATTATAGGCAATTAGCAAGACACCCCCAATAAAGGAGTGGTTCTGAAGGTGGTGACCACAGACCACTTCTCAGTTCCTATGCTTCCTGGCTGATGTTTTGGTCACTTTTGAATGCTGGCGGTGCTTTCACTCTAGTGGTAGCATGAGGCGGAGTCTACAACCCACACAAGTGGCTCAGGTAGTGCAGCTCATCCAGGATGGCACATCAATGCGAGCTGTGGCAAGAAGGTTTGCTGTGTCTGTCAGCGTAGTGTCCAGAGCATGGAGGCGCTACCAGGAGACAGGCCAGTACATCAGGAGATGTGGAGGAGGCCGTGGGAGGGCAACAACCCAGCAGCAGGACCACTACCTCCGCCTTTGTGCAAGGAGGAGCACTGCCAGAGCCCTGCAAAATGACCTCCAGCAGGCCACAAATGTGCATGTGTCTGCTCAAACGGTCAGAAACAGACTCCATAAGGGTGGTATGAGGGCCCAACGTCCACAGGTGGGGGTTGTGCTTACAGCCCAACACCGTGCAGAACGTTTGGCATTTGCCAGAGAACACCAAGATTGGCAAATTCGCCACTGGCGCCCTGTGCTCTTCACAGATGAAAGCAGGTTCACACTGAGCACGTGACAGACGTGACAGAGTCTGGAGACGCCGTGGAGAACGCTCTGCTGCCTGCAACATCCTCCAGCATGACCGGTTTGGCGGTGGGTCAGTCATGGTGTGGGGTGGCATTTCTTTGGGGGGCCGCACAGCCCTCCATGTGCTCGCCAGAGGTAGCCTGACTGCCATTAGGTACCGAGATGAGATCCTCAGACCCCTTGTGAGACCATATGCTGGTGCGGTTGGCCCTTGGTTCCTCCTAATGCAAGACAATGCTAGACCTCATGTGGCTGGAGTGTGTCAGCAGTTCCTGCAAGAGGAAGGCATTGATGCTATGGACTGGCCCGCACGTTCCTTAGACCTGAATCCAATTGAGCACATCTGGGACATCATGTCTCGCTCCATCCACCAACGCCACGTTGCACCACAGACTGTCCAGGAGTTGGCGGATGCTTTAGTCCAGGTCTGGGAGGAGATCCCTCAGGAGACCATCCGCCACCTCATCAGGAACATGCCCAGGCGTTGTAGGGAGGTCATTCAGGCACGTGGAGGCCACACACACTACTGAGCCTCATTTTGACTTGTTTTAAGGACATTACATCAAAGTTGGATCAGGCTGTAGTGTGGTTTTCCACTTTAATTTTGAGTGTGACTCCAAATCCAGACCTCCATGGGTTGATAAATTTGATTTCCATTGATAATTTTTGTGTGATTTTGTTGTCAGCACATTCAACTATGTAAAGAAAAAAGTATTTAATAAGATTATTTCATTCATTCAGATCTATGATGTGTTATTTTAGTGTTCCCTTTATTTTTTTGAGCAGTGTGTGTATATATATATATATGTGTGTATATATATGTGTGTGTATGTATATATGTAAGTCAATAAAGGACAAATTGTTATTCATAAAGATGACCTATCAAACATAATAAACAATCAACAACAATTACACTATGCCTGATGTGTACTGGACCTACGTAATGAAGTGTAATGCGCCATGGTGTGTCCCGTTGGCTTCAATACAGCGGCTGCTGCATTTATATAAACAATATTGCCATAGTCATATAGACGACATCGGCCTAGTCAGAATGAATGTTGACTGAGTGATTTGTTTTCTGCTATTTAGTGAAAGGCAGGACTTGTTACTATAGAATTCTATTTTAGTGATTTGTCTTCTTATCAAGATGCTTTTTGAAAGATAGCTTTTCATCAATCCAGATGCCCAGATATTTATAAGTGGGACACGATCAATGAGGGCACCATCCAATGCATAAATCATCAGATATGCTTTTACGTGATCTGGAACATAACATATCAACATAGCTTGGTTTTACCTGCATTAAGTACCAATTTCAGTTCAACAAAGGCTTTCTGCCATAAAGTCAGATTGAAGCCTGTATGTCTATTATTTGATACAGTATTTGTTGCTCACCTTTTATCAAGGAATCCAATAATTCCAGACCGCACGGTATAGGAGTCACAGTTTTGATGTTGACACCTTATTTCTGGTTGTTGATGAGTTGTGTTGGGTTCCTCCTCAGGTACCTGTATGGGTTTGAGGAATACTGTACCTCCTGCGTCATCACTTTCCATATGGACCTACCCCTGAAGCAGCCCAAGGCGGAGGGGGAGAGTGGGGAGGTGTGGTCAGGGGGAACCGTCCCCCCTGTAGCCTCCTCCAGCTGTGGAGAGGAACAGAAGCAGAATGTATCTCACTCTGAGAGAACCTCAGCCGGCTCAGAGACCAGCAGCGCTCAGCCTAACATCAACAAGGTCTCTCTCTCTCTCTCTCTCTCTCTCTCTCTCTCTCTCTCTCAATTCAAAGGTTTGTTTTGGAATAGGTAACTCCCGAGTGGCACAGCGGTCTAAGGCACTGCATCTCAATGCTAGAGGCGTCACTACAGACCCTGGTTCGATTCCAGGCTGTATCACAACTAGCCGTGATTGGAAGTCCCATAGGGCGTCGCACAATTGACTCAGCGTAGTCCGGGTTAGGGTTTGGCCAGGATTAGCCGTCATTGTAAATAAGAATTTGTTCTTAACTGACTAGCCTAGATAAATAAAGGTTCAATAAAATAAAAAATATACATACGTTTACATTGCCAAAGCAAGTGAAATAGATCATTTCTGATAATAAACCAAATTTAAATAAATGAACAGTAAATGTTACACTCGCAGAAATTTCAAAAGAATAGAGACTTTTCAAACGGTATAGTAATGGCTATACACATATAGTACACAACATTAGGAACACCTGCTCTTTGACAGACTGACCAGGGGAATCCAGGTGGAAGCTAGGATCCCTTATTGATGTCACTTGTTAAATCCACTTCAATCAGTGTAGATGAAAGGGGAGGAGTCGGGTTAAAGAAGGATTTTAAAGTCTTGAGACCACTGACACATGGATTGTGATTGGATCGTGCAGTGCATTTGGAAAGTATTCAGACCCCTTGACTTGTTCCGCATGTTGTTACGTTACAGCCTTATTCTAAAACGGATTGTCCTCATCAATCTACACACAATACCCCATAATGACATCACAATACCCCATAATGACATCACAATACCCCATAATGACAAAGCGAAAACAGGGCTTTAGAATTTTTACCAAATGTATTTAAAATAAAAAACATATACCTTATTTACATAAGTATTCAGACCCTTTGCTATGAGACTCGAAATTGAGCTCAAATGCATCCTGCTTCCATTGATCATCCTTGAGATGTTTCTACAACTTGATTGGCGTCCACCTGTGGTACATTTAATTGATTGGACATGATTTGGAAAGGCACACCTGTCTATATAAGGTCCCGCAGTTGACAGTGCATGTCAGAGCAAAAAACCAAGCCATGAGGTTGAAGGAATTGTCCGTAGAGCTCCGAGACAGGATTCTGTGGGTACAGATCTGGGGAAGGGACCAAAAAATGTCTGCAGCATTGAAGGTCCCCAAGAACACAGTGGCCTCCATCATTCTTAAATGGAAGAAGTTTGGAACCACCAAGACTCTTCGTAGAGCTGTCAGCCCGGCCAAACTAAGAAATATGGGGCGAAGGGCCTTGGTCAGGGAGGTGACCAAGAACCTGATGGTCATTCTGACAGAGCTCCAGAGTTCCTATTTGGAGATGGAAGAAGCTTCCAGAAGGACAACCATCTCTGCAGCACTCCACCAATCAGGACTTTATGGTAGAGTGGCCAGACGGAAGCCACTCCTCAGTAAAAGGCACATGACAGCCCGCTTGGAGTTTTCCAAAGGCACCTATAGGACTAACCATGAGAAACAAGATTCCCTGGTCAGATGAAACGAAGATTGAACTCTTTGGCCTGAATGCCAAGTGTCATGTATGGAGGAAACCTGGCACCATCCCTACTGTGAAGGATGGTGGTGGCAGCATGTGGGGACCTCAGCCACCCAAGCCACGGCCTGTTCACCCCGTTACCATCTAGAAGTCGGAGACATTACCGGCTAATGGAAACCCTAGACTGGGTTAATGAGCGATTTCCTTCCTCTCCATGAACTCAGTTAGGGAGGACTCCTGTATCTTTGTAGTGACTGGGTGTATTGATACACCATCCAACTGAGTTAGGAAGGACGCCTGTATCTTTGTAGTGACTGGGTGTATTGATACACCATCCAACTGAGTTAGGAAGGACACCTGTATCTTTGTAGTGACTGGGTGTATTGATACACCATCCAACTGAGTTAGGAAGGACTCCTGTATCTTTGTAGTGACTGGGTGTATTGGTACACCATCCAACTGAGTTAGGAAGGACTCCTGTATCTTTGTAGTGACTGGGTGTATTGGTACACCATCCAACTGAGTTAGGAAGGACGCCTGTATCTTTGTAGTGACTGGGTGTATTGATACACCATCCAACTGAGTTAGGAAGGACGCCTGTATCTTTGTAGTGACTGGGTGTATTGATACACCATCCAACTGAGTTAGGAAGGACGCCTGTATCTTTGTAGTGACTGGGTGTAATGATTCACCGTCCAAAGTGTAATTAATAACTTCACCATGCTCAAAGGGATTTTCAATGTCTGCCTTTTTTTTAAACCCTTCTACCAATAGGTGCCTTTCTTTGTGAGGCATTGGAGAACTTCACTGGTTTCTGTGGTTGAATCTGTGTTTGAAATTCACTGCTCAGAGATGAGGTAGTCATTATAAAAATCATGTTAAACATTAAGTGCTGCTTCTAGCTCCTAAGACATGACAGCTCTGCTTCTAGCTCCTAAGACATGGCAGCTCTGCTTCTAGCTCCTAAGACATGACAGCTCTGCTTCTAGCTCCTAAGACATGACAGACATGACAGCTCTGCTTCTAGCTCCTAAGACATGACAGCTCTGCTTCTAGCTCCTAAGACATGACAGCTCTGCTTCTAGCTCCTAAGACATGACAGCTCTGCTTCTAGCTCCTAAGACATGACAGCTCTGCTTCTAGCTCCTAAGACATGACAGCTCTGCTTCTAGCTCCTAAGACATGACAGTTCTGCTTCTAGCTCCTAAGACATGACAGACATGACAGCTCTGCTTCTAGCTCCTAAGACATGACAGTTCTGCTTCTAGCTCCTAAGACATGACAGCTCTGCTTCTAGCTCCTAAGACATGACAGCTCTGCTTCTAGCTCCTAAGACATGACAGACATGGCAGCTCTGCTTCTAGCTCCTAAGACATGACAGACATGGCAGCTCTGCTTCTAGCTCCTAAGACATGACAGCTCTGCTTCTAGCTCCTAAGACATGACAGACATGGCAGCTCTGCTTCTAGCTCCTAAGACATGACAGCTCTGCTTCTAGCTCCTAAGACATGACAGCTCTGCTTCTAGCTCCTAAGACATGACAGACATGGCAGCTCTGCTTCTAGCTCCTAAGACATGACAGACATGGCAGCTCTGCTTCTAGCTCTTAAGACATGACAGCTCTGCTTCTAGCTCCTAAGACATGACAGACATGGCAGCTCTGCTTCTAGCTCTTAAGACATGACAGCTCTGCTTCTAGCTCCTAAGACATGACAGCTCTGCTTCTAGCTCCTAAGACATGACAGCTCTGCTTCTAGCTCCTAAGACATGACAGACATGACAGCTCTGCTTCTAGCTCCTAAGACATGACAGCTCTGCTTCTAGCTCCTAAGACATGACAGCTCTGCTTCTAGCTCCTAAGACATGACAGACATGACAGCTCTGCTTCTAGTTCCTAAGACATGACAGACAAGGCAGCTCTGCTTCTAGCTCCTAAGACATGACAGCTCTGCTTCTAGCTCCTAAGACATGACAGACATGACAGCTCTGCTTCTAGTTCCTAAGACATGACAGACAAGGCAGCTCTGCTTCTAGCTCCTAAGACATCACATACGCATATTTAGCAGATGTTGTTGCGGGTGTTGCGAAATGCTTGTATTCCTAGCTCCAACAGTGCAGTAATATCTAACAATTCACGACAGTACACAAATCTAAAATTAAAAAAATGGGACGGTATGCAAATTGAAGTTGGTCTAGGGTGTCAGGTAAGGTGGTGGTGATATGATCCTTGACTAGCCTCTCAAAGCACCTCATGATGACAGAAGTGAGCGCTACGGAGCGGTAGTCATTTAGTTCAGTTACCTTTGCATTCTTGGGTACAGGAACAATGGTGGCCATCTTGAAGCAAGTGGGGACAGCAGACTGGGATAGGTTGAATATGTCCGTAAACACTCCAGCCAGCTGCTCCCCACTTGCATTATGCTCCATATGTACATGCCGTGTGCTACAGTAGAAACAACAACCCGATATACAGAAACTATAAAGATAACTTAATAAGGCACTTACTTTGATAGGAAAGCACACATGTCCAAAGTTATAAAATGAGTTTAATCTGATAGTGTGCCTTTTAGTTTTCTTTATCCAAATATGTGACCGACCGCCTCCATTTGGTCTTATGGAGCTAAATTTGAAATAGTTTTTAAAGGTAGAGACTCGGAGCTATAAAATGATATATCATACACCCCAGTTCATTCTGCTTTGAAAGCTGATAAACTTGTAACCCCACTTTTGAGAAAATGGCCCTTGAATGTTTTGGTACACCTACTGGAGAGCTCCTCCCATTGGTACACCCATTCAACATCATTCCCACCCTCTTAAGCCTTAGCCCCACCCATCTCTTTAAGGATTCACATGTGAGGCCATGTGCTAAACATTCGCTATATCAAATAAAATTATTTGTCACACACACAGGATACAGAAGGATACCACCCCTCAGCTACATCTAGCTAAGTGGATGGGTCACTATAGTCTAGACATGTACATGATGGGAATCACCTCCAAATACACCTGGCTAACTTGATGGGTCATGTACAGTGGGGAAAAAAAGTATTTAGTCAGCCACCAATTGTGCAAGTTCTCTCACTTAAAAAGATGAGAGAGGCCTGTAATTTTCATCATAGGTACACTTCAACTATGACAGACAAAATGAGGAAAAAAAATCCAGAAAATCACATTGTAGGATTTTTTATGAATTTATTTGCAAATACTTTTTAAGTGAGAGAACTTGCACAATTGGTGGCTGACTAAATACTTTTTTTTTCCCCACTGTAATTATCTGGCGAAGTGGAGTCTTTTGTTTAGACATGTAGCTAGCTAGCTAAATAATGAACCATAATGCCAACCCATACTAATACCTGCACAAACAGTATCATAGCTGTAGTATGACTCTGCAGCTAGCTAGCTAACATTAGGCTAGAACTAGCGATGCAAATGTTTTTCTGATTTTAATAATATTACTACACACATCATATACGTAACGTTAGCTAGCGAGCCTGCAAGTTAACATTTGCTAGCTAACTAGTAGGACTTTAAATCTTTAAATTGTTCAACAAATCCGTTTGGAAGTATAATCCACGGTTTGAAGAGGTGTGCCAGAACAGGAGTTCTTTACGCGTATTCCATCCACCTAACAGAGACCTAAACAAACACGTTACAGACTAAATTCTCCAGAAATGAACCTGGCGAACCTAGGTCACAGACCCCCCAGGAGCGGCATTACTCTCCCCCTGCTGAGAACAGACACCCATTTTCTCTCATCAGCCCACATTACTTAAAGATACAGCATTTGACAGCGCATTCAATGAAAATAATCAACATTAAGTTCATAGACCAGACATACCCTTATTGTCAGTTGCCAAAACACATTCTTTACATACCATTTATGGTGTTTTAACCTTTAGTTAGATGACCATGTGTGTTTTTCACTTTAGGCTCATTTTTAGATGGACTTATATATGTGTAACATTTGTTACAGGAAAATTGTTAAACAGGATATGATGCAATAAGATGATTGATAAACAGGATGTGATGTAATAAGATGATTGATAAACAGGATATGATGCAATACGATGATTGATAAACAGGATATGATGCAATACGATGATTGATTAACAGGATATGAAGTAACAGCACCTTGTCACTCCCCACAGGAGGAGAAGACTGAGCTGACCAGGGACAAACCTGAGACAGAACCTTTGAAGCCTGTGCAGTGGATGGCTGAGAGGGAAGGTGATGATGACAAGGAGGAAGAAGATGATTATCACAAGCATGAGTCTGATGATGAAGACGGGCCTTCGTTTGCTCGCCTCAGAGTGGAGGGAGTGAAGCTGGAGCCTTACGATGGGAAGGAGGAGGACATCTCTGGGTAGGAGGTTCTCTCTCTCTACGGCTGGGGTATTAGGCAGTACTTTTGAGCATTGCAGAATTATGGAAACTAAATCCTATCCTCAAATTCCTGACTTTTCCGGAAATCCTGGTTAGAAAATCCTGGTTGGAGAATCCTCCGAACTAGGATTTCTAGAAAAACCTGGGAATTTTGGGAACGTTTCTGGAACCCTAATGATGATATCGTAAGGATTTCTCTATTTGTTGAACTCTTCAGCTGACAGGGAAATGATGCCCAAGGTGTTCCAATAATAGACCCGTCTCATATCATTCAGTACTGTATTCATAAACTAAACTTTCAATGATTGTAGTACATTGACAATACTAATTGAGAGGTCCTAGAACTGAGCCCTGATGAACACCTGATTTAATTGGACCAAAGGTGAGAACACGTGGTGCGCACAAATAATATGTCAGTACTCCGTATCTATGCCAAAAAAATACATTTCACATATAATTTAAAATCTAAATATATTTTTCACTCTTGATACTTATGTTGCCTAAACGTAATGCCATATTACCATAGATAATCCCTGTCATCTGAAGGTAATGACATATTAGAATAGGCAATCCCTGTCAGCTAAACGTAATGACATATTACCATAGGCAAGCCCTGTCAGCTGAAGGTAATGACATATTACCATAGGCAATCCCTGTCAGCTGAAGGTAATGACATATTACCATAGATAATCCCTGTCATCTGAAGGTAATGACATATTACCATAGGCAATCCCTGTCAGCTAAACGTAATGACATATTACCATAGGCAAGCCCTGTCAGCTGAAGGTAATGACATATTAGAATAGGCAATCCCTGTCAGCAAAACGTAATGACATATTACCATAGATAATCCCTGTCAGCCGAAGGTAATGACATATTACCATAGGCAATCCCTGTCAGCTAAACGTAATGACATATTACCATAGATAACCCTGTCATCTGAAGAGTTGTGGCTGAGTCTGCTAGCTAGCTTCATTAGGTGGTTGACCATCTTTAACCCCTGTTAACCTGCTGTAGACCGGCAGCTTCCCTCCTGGAACCTGGCTGAGCTCTACTCTACTGCCCCTCTATTACCCTGGCTGAGCTCTACTCTACTGCCCCTCTACCCTCTTACCCTGGCTGAGCTCTACTCTACTGCCCCTCTACTCTCTATTACCCTGGCTGAGCTCTACTCTACTCTACTGCCCCTCTACCCTCTTACCCTGGCTGAGCTCTACTCTACTGCCCCTCTACCCTCTATTACCCTGGCTGAGCTCTACTCTACTGCCCCTCTACTCTCTATTACCCTGGCTGAGCTCTACTCTACTCTACTGCCCCTCTACCCTCTTACCCTGGCTGAGCTCTACTCTACTGCCCCTCTACCCTCTATTACCCTGGCTGAGCTCTATTCTACTGCCCCTCTACCCTCTATTACCCTGGCTGAGCTCTACTCTACTGCCCCTCTACTCTCTATTACCCTGGCTGAGCTCTACTCTACTCTACTGCCCATCTACCCTATAATCCCTTGGCTGAGCTCTACTCTACTGCCCCTCTACCCTCTATTACCCTGGCTGAGCTCTATTCTACTGCCCCTCTACCCTCTATTACCCTGGCTGAGCTCTACTCTACTGCCCCTCTACTCTCTATTACCCTGGCTGAGCTCTACTCTACTCTACTGCCCATCTACCCTATAATCCCCTGGCTGAGCTCTACTCTACTGCCCATCTACCCTATAATCCCCTGGCTGAGCTCTACTCTACTGCCCATCTACCCTATAATCCCTTGGCTGAGCTCTACTCTACTGCCCATCTACCCTATAATCCCCTGGCTGAGCTCTACTCTACTGCCCATCTACCCTATAATCCCTGGCTGAGCTCTACTCTACTGCCCATCTACCCTATAATCCCTTGGCTGAGCTCTACTCTACTGCCCATCTACCCTATAATCCCCTGGCTGAGCTCTACTCTACTGCCCATCTACCCTATAATCCCTTGGCTGAGCTCTACTCTACTGCCCATCTACCCTATAATCCCCTGGCTGAGCTCTACTCTACTGCCCATCTACCCTATAATCCCCTGGCTGAGCTCTACTCTACTGCCCATCTACCCTATAATCCCTGGCTGAGCTCTACTCTACTGCCCATCTACCCTATAATCCCTGGCTGAGCTCTACTCTACTGCCCATCTACCCTATAATCCCCTGGCTGAGCTCTACTCTACTGCCCATCTACCCTATAATCCCCTGGCTGAGCTCTCCTCTACTGCCCATCTACCCTATAATCCCCTGGCTGAGCTCTACTCTACTGCCCATCTACCCTATAATCCCCTGGCTGAGCTCTACTCTACTGCTCTACTGACCCTTTACTCTCTATTGCCCCGACAGAGCTCTACTCTATTGCCCCTCTACCCTATTATCCCTTGGCTGAGCTCTACTCTCCTGCTCTAGTGCCCCTCTACTCTATATTGCCCTTTCTGATTACTGCTCTACTGACCCTCTGCTCTCTATTGCCCTGGCTGAGCTCTACTCTACTGCCCCTCTACCCTATAATCCCCTGGCTGAGCTCTACTCTACTGCTCTACTGCCCCTTTACTCTCTATTGCCCCGGCAGAGCTCTACTGCCCCTCTACTCTCTATTGCCCCGGCAGAGCTCTACTGCCCCTTTACTCTCTATTGCCCTGGCAGGGCTCTACTGCCCCTTTACTCTCTATTGCCCATTCTGAGCTCTACTCTACTGCTCTATTGCCCCGGCAGGGCTCTACTGCCCCTTTACTCTCTATTGCCCATTCTGAGCTCTACTCTACTGCTCTATTGCCCCGGCAGGGCTCTACTGCCCCTTTACTCTCTATTGCCCTGGCTGAGCTCTTTACAATCAATCAATCAAATGTATTTCTAAAGTCCTTTTCACATCAGCTGATGTCACAGAGTGCTGTACAGAAACCCAGCCTAAAACCCCAAACAGCAAGCAATGCAGGTGTAGAAGCACGGTGGCTAGGAAAAACTTCCTAGAAAGGCCACAACCTAGGAAGAAACCTAGAGAGGAACCAGGCTGTGAGGGGTGGCCAGTCCTCTTCTGGCTGTGCCGGGTGGAGATTATAACAGAACATGGCCAAGATGTTGAAATGTTCATAGATGACCAGCAGGGTCAAATAATAATAATCCCAGTGGTTGTAGAGGGGGCAACAGGTCAGCACCTCAGGAGTAAATGTCAGTTGGCTTTTCATAGCCGATCATTCAGAGTATCTCTACCGCTCCTGCTGTCTCTAGAGAGTTGAAAACAGCAGGTCTGGGACAGGTAGCACGTCCGGTGAACAGGTCAGGGTTCCATAGCCCCAGGCAGAACAGTTGAAACTGGATCAGCAGCACGACCGGGTGGACTGGGGACAGCAAGGAGTCATCAGGCTCATCTACCCTATTTTGTCCTGGCTGAGCTCTACTCTACTACCCCTCTACTCTCTATTGCCCTGGCTGAGCTCTACTTTAATGCCCTTCTACTCTCTATTACCCTGGCTGAGCTCTACTCCACTGCCCTTCTACCGTCTGTGCCCCTCTAGTGTCGTTACTGTGCCCCTCTACCCTCTGTGCCCCTCTAGTGTTGTTACTGTGCCCCTCTAGTGTCGTTACTGTGCCCCTCTAGTGTCGTTACTGTGCCCCTCTAGTGTCGTTACTGTGCCTCTCTAGTGTCGTTACTGTGCCCCTCTAGTGTCGTTACTGTGCCCCTCTAGTGTCGTTACTGTGCCCCTCTAGTGTCGTTACTGTGCCCCTCTAGTGTCGTTACTGTGCCTCTCTAGTGTCGTTACTGTGCCCCTCTAGTGTCGTTACTGTGCCCCTCTAGTGTCGTTACTGTGCCCCTCTAGTGTCGTTACTGTGCCCCTCTACCCTCTGTGCCCCTCTAGTGTCATTACTGTGCCCCTCTAGTGTCGTTACTGTGCCCCTCTAGTGTTGTTACTGTGCCCCTCTAGTGTCGTTACTGTGCCCCTCTAGTGTCGTTACTGTGCCCCTCTAGTGTCGTTACTGTGCCTCTCTAGTGTCGTTACTGTGCCCCTCTAGTGTCGTTACTGTGCCCCTCTACCCCCTGTGCCCCTCTAGTGTTGTTACTGTGCCCCTCTAGTGTCGTTACTGTGCCCCTCTAGTGTCGTTACTGTGCCCCTCTAGTGTCGTTACTGTGCCCCTCTACCCTCTGTGCCCCTCTAGTGTCGCACTGTGCCCCTCTAGTGTCGCTACTGTGCCCCTCTAGTGTCGCTACTGTGCCCCTCTAGTGTCGATTGCTGTGCCCTCTACCCTCTGTGCCCCTCTAGTGTTGTTACTGTGCCCTCTAGTGTCGCTACTGTGCCCCTCTAGTGTCGCTACTGTGCCCCTCTAGTGTCGCACTGTGCCCCTCTAGTGTCGTTACTGTGCCTCTCTAGTGTCGCTACTGTGCCCCTCTAGTGTCGTTACTGTGCCCCTCTAGTTTAGATTACTGTGCCCCTCTAGTGTCGCATTGTGCCCCTCTACCCTCTGTGCCCCTCTAGTGTCGCTACTGTGCCCCTCTAGTGTCGTTACTGTGCCCCTCTGAGTGTCGCTACTGTGCCCCTCTAGTGTCGCTACTGTGCCTCTCTAGTGTGGATTTACTGTGCCCCTCTAGTGTCGCACTGTGCCCCTCTAGTGTCGCTACTGTGCCCCTCTAGTGTCGATTTACTGTGCCCCTCTAGTGTCGCTACTGTGCCCCTCTAGTGTCATTACTGTGCCCCTCTAGTGTCGTTACTGTGCCCCTCTAGTGTCGTTACTGTGCCCCTCTAGTGTCGTTACTGTGCCCCTCTAGTGTCGTTACTGTGCCTCTCTAGTGTCGTTACTGTGCCCCTCTAGTGTCGTTACTGTGCCTCTCTAGTGTCGTTACTGTGCCCCTCTACCCTCTGTGCCCCTCTAGTGTCATTACTGTGCCCCTCTAGTGTCGTTACTGTGCCCCTCTACCCTCTGTGCCCCTCTAGTGTCGTCACTGTGCCCCTCTAGTGCCGTCAGTCAGTCAGCTAGTTAGCTAGTCAGTCAGCTAGTTAGTTAGCTAGTCAGTCAGCTAGTCAGTCAGCTAGCTAGCTAGTCAGTCAGTCAGCTAGCTAGCTAGTCAGTCAGTCAGCTAGTTAGCTAGTCAGTCAGTCAGCTAGTTAGCTAGTCAGTCAGTCAGCTAGTTAGCTAGTCAGTCAGTCAGCTGGCTGGCTGGTCGGTCAGTCAGCTGGCTAGCTGGTCGGTCAGCTGGCTGGCTGGTCGGTCGGTCGGTCAGCTGGCTGGCTGGTCGGTCAGTCGGCTGGCTGGCTGGTCAGTCGGTCGGTCGGCTGGCTGGCTGGTCAGTCAGTCGGCTTGTTGGCTGGTCGGTCAGCTAGTCAGTCGGTCAGCTGGCTGGCTGGTCGGTCAGTCAGCTGGCTGGCTGGTCAGTCAGTCAGCTGGCTGGTCATTCAGCTTGTTAGCTGGTCGGTCGGTCAGCTGGCTGGCTGGTCGGTCAGTCAGTCAGCTGGCTGGCTGGTCGGTCAGTCAGCTGGCTGGCTAACTGGCTAGTCGGTCGGTCAGTCAGCTGGCTGGCTGGTCGGTCAGTCAGTCAGCTGGCTGGTCGGTCGGTCAGCTGGCCTGGCCGGTCGGTCAGTCAGCTAGCTGGCTGGTCGGTCAGTCAGCTTGTTGGCTGGTCGGTCAGCTAGCTGGCTGGTCAGTCAGTCAGTCAGCTAGCTGGCTGGTCGGTCAGTCAGCCAGCTGGCTAGCTGGTCAGTCGTCAGCTCGGTCAGTCGGTCAGCTGGCTGGCTGGTCAGTCAGTCAGCTGGCTGCTGGTCATTCAGCTTGTTAGCTGGTCGGTCAGTCGCAGCTTGTTGGCTGGTCGGTCAGCTGGCTGGTCGGTCGGTCAGCTGGCTGGCTGGTCGGTCAGCTGGCTGGCTGGTCAGTCAGTCGGTCAGCTGGCTGGCTGGTCGGTCAGCTAGCTGGCTGGTCAGTCAGCTAGCTAGCTAGTCAGTCAGCTAGCTAGCTAGCTAGTCAGTCAGTCAGCTAGCTAGCTAGTCAGTCAGCTAGCTAGCTAGCTAGCTAGTCAGTCAGTAAGCTAGCTAGTCAGTCAGTCAGCTAGTTAGCTAGTCAGTCAGTCAGCTAGTTAGCTAGTCAGTCAGTCAGCTAGTCAATCAGTCAGTCAGCTTTGTGCCAAAGCCGACATATTTGTTCTGAGGACTATAATTTACTGAGTATGGTTGACTAGGCTGTGAAGGTACAGACCCACCTGTATGTTATGGACTGTTGACTAGGCTGTGAAGGTACAGACCCACCTGTATGTTATGGACTGTTGACTAGGCTGTGGAGGTACAGACCCACCTGTATGTTATGGACTGTTGACTAGGCTGTGAAGGTACAGACCCACCTGTATGTTATGGACTGTTGACTTGGCTGTGAAGGTACAGACCCACCTGTATGTTATGGACTGTTGACTAGGCTGTAAAGGTACAGACCCACCTGTATGTTATGGACTGTTGACTAGGCTGTGAAGGTACAGACCCACCTGTATGTTATGGACTGTTGACTAGGCTGTGAAGGTACAGACCCACCTGTATGTTATGGACTGTTGACTAGGCTGTGAAGGTACAGACCCACCTGTATGTTATGGACTGTTGACTAGGCTGTGAAGGTACAGACCCACCTGTATGTTATGGACTGTTGACTAGGCTGTGAAGGTACAGACCCACCTGTATGTTATGGACTGTTGACTAGGCTGTGGAGGTACAGACCCACCTGTATGTTATGGACTGTTGACTAGGCTGTGAAGGTACAGACCCACCTGTATGTTATGGACTGTTGACTTGGCTGTGAAGGTACAGACCCACCTGTATGTTATGGACTGTTGACTAGGCTGTAAAGGTACAGACCCACCTGTATGTTATGGACTGTTGACTAGGCTGTGAAGGTACAGACCCACCTGTATGTTATGGACTGTTGACTAGGCTGTGAAGGTACAGACCCACCTGTATGTTATGGACTAGGCTGTGAAGGGACTGACCCACCTTTCAGGTAGAAAATTAACACCATCTGAAATATACACTACATGATCAAAAGTATGTGGACAAAACATCTCATTCCAAAATCATGGGCATTAATATGGATTTGGTCCCCCCTTTGCTGCTATAACAGCCTCCACTGTTCTGGGAAGGCTTTCCACTAGATGTTGGGACATTGCTGCAGGGACTTGCTTCCATTCAGCCACAAGAGCATTAGTGAGGTTCGGCACTGATGCTGGGTGATTAGGCCTGGCTCGCAGTCGGCGTTCCAATTCATCCCAAAGGTGTTCTATGGGGTTGAGGTCAGGGCTCTGTGCAAGCCAGTCATGTTCTTCCACATTGATCTTGACAAACCATTTCTGTATGGACCACGCTTAGTGCACAGGGGCATTGTCATGCTGAAACTGGAAAGGGCCCTCCCCAAACTGTTGCCACAGAATGTCATTGTATGCTGTAGCGTTAAAATGTCCCTTCACTGGAACTAAGGGGCCCGAACCATGACAAACAGCCCCTGACCATTATCCTCCTCCACCAAACTTTACAGTTGGCACAATGCATTGGTGCAGGTAGCGTTCTCCTGCCAAACCCAGATTCGTCCATCAGACTGCCAGATGGTGAAGCGTGATTCATCACTCCAGATAACACGTTTCCACTGCTCCAGTGTCCATTGGCAGCGAGCTTTACACCACTCCAGCCGACCCTTGACATTGCACATGGTCTTAGGCTTGTGCGCGGCTGCTCAGCCATGGAAACCCATTTCATGAAGCTCCCGGACGAGTAGTTCTTGTGGTGAATCACAAAGGCCGGTTGTGATACAGCCTGGAATCAAACCAGGGTCTGTAGTGATGCCTCTAGTACTGAGATGCGACACTCAGGAGCGCATGTTGAATGTTGCAACCGAGGACAGACAATTTTTATGTGCTTCAGCACTCGGCGATCCCGTTCTGTGAGCTTGTGTGGCCTACCACCTTGCGGCTGAGCTGTTGTTGCTCCAAGACGTTTCCACTTCCAGTTGACCGGGGCAGCTCTAGCGGGGCAGAAATTTGGTGAACTGACTTGTTGGAAAGGTGGAGTCCTATGACGGTTCCACGTTGAAAGTCACTGAGCTCTTCAGTAAGGCCCATTCTACTGCCAATGTTTGTCTATGGAGATTGCATGGCGGTGTGCTCAATTTTATACACCTGTCAGCAACGGGTGTGGCTGAAATAGCTGAATGCACTAATTTGGCTGTACTCTCCTGGCTCTCATTCACACCACTGGACTGTAGGGAGACGATGAGGTGGCTGTACTCTCCTGGCTCTCATTCACACCACTGGACTGTAGGGAGACGATGAGGTGGCTGTACTCTCCTGGCTCTCATTCACACCACTGGACTGTAGGGAGACGATGAGGTGGCTGTACTCTCCTGGCTCTCATTCACACCACTGGACTGTAGGGAGACGATGAGGTGGCTGTACTCTCCTGGCTCTCATTCACACCACTGGACTGTAGGGAGACGATGAGGTGGCTGTACTCTCCTGGCTCTCATTCACACCACTGGACTGTAGGGAGACGATGAGGTGGCTGTACTCTCCTGGCTCTCATTCACACCACTGGACTGTAGGGAGGACGATGAGGTGGCTGTACTCTCCTGGCTCTCATTCACACCACTGGACTGTAGGGAGACGATGAGGTGGCTGTACTCTCCTGGCTCTCATTCACACCACTGGACTGTAGGGAGACGATGAGGTGGCTGTACTCACTGTTTGCCACCAATACAGGTTGTAACTCATCACTCTGGTCTTAAAGGGATAGTGCAAGACTTTATCTACTTCCCCAGAGTCAGATGAACTCGTGGATACCACGTGTATGTCTCCGTGTCCAGTATCTGTACGTGGAGTTTGAAGGAAGTTTTAAGGTAGTTTAGTTTGCTGCTAGGTTTGCAACTTCATTCAAACTGCAAACAGAGACACAGCAATGGTATTCATGCTTTCATCTGACTCTAGAGCAATAGAAAAATGACTTAATTGACAAAATCTCACACAATCCATTTAAAATCTTGTCTTGGCAGAAACCTAAATGGTTTTAAAATGTATTTTGGGGATTGTATAGTGGAAACACAGTACTGTAGTTGTGTTGCTGTTGGTTCATTCTAGACAGACAGGAGAAGATGGCAGTATTTAACAAGGCTGGGTCCTGCTTGAAGCAGAACAGACTGAGTTAGATTTCACCACTGAATCATCGTTCAGGACCTCCTGTTGGCTCTCAGTTGATTGAAATGCTTGGAACATGGCTCCTGACTAGACCGGACTGCTGTACACTGAGTGACTGCATTTTAATGTCTGCTTGTGTGGCTGCAGTCGTAATGGAGTTGCAGCCTGAGTGCCAGTCTGTTTGTGCTATCATGCCAACTCCTTGTCACTCGTTGTCATGTTTGGCTTGACCATGAACATGGAGTTGGCAAGAGCACAAACAGATCTGGGACCAGGCTATAGAAATATACAACAGATTTGGACCAGGCTATAGAAGGAGACAACAGATCTGGGACCAGGCTATAGAAATATACAACAGATTTGGACCAGGCTATAGAAGGAGACAACAGATCTGGGACCAGGCTATAGGAGGAGACAACAGATCTGGGACCAGGCTATAGAAGGAGACAACAGATCTGGGACCAGGCTATAGAAGGAGACCACAGATCTGGGACCATTCTATAGAAGGAGACAACAGATCTGGGACCCGGCTATAGAAGGAGACCACAGATCTGGGACCATTCTATAGAAGGAGACAACAGATCTGGGACCAGTCTATAGAAGGAGACAACAGATCTGGGACCAGGCTATAGAAGGAGAAAACAGATCTGGACCAAGCTTTAGAAGGAGACCACAGATCTGGGACCAGGCTATAGAAGGAGACAACAGATCTGGACCAGGCTATAGAAGGAGACAACAGATCTGGGACTAGGCTATAAAAGGAGACAACAGATCTGGACCAGGCTATAGAAGGAGACCACAGATCTGGGACTAGGCTATAGAAGGAGACCACAGATCTGGGACCAGGCTATAGAAGGGGACCACAGATCTGGGACCAGGCTATAGAAGGAGACCACAGATCTGGGACCAGGCTATAGAAGGAGACCCCCTGTCTGGGACCAGGCTATAGAAGGAGACAACAGATCTGGGACTAGGCTATAAAAGGAGACAACAGATCTGGACCAGGCTATAGAAGGAGACCACAGATCTGGGACTAGGCTATAGAAGGAGACCACAGATCTGGGACCAGGCTATAGAAGGGGACCACAGATCTGGGACCAGGCTATAGAAGGAGACCACAGATCTGGGACCAGGCTATAGAAGGAGACCCCCTGTCTGGGACCAGGCTATAGAAGGAGACAACAGATCTGGACCAGCCTATAGAAGGAGATAACAGATCTGGGACCAGGCTATAGAAGGAGACAACAGATTCTGACCAGACTATAGAAGGAGACAACAGATATGGGACCAGGCTATAGAAGGAGACCACAGATCTGGACCAAACTATAGAAGGATACTATAGATCTGGACCAAACTATAGAAGGATACCATAGATCTGGACCAAACTATAGAAGGAGACCATAGATCAGGCTGGTGGACCAGGCTGGTGAGGTTGTGGGAGCCAACCTAGATTTGGACATGTTGACTGTAACTTCTCTCTCACGTTACTACTGTGTCTGCACTGTGCAACAGCCTCAAACTGCTGTGCTGCTAAGCTGTGCTTTTCCAACCTGCATAGTGTCCTGAAACCCTTCCCAGCACCCCTCTCTCCAGCTCTGACTGTACTATAGCACCCCCTTTTGGCTATTATGCCTACTACAACTCAACTAAAACTTCAAGTCAATGAGTGATGAGTGTGTGGTGTGGATGTAGGGTTCAGTGGCCTAGCTGTAGTGGAAGTCCACAGAGGACCAGCCCAAGGCTAGATGATATATAGTTTTTATGAGGAAGTATTTGTGGCATAGTAGTATTTATTTAACACTCATACATACCCCATTATGACCTCTGGATTTTTCTGTAAGCATTTCAGGAAGAAGAGAGAGTTAGGAAGAATGCTGATGACCAATGGAGACTAGACTTGAGGTTGTGGAGGCTAGGGGGTTATTTAGTAGTAGTGACTTGGAGGCTAGGGGGTTATTTAGTAGTAGTGGCTTGGAGGCTAGGGGGGTTATTTAGTAGTAGGGGCTTGGAGGCTAAGGGGGTTATTTAGTAGTAGTGGCTTGGAGGCTAGGGGGTTATTTAGAAGTAGTGGCTTGGAGGCTAGGGGGTTATTTAGTAGTAGTGGCTTGGAGGCTAAGGGGGTTATTTAGTAGTAGTGGCTTGGAGGCTAGGAGGTGTTATTTAGTAGTAGTGGCTTGGAGGCTAAGGGGGTTATTTAGTAGTAGTGGCTTGGAGGCTAAGGGGGTTATTTAGAAGTAGTGGCTTGGAGGCTAGGAGGTGTTATTTAGTAGTAGTGGCTTGGAGGCTAGGGGGTTATTTAGTAGTAGTGGCTTGGAGGCTAGGGGGTTATTTAGTAGTAGTGGCTTGGAGGCTAGGGGGTTATTTAGTAGTAGTGGCTTGGAGGCTAAGGGGTTATTTAGAAGTAGTGGCTTGGAGGCTAGGAGGTGTTATTTAGTAGTAGTGGCTTGGAGGCTAGGGGGTTATTTAGTAGTAGTGGCTTGGAGGCTAGGCGGTTATTTAGTAGTAGTGGCTTGGAGGCTAAGGGGGTTATTTAGAAGTAGTGGCTTGGAGGCTAGGAGGTGTTATTTAGTAGTAGTGGCTTGGAGGCTAGGGGGTTATTTAGTAGTAGTGGCTTGGAGGCTAGGAGGTGTTATTTAGTAGTAGTGGCTTGGAGGCTAGGGGGTTATTTAGTAGTAGTGGCTTGGAGGCTAGGGGGTTATTTAGTAGTAGTGGCTTGGAGGCTAAGGGGGTTATTTAGTAGTAGTGGCTTGGAGGCTAAGGGGTTATTTAGAAGTAGTGGCTTGGAGGCTAGGAGGTGTTATTTAGTAGTAGTGGCTTGGAGGCTAGGGGTTATTTAGTAGTAGTGGCTTGGAGGCTAGGGGTTATTTAGTAGTAGTGGCTTGGAGGCTAGGGGTTATTTAGTAGTAGTGGCTTGGAGGCTAAGGGGGTTATTTAGAAGTAGTGGCTTGGAGGCTAGGAGGTGTTATTTAGTAGTAGTGGCTTGGAGGCTAGGGGGTTATTTAGTAGTAGTGGCTTGGAGGCTAGGCGGTTATTTAGTAGTAGTGGCTTGGAGGCTAAGGGGGTTATTTAGAAGTAGTGGCTAGGAGGTGTTATTTAGTAGTAGTGGCTTGGAGGCTAGGGGGTTATTTAGTAGTAGTGGCTTGGAGGCTAGGAGGGTTATTTAGTAGTAGTGGCTTGGAGGCTAGGGGGTTATTTAGAAGTAGTGGCTTGGAGGATAGGGGGTTATTTAGTAGTAGTGGCTTGGAGGCTAAGGGGGGTTATTTAGAAGTAGTGGCTTGGAGGCTAGGGGGTTATTTAGTAGTAGTGGCTTGGAGGCTAGGCGGTTATTTAGTAGTAGTGGCTTGGAGGCTAAGGGGTTATTTAGTAGTGGCTTGGAGGCTAGGAGGTGTTATTTAGTAGTAGTGGCTTGGAGGCTAGGGGGTTATTTAGTAGTAGTGGCTTGGAGGCTAGGAGGGTTATTTAGTAGTAGTGGCTTGGAGGCTAGGGGGTTATTTAGTAGTAGTGGCTTGGAGGCTAAGGGGGTTATTTAGAAGTAGTGGCTTGGAGGCTAGGAGGTGTTATTTAGTAGTAGGGGCTTGGAGGCTAGGGGGTTATTTAGTAGTAGTGGCTTGGAGGCTAGGGGGTTATTTAGTAGTAGTGGCTTGGAGGCTAAGGGGGGTTATTTAGTAGTAGTGGCTTGGAGGCTAGGGGTTATTTAGTAGTAGTGGCTTGGAGGCTAGGGGTTATTTAGTAGTAGTGGCTTGGAGGCTAAGGGGTTATTTAGAAGTAGTGGCTTGGAGGCTAGGAGGTGTTATTTAGTAGTAGTGGCTTGGAGGCTAGGGGGTTATTTAATAGTAGTGGCTTGGAGGCTAGGGGGTTATTTAGTAGTAGTGGCTTGGAGGCTAGGGGGGTTATTTAGTAGTAGTGGCTTGGAGGCTAGGGGTTATTTAGTAGTAGTGGCTTGGAGGCTAGGGGGTTATTTAGTAGTAGTGGCTTGGAGGCTAGGGGGTTATTTAGTAGTAGGGGCTTGGAGGCTAGGGGGTTATTTAGTAGTAGGGGCTTGGAGGTTGAGGGTTAACACAGGCCAAGGGCCAGGGGATTGTTGTTGGTCCTCCTACTGCCAGGTAGTGAAAGTGGGTTTTGGGTGGGTGTGGGGGTTTTGGTTGTTGTGCATTATGGGAAGCCTAGGACCAGCAAGTGAACAGGAAGCTGAACTGTGTTTCATTGATTTCAGGGATGAGAGCTGCAGTCAGGAGGGCGATGGTGGTGATGAGGATCTGGGGGAGGAAGGGGAGGAGTTTGAGTGTTACCCCCCGGGGATGAAGGTGCAGGTGAGGTATGGGCGCGGTCGCATCCTGAAGACGTACCAGGCCACTGTGAAAGAGGCTGACGTGGAGGGGGGAGAGGTGCTCTACCTGGTTCACTACTGTGGCTGGAACGTCAGGTAAGATGAGCAGGACACAGCCCTGGGTAATATGACCTATCACCTCAATATATCTGACCGACCACTACTAGTTTATTATATATTAGTGCAGAGGTGTGGCTGGAACCTTTATTTAACCAGGGAGGCAAGTTGAGAACAAGTTCTCATTTATAACTGCGACCTGGCCAAGATAAAGCAAAGCAGTTCAACACAAACAACAACACAGAGTTACACATGGAATAAACAAACATACAGTCAATAATACAGTAGAAAAACAAGTCTATATACAGTGAGTGCAAATGAGGTAAGATAAGGAAGGTAAGGCAATAAATAGGCCATGGTGGCAAAGTAATTACAATATAGCATTTAAACACTGGAATGGTAGATGTGCAGTAGATGAATGTGCTAAGGAGCAAGATAAATAAATGACTACGGTAGGGGATGAGGTAGTTGGTTGGGCTATGTACAGATGGGCTATGTACAGGTGCAGGGGTCTATCACCTGACCACTACTAGTTTATTATATATTAGTGGAGAGGTGTGGCTGGAAAGATGAACAGGACACAGTCCTGGGTAATGTGACCTATCACCTAACAACTATTATTATACAGCCTATCTATCCTCTTCTAAAACAAATAGATGGCTTTGATTGGATGACCATTTAAATGGGTATGTCCCTCATAGTAATAACACAGTAGATACTCTCTGATTATTATCTAATCGAACACAGTCCCTCTTTATCAGGACTAATGTTTTTTCCCTCTGTCCCCATCTACTGGCCGAAATAGAGAATTGGGTCAATCGGTAACATGATAATAGCACTGTTGACATTTTTAAAGTGTTGACTAAAGTTTCTGTCCCTCGCTTGTCCGTCTGTCTGTCCCCCACTGTTTGTCTAAGTAGTCTATAGACGGGACAAATGTAACCACATTAAAGCTTCTCAGTGCACTGTGGACGTCCGTAAGCCTTTTCACAGAGCCTTAGAATAATACAACTTTTATATGTAGCCCTAAGTCACTCTGAAAGGCCATTTAAGCCTGGTTCCCACTTTATGGCCCAACCGAGCCAATCTGAGATGAACTGGGCTGGCCTGGTTACCCATCCACCAAGGACCACAGGCAGCAGGGTATGATTTGGGTGGGCCCTATAGTTTGAATCTGGTATTAAAGTACTGCTATACTCTCCCCTCTCCCCCCTGGGCCAGAGACAGGGTAGTACAATGTTACTATGTAGAGTTGGCATACATAAGGGTATCATGAGACAGACACAACACAGAGGAGCTTTTCACAGTGAGAGCAATGTAGTGATGTTATTGTCTTACTGTCATTTTGTGGGTGAATTCCATAGCTGGTTGAGTAGAGGCTCTTCTCTCTGCATTACTGTGTCTTGTGGTGGGAGGTTGGAAGACTTCCATTCCTTTCTGTAGGTACTTAAGTAGTCTCTTTGGGTAGTAACTTTCTGTGGACCCAAGTTAAGTAGCATCTTTGAGTAGTAACTTTCTGCGGACCCAAGTTAAGTAGTATCTTTTGGTATTAACTTTCTGTGGACCCAAGTTAAGTAGCATCTTTGAGTAGTAACTTTCTGCGGACCCAAGTTAAGTAGCATCTTTTGGTAGTAACTTTCTGTGGACCCAAGTTAAGTAGTATCTTTTGAATTCTTTTCTGTTGTTGGTATTTTATCCTAATGTGGGTTTATCTTCATTAATGTTGTCTTATTCCATAATTTAATGCAGATTTATCTTCATTAAGATTGTCTTATTCCATAATGTAATGTGGATTTATCTTCATTAAGGTTGTCTTATTCCATAATGTAATGTGGATTTATCTTCATTAAGGTTGTCTTATTCCATAATGTAATGTGGATTTATCTTCATTAAGGTTGTCTTATTCCATAATGTAATGTGATTTATCGTCATTAAGGTTGTCTTATTCCATAATGTAATGTGGATTTATCTTCATTAAGGTTGTCTTATTCCATAATGTAATGTGGATTTATCTTCATTAAGGTTGTCTTATTCCATAATGTAATGTGGATTTATCGTCATTAAGGTTGTCTTATTCCATAATGTAATGTGGATTTATCGTCATTAAGGTTGTCTTATTCCATAATGTAATGTGGATTTATCTTCATTAAGGTTGTCTTATTCCATAATGTAATGTGGATTTATCTTCATTAAGGTTGTCTTATTCCAAAATATAATGTGGATTTATCTTCATTAAGATTGTCTTATTCCATAATATAATGTGGATTTATCTTCATTAAGGTTGTCTTATTCCATAATATAATGTGGATTTATCTTCATTAAGGTTGTCTTATTCCATAATATAATGTGGATTTATCTTCATTAAGGTTGTCTTATTCCATAATGTAATGTGGATTTATCTTCATTAAGGTTGTCTTATTCCAAAATATAATGTGGATTTATCTTCATTAAGATTGTCTTATTCCATAATATAATGTGGATTTATCTTCATTAAGGTTGTCTTATTCCATAATATAATGTGGATTTATCTTCATTAAGGTTGTCTTATTCCATAATATAATGTGCATTTATCTTCATTAAGGTTGTCTTATTCCATAATATAATGTGGATATTTCTTCATTAAGGTTGTCTTATTCCATAATATAATTGTGTGTCTCTTCTGTTAGATCTGGATCCTTTTTGACTAAAGTGGGGGTCAGGCAGACGATAGATAGAGGAGTGAATGTCTGTGTGGTCAGTGGGGTGTTGGTTCGTCAGGCAGACGATAGAGGGTTGAATGTCTCTGTGATAATACTATTTAGGCTCCCTATGTAGTGCACCACTTTTGACCAGGGCCTATAGGGAATCCCATAGAGCGTTTGTCAAAAGTAGTGCACTATATAGTGAATAGGGTGCCATTTGGGATATAAGCTATATCCGTTACCTTTGACCTGTGCTTGACCCTTTGTTTCCATCTTTCCCGTCAGATATGACGAGTGGGTCAAAGCCGACAAGATTGTACGTCCGGCCAATAAGAATGTTCAGAAGATCAAGCACCGCAAGAAAATAAAGGTAAGAGAAATATTAATTTAATGTTAATTATATTTTGCACATACAGTTGAAGTCGGAAGTTTACATACACTTAGGTTGGAGTCATTAAAACTCGTTTTTCAACCACTCCACAAATGTCTTGTCAACAAACTATAGTTTTGGCAAGTCGGTTAGGACATCTACTTTGTGCATGACACAAGTAATTTTTCCAACAATTGTTTACAGACAGATTATTTCACTTATAATTCACTGTTTCACAATTCCAGTGGGTCAGAAGTTTACATACACTAAGTTGACTGTGCCTTTAAACGGCTTGGAAAATTCTAGAAAATGATGTCATGGCTTTAGTAGCTTCTGATCTGTACAAACAATAGAACACAAGTATAAACACCATGGGACCACGCAGCCATCATACCGCTCAGGAAGGAGACGCGTTTTGTCCCCTAGAGATGAACGTACTTTGGTGCGGAAAGTGCAAATCAGTCCCAGAACAACAGCAAAGGACCTTGTGAAGATGCTGGAGGAAACAGGTACAAAAGTATCTATATCCACAGTAAAACGAGTCCTATATCGACATAACCTGAAAGGCCGCTCAGCAAGGATGAAGCCACTGCTCCAAAACCGCCATAAAAAAGCCAGACTACGGTTTGCAACTGCACATGGGGACAAAGATTGTACTTTTTGGAGAAATGTCCTCTGGTCTGATGAAACAAAGATAGAACTGTTTGGCCATAATGACCATCGTTATGTTTGGAGGAAAAAGGGAGAGGCTTGCAAGGCGAAGAACACCATCCCAACCGTGAAGCACGGGGGTGGCAGCATCATGTTGCGGGGGTGCTTTGCTGCAGGAGGGACTGGTGCACTTCACAAAATAGATGGCATCATGAGAAAGGACAATTATGTGGATATATTGAAGCAACATCTCAAGACATCAGTCAGGAAGTTAAAGCTTGGTCGCAAATGGCTCTTCCAAATGGACAATGACTCCAAGCATACTTCCAAAATTGTGGCATAATGGCTTAAGGACAACAAAGTCAAGGTTTTGGAGTGGCCATCACAAAGCCGTGACCTCAATCCTATAGAAAATGTGTGGGCAGAACTGGAAAAGCGTGTGCGAGCAAGGAGGCCTACAAACCTGACTCAGTTACACCAGCTCTGTCAGGAAGAATGGGCCAAAATTCACCCAACTTATTGTGGGAAGCTTGTGGAAGGCTACCCGAAACGTGTTACCCAAGTCTAAATTGTTTAAGGCAATGCTACCAAATACTAATTGAGTGTATGTAAACTTCTGACCCACTGGGAATGTGATGAAAGAAATAAAAGCTGAAATAAATCATTTTCTCTACTATTATTCTGACATTTCACATTCTTAAAATAAAGAGGTGATCCTAACTGACCTAAGACAGGGCATTTTTACTATTATTAAATGTCAGGAATTGTGAAACTGAGTTTAAATATATTTGTCTAAGGTGTATGTAAACTTCCGACTTCAACTGTAGCCATTTCAAATGAATATACCGAAGAAACAGTTGTGTTTCTGTCTATGAAGATGACATGAGGTTACCACAAGATACACAACATTACTCTGGAGCCCTTAACATGGTCTTCCTGCCCTCCCAGAACAAAGCGGAGAGAGAGCTCGACCGCCTGGATCGACTGAACGCAGACCTTGGGAGTCCGTCCCCCAACAACCTACGTGTCCCCCGCCCCTCCTCCAAACTCCTCGGACCTGGCTATGGCTCATGTCCCGGCTTGGCCCGTGAGCGCCATGTCTTCTCCAAGATGGAAGACGGTGAGAACCAACGGACTCTGCAGTCTTTTAAAATCACTTCTATACTCAATAGCCTGCCAGCATTTGAGGGTGGTTAATGGAGAAACATTTTGGGGGGGAGAATGTAAGACCCACAGTATAGGCGTGGACCAGACGGCGAGGAGTGTTTTTCAAAAATTGTCTAAAGACAAATTGTTATAACCTAAAACATTTAATAAAGACATTTATAATACATGGGAATGAGAGGGCTATGCAGCAGTGATTGAATGAAGCATGAGTTGAGTCCATGATGAGTTGAGGTGTTCAGAGGCTTGACTTAAGTCCATGATGAGTTGAGGTGTTCAGAGGCTTGACTTAAGTCCATGATGATTTGAGGTGTTCAGAGGCTTGGCTTAAGTCCATGATGAGTTGAGGTGTTCAGAGGCTTGGCTTAAGTCCATGATGAGTTGAGGTGTTCAGAGGCTTGGCTTAAGTCCATGATGAGTTGAGGTGTTCAGAGGCTTGACTTAAGTCCATGATGAGTTGAGGTGTTCAGAGGCTTGGCTTAAGTCCATGATGAGTTGAGGTGTTCAGAGGCTTGGCTTAAGTCCATGATGAGTTGAGGTGTTCAGAGGCTTGGCTTAAGTCCATGATGAGTTGAGGTGTTCAGAGGCTTGGCTTAAGTCCATGATGAGTTGAGGTGTTCAGAAGCATCAGTGCAGAACAGGCTCATCATGGATGGATGGAGTTGGAGAAGAGCTGAACTCTTCCACTGAGGACAGGACAGGATTTGACTGGGAAGACAAAAAAACAATAACACTACATACACAGTTAGACAAAATACCTAAGAATGAGTTAGTCCAAGCAAGACTTATAATCAAATTGTTGTGTAATAATGTGATGTTGTATGTGATTGACTCTACATACAGTAATGACAGAAAATGGGCAGGGCTACTCAGTGCTTGGAGAGCAAACATTCAAGGAATGAGAGGGTACATGAGACATGGCTTCAGTTCATATCGGGAGAGAGTTGACACTGGTAGTGGAGTGGTCATCACCTCTTAGGGGACTTAGCTGGAGTGGTCATCACCTCTTAGGGGACTTAGCTGGAGTGGTCATCACCTCTTAGGGAACAGGAGGGGACTTAGTTGTAGTAGTCATCACCTCTTAGGGAACAAGAGGGGACTTAGCTAAAGTAGTCATCACCTATTATGGAACAGGAGGGGACTTAGTTGTAGTGGTCATCACCTCTTAGGGAACAGGAGGGGACTTAGTTGTAGAGGTCATCACCTCTTAGGGAACCGGAGGGGGCTTAGCTGTAGAGGTCATCACCTCTTAGGGGACAGGAGGGGACTTAGTTGTAGTAGTCATCACCTCTTAGGGGACTTAGTTGTAGAGGTCATCACCTCTTAGGGAACAGGAGGGGGCTTAGCTGTAGAGGTCATCACCTCTTAGGGAACAGGAGGGGGCTTAGCTGTAGAGGTCATCACCTCTTAGGGAACAGGAGGGGACTTAGTTGTAGAGGTCATCACCTCTTAGGGGACAGGAGGGGACTTAGTTGTAGAGGTCATCACCTCTTAGGGGACAGGAGGGGACTTAGCTGTAGAGGTCATCACCTCTTAGGGGACTTAGTTGTAGTGGTCATCACCTCTTAGGGAACATGAGGGGGCTTAGCTGTAGTGGTCATCACCTCTTAGGGAACAGGAGGGGGCTTAGCTGTAGAGGTCATCACCTCTTAGGGAACAGGAGGGACTTAGTTGTAGAGGTCATCACCTCTCTAGGGACAGGAGGGACTTAGTTGTAGAGGTCATCACCTCTTAGGGACAGGAGGACTTAGCTGTAGAGGTCATCACCTCTTAGGGGACTTAGTTGTAGTGGTCATCACCTCTTAGGGAACATGAGGGGGCTTAGCTGTAGTGGTCATCACCTCTTAGGGGACAGGAGAGGTCATCACCTCTTAGGGGACTTAGTTGTAGTGGTCATCACCTCTTAGGGAACAGGAGGGGACTTAGCTAAAGTAGTCATCACCTCTTAGGGAACAGGAGGGGACTTAGTTGTAGTAGTCATCACCTCTTAGGGGACTTAGTTGTAGTGGTCATCACCCTCTTAGGGAACAGGAGGGGACTTAGTTGTAGTAGTCATCACCTCTTAGGGGACTTAGTTGTAGTGGTCATCACCTCTTAGGGAACAGGAGGGGACTTAGCTGTAGAGGTCATCACCTCTTAGGGGACTTAGTTGTAGTGGTCATCACCTCTTAGGGAACATGAGGTCGCTTAGCTGTAGAGGTCATCACCTCTTAGGGAACAGGAGGGGACTTAGTTGTAGTAGTCATCACCTCTTAGGGAACAGGAGGGGACTTAGCTAAAGTAGTCATCACCTCTTAGGGAACAGGAGGGGACTTAGTTGTAGTGGTCATCACCTCTTAGGGGACTTAGTTGTGGTGGTCATCACCTCTTAGGGAACAGGAGGGGACTTAGTTGTAGTAGTCATCACCTCTTAGGGGACTTAGTTGTAGAGGTCATCAGGGGACTTAGTTGTAGTGGTCATCACCTCTTAGGGGACTTAGTTGTAGTGGTCATCACCTCTTAGGGGACAGGAGGGGACTTAGCTGTAGAGGTCATCACCTCTTAGGGGACTTAGTTGTAGTGGTCATCACCTCTTAGGGAACATGAGGTCGCTTAGTTGTAGTGGTCATCACCTCTTAGGGAACAGGAGGGGACTTAGCTGTAGAGGTCATCACTTTGCTATGGAACGCCGTCTGGGTCTTTGCTATGGAACGGCGTTTGGGTCTTTGCTATGGAACGGCGTTTGGGTCTTTGCTATGGAACGCCGTTTGGGTCTTTGCTATGGAACGCCGTTTGGGTCTTTGCTATGGAACGCCGTTTGGGTCTCTGCTATGGAACGCCGTTTGGGTCTTTGCTATGGAACGCCGTCTGGGTCTTGGCTATGGAACGCCGTTTGGGTCTTTGCTATGGAACATGTTTGGGTCTTTGCTATGGAACGCCGTTTGGGTCTTTGCTATGGAACGCCGTTTGGGTCTTTGCTATGGAGCATACGTTTGGGTCTTGGCTATGGAGCGCCGTTTGGGTCTTGGCTATGGAACGCATGCTTTGGGTCTTGGCTATGGAACGCCGTTTGGGTCTTGGCTATGGAACGCCGTTTGGGTCTTGGCTATGGAACGCCGTTGGGGTCTTGGCTATGGAACGCCGTTTGGGTCTTGGCTATGGAACGCCGTTTGGGTCTTGGCTATGGAACGCCGTTTGGGTCTTGGCTATGGAGCATGCGTTTGGGTCTTGGCTATGGAACGCCGTTTGGGTCTTGGCTATGGAACGCCGTTTGGGTCTTGGCTATGGAACGCCCGTTTGGGTCTTGGCTATGGGAACGCCGCTTGGCTATGGCCGTTTGGGTCTTGGCTATGGAGCGCCGTTTGGGTCTTGGCTATGGAACGCCGCTGGGTCTTGGCTATGGAACGCCGTTGGGGTCTTGGCTATGGAACTGCTGGGGTCTTGGCTATGGAACGCCGTTTGGGTCTTGGCTATGGAACGCCGTTTGGGTCTTGGCTATGGAACGCCGTTTGGGTCTTGGCTATGGAACGCCGTTTGGGTCTTGGCTATGGAACGCCGCTTGGGTCTTGGCTATGGAACGCCGTTTGGGCCTTGGCTATGGAACGCCGTTTGGGTCTTTGCGTGTCGAAAAAGATACATGTCAAATAAGCTTGTTGACCAATCAGGACCTGAATATGACTGCACGTCACATAATAATTTAATGCGTTCATACATTTTTTACGTAGTTATTACACATTGATAACACTATCACTTGTATTTCATATGTCACAATGATTCATCGATGCGTATGCTATGATGCTGGTAAAGTTGTCTCACGCACCTACAGTGATGGTCGTAACAAAAAGCTGGCTAGCTCATGGATGAAAACAATGTTCTCCCCCAAAAACACAGCAAAACGACAATCTGTTTCAGTAGCTATAGTTAGCTAGCTTGGCTATGGAACGCCGTTAACTATATGGCTAGGTGTCATCATCTAAATCTATGTGAAGCTAGCCACAATAAGGATTAGCCCCAATATGGAACTTTGCGGTTAGCCTTCAAAATAAAAGTATGTAGTTGACAGTGATGCAAATAGTAGAATTATTCCATAATTTAATAGATCATGCTAAACGAGGTTGGAATGTTGTTACATGAAAATCAACAAAAGACTAAATCTGTTGAAATCACACTGGATGTATTATACTTTAGAATTGCATTGGGGGCCGTACTTATTCCACTGTACAGCCTTACCCCATGTCACTGATCCACCATCCATAGGTATCAGTCTACTCAGTGACACCCAGAGAACATTAGCTTCGTAGCTCTTATTGCGGGACTCTGAAACAACTGTGAATTGAGCCACATTTGTCAACCTGTGTGTATTGATTGAACACCATTCCCGAGGATGTTTTGGAGTCTGATAACTCTGAGGAGGACGCTGGGAAAAAATATCTTGGGTATTGAGTAGACTGTTACCCCATTTCATTGATCCCCAATCCTTAGGTAGAGCTGTACAGGGCAATATGAATGGCAATACACACAATAGGCTGACTGGGGAGGTGATTTCACACAGTCCCGTGATAATTTTTAATTTTTTTACCTTTATTTAACCAGGCCAGTTGAGAACAAGTTCTCATTTATACAGTTGAAGTTCGAAGTTTACATACACCTTAGCCAAATACATTTAAACTCAGTTTTTCACAATTCCTGACATTTAATCCTATTAAAAATTCCCTGTCTTAGGTCAGTTAGGATCAGCACTTTATTTTAAGACTGTGAAATGTCAGAATAATATTGATGGCCACTCCAATACCTTGACTTTGTTGTCCTTAAGCCATTTTGCCACAACTTTGGAAGTATGCTTGGGGTCATTGTCCATTTGGAAGACCCATTTGCGACCAAGCTTTAACTTCCTGACTGATGTCTTGAGATGTTGCTTCAATATATCCACATCATTTTCCTTCCACATAATGCCATCTATTTTGTGAAGTGCGCCAGTCCCTCCAGCAGCAAAGCACCCCCACAACATGATGCTGCCACTTCCGTGCTTCACGGTTGGGATGGTGTTCTTCGGCATGCAAGCCTCTCCCTTTTTCCTCCAAACATAACGATGGTCATTATGGCCAAACAGTTCTATTTTTGTTTCATCAGACCAGAGGACATTTCTCCAAAAAGTACGATCTTTGTCCCCATGTGCAGTTGCAAACCGTAGTCTGGCTTTTTTAATGGCGGTTTTGGAGCAGTGGCTTCATCCTTGCCGAGCGGCCTTTCAGGTTATGTCGATATTGGACTCGTTTTACTGTTGATATAGATTCATTTGTACTTGTTTCCTCCAGCATCTTCACAAGGTCCTTTGCTGCTGTTCTGGGATTGATTTGCACTTTTCGCACCAAAGTACGTTCATCTCTAGGAGACAGAACGCGTCTCCTTCCTGAGCGGTATGACGGCTGCATGGTCCCATGGTGTTTATACTTGTGTGCTATTGTTTGTACAGATGAACGTGGTACCGTCAGGCGTTTGGAAATTGCTCCCAAGAATGAACCAGACTTGTGGAAGTCTACAATTTTTTTTCTGAGGTCTTGGCTGATTTCTTCTTCTGATTTTCCCATGATGTCAAGCAAAGAGGCACTGAGTTTGAAGGTAGGCCTTGAAATACATCCACAGGTACACCTCCAATTGACTCAAATGATGTCAATTAGCCTATCAGAAGCTACTAAAGCCATGACATCATTTTCTAGAATTGTTCAAGCTGTTTAAAGGCACAGCCAACTTAGTTTAGTGTATGTAAACTTCTCACCCACTGGAATTGTGAAACAGTGAATTATAAGTGAAATAATCTGTCTGTAAACAATTGTTTGAAAAATTACTTGTGTCATGCACAAAGTAGATGTCCTAACCGACTTGCCAAAACTATAGTTTGTTAACAAGAAATTTGTGGAGTGGTTGAAAAACGAGTTTTAATGACTCCAACCTAAGTGTATGTAATCTTCTGACTTCAACTGTACAGTGTTTGCAAATGAGGGAAGATTAGGGAGGTAAGGCAGTAAATAGGCCATGGTGGCGAAGTAATTACAATTAAACACTGGAGTGATAGATGTGCAGAAGATGAATGTGCAAGTAGTGATACTGGGGTGCAAAGGAGCAAAACAATGAATAATATTATGGGTATGAGGTAGTTGGGTGGGCTATTTACAGATGGGCTATTTACAGGTGCAGTGATCTGTAAGCTGCTCTGACAGCTGATGCTTAAAGTTAGTGAGGGAGATATGAGTCTCCAGCTTCAGTGACTTTTGAAATTCGTTCCAGTCATTGGCAGCAGAGAATTGGAAGGAAAGGCGGCCAAAGGAGGAATTTGCTTTGGGGGTGACCAGTGAAATATACCTGCTGGAGCGTGTGCTACTGGTGGGTGCTGCTATGTTGACCAGTGAGCTGAGATAATTCGGGGCTTTACCTAGCAAAGACTAGGTAAATAGATGACCTGGAGCCAGTGGTTTGGCGACGAATATGAAGAGAGGGCCAACCAACTGGAGCATACAGGTCGCAGTGGTGGGTAGTATATGGGGCTTTAGTGACAAAACGGATGGCACTGCGATAGACTGCATCCAATTTGATGAGTAGAGTGTTGGAGGCTATTTTGTAAATGACATCGCCGAAGTCAAGGATCGGTAGGATAGTCAGTTTTACGAGGGTATGTTTGGCAGCATGAGTGAAGGATGCTTTATTGCGAAATAGGATGCTGATTCTAGATTTAATTTTGGATTGGAGATGTTTAATATGAGTCTGGAAGGAGAGTTTACAGTCTAACCAGACACCTAGGTATTTGTAGTTGTCCACGTATTCTAAGTCAGAACCATCCAGAGTAGTGATGCTAGACGGGTGCGGGCAGCGATCGATTGAAGAGCGTGCATTTAGTTTTACTTGCATTTAAGAGCAGTTTGGAGGCCACGGAAGAAGAGTTGTATGGCATTGATGCTCGACTGGAGGGTAGTTAACACAGTGTCCAAAGAATGGCCAGAAGTATACAGAATGGTGTTGTCTGCTTGGAGGTGGATCAGATAATCACCAGCAGCAAGAGCGACATCATTGATGTATACAGAGAAAAGAGTCGGCCTGAGAATTGAACCCTGTGGCACCCCCATAGAGACTGCCAGAGGTCCGGACAACAGGCCCTCCGATTTGATACACTGAACTCTTTCTGAGAAGTAGTTGGTGATCCAGGCGAGGCAGTCATTTGAGAAACCAAGGCTGTTGACTCTGCCGATAAGAATGCAGTGATTGACCGAGTCGAAAGCCTTGGCCAGGTTGATGAATACGGCTGCACAGTATTATCTTTTATCGATGGCGGTTATGATATTGTTTAGGACCTTGAGCGTGGCTAAGGTGCACCCATGACCAGCTCGGAAACCAGATTGCATAGCAATGGACAAAACACCAAAACAGCAATGGACAAGGCATATTGACATTAGGGAGATATGTGTAGCCGAGTGATCATAGGGTCCAGTGAGTAGCTAGGCGAGCTGGAGACACGGCGATTCAGACAGCTAGCGGGCCGGGGCTAGCAGAAGGGCCTTAAGGGGACGTCGCGACGGAAGAGTCTGTTGAAACCCCCACGGACGGTTCGTCGGGAAGACCAGTCATGTTGGATTAGCAGGGCTCTGTGTAGGCAGTAAAAGGGTCCAGGCCAATTGGCAAAATTGGTATTGTAGCCCAAGAAATTTGCCGGGCCTAGCTCAGGGCTAGCTCCAGGCTAACTGGTGCTTGCTTCGGGACAGAGACGTTAGCCAGGAGTAGCCACTCGGATAGCAGCTAGCTAGCTGCGATGATCCGGTGTAAAGGTTCAGAGCTTGTGGTAGGGATGCGGAGATGTTGTAGAGAAAAAGCAGTCCGAATTGCGCTGGGTTGAATCGTGCTGTGCAGACTGGCAGGAGGGCTGAGGTTAGCTGATGACAGCTAGCAGTGGCTAACTGACTACTAGCTAGTAGCTAGTTAGCTGGCTAGCTTCTGTTGGGGTTTCCGGTTCTATAGCCAAAACAGCAGATCCACATTGGGTGAGGCGCGTTGCCGGAGAGTATGTTGAAATTGAGGTAAAAAATATATACGAGGAAAAAAAAGTTATACACAGGACACGAAAAGACAAAGACGTCTGACTGCTACGCCATCTTGGTCAACAGATAAGAGCTACAACGCGAATATTTGTGTAAACTCTTCACAGTTGTGTTCTGTGGGTGTCACAGAGTAGACTGATACCCCATTTCATTGCTTCACATTCCAACCTTGTTTAACGTTATCTAGTCTAAATATGGCATGATTCCACCAATTGTAACCTTCTGCATCACTTTCAAAGAGGTATTTTTTTTTTGAAGGCAAACCGCAAATTCCACTATTGTGCCTAATCCTTGTTGTGGCTAGCTTCACAACACATAACCCTGTCCGGTAGAGCATCACTAGCCAGATGAAGCTAGCTGGGTGCTTATAACGTTAGCTTTGGGCAACAGGGTTAAGTAGCTGGCTAGCTATTTATTTTCATGAACTGAAGTTCAATTTCAATAGGAGAACAACAAGTGGCAACCTAGCTAATACTTCCTCACAAGGATTCCTATATCATTGCTAAGAATAGTGAAAATGACTGCAGTTTCTACTGGTTGTTGTTTTCAGGCTGGTTGTATTGGTGCTAGCTAGGTACCAAGCTAAATCTAGCTACCCCAGAAGTTGCGGTCGAACAAATCATGCTTAATTACCAATGCGGTATTGAAAACACATGGTTTGTGGCGGTATTGAAAACACATGGTTTGTGGCGGTATTGAAAACACATGGTTTGTGGCGGTGTTGGAAACACATGGTTTGTGGAGGTATTGGAAACACATGGTTTGTGGCTGGTGTTGGAAACACATGGTTTGTGGCTGGTGTTGGAAACACATGGTTTGTGGCTGGTGTTGGAAACACATGGTTTGTGGCGGTGTTGGAAACACATGGTTTGTGGCGGTGTTGGAAACACATGGTTTGTGGAGGTGTTGGAAACACATGGTTTGTGGCGGTGTTGGAAACACATGGTTTGTGGCTGGTGTTGGAAACACATGGTTTGTGGCTGGTATTGGAAACACATGGTTTGTGGCGGCATTGGAAACACATGGTTTGTGGCGGTGTTGGAAACACATGGTTTGTGGCGGTGTTGGAAACACATGGTTTGTGGCGGTGTTGGAAACACATGGTTTGTGGAGGTATTGGAAACACATGGTTTGTGGCCGTATTGGAAACACATGGTTTGTGGCGGTGTTGGAAACACATGGTTTGTGGCGGGTATTGGAAACACATGGTTTGTGGCGGTATTGTAAACACATGGTTTGTGGCTGGTGTTGGAAACACATGGTTTGTGGCTGGTGTTGGAAACACATGGTTTGTGGCTGGTGTTGGAAACACATGGTTTGTGGCTGGTGTTGGAAACACATGGTTTGTGGCGGTGTTGGAAACACATGGTTTGTGGCGGTGTTGGAAACACATGGTTTGTGGCTGGTATTGGAAACACATGGTTTGTGGCTGGTATTGGAAACACATGGTTTGTGGCGGTATTGGAAACACATGGTTTGTGGCTGGTATTGTAAACACATGGTTTGTGGCGGTATTGTAAACACATGGTTTGTTGAGGTATTGTAAACACATGGTTTGTGGCTGGTATTGGAAACATGGTTTGTGGCTGGTATTGGAAACATGGTTTGTGGCTGGTATTGGAAACACATGGTTTGTGGCTGGTATTGGAAACACATGGTTTGTGGCGGTATTGTAAACACATGGTTTGTGGCGGTGTTGGAAACACATAGTTTGTGGAGGTATTAGAAACACATGGTTTGTGGCGGTGTTGGAAACACATGGTTTGTGGCGGTATTGGAAACACATGGTTTGTGGCGGTATTGTAAACACATGGTTTGTGGCGGTGTTGGAAACACATGGTTTGTGGCGGTATTGGAAACACATGGTTTGTGGCGGTGTTGGAAACACATGGTTTGTATGTGTTGGAAACACATGGTTTGTATGTATTGGAAACACATGGTTTGTGGTGGTATTGGAAACACATGGTTTGTGGCGGTGTTGGAAACACATGGTTTGTGGCGGTATTTTAAACACATGGTTTGTGGCTGGTGTTGGAAACACATGGTTTGTGGCGGTGTTGGAAACACATGGTTTGTGGCTGTGTTGGAAACACATGGTTTGTGGCTGGTGTTGGAAACACATGGTTTGTGGCGGTGTTGGAAACACATGGTTTGTGGCGGTATTAAAAACACATGGTTTGTGGCTGGTATTGGAAACACATGGTTTGTGGCGGTATTGTAACACGTGGTTTGTGGCTGGTATTGGAAACACATGGTTTGTGGCGGTTTTGGAAACATGGTTTGTGGCGGTGTTGGAAACACATGGTTTGTGGCGGTGTTGGAAACACATGGTTTGTGGCTGGTGTTGGAAACACATGGTTTGTGGCTGGTGTTGGAAACACATGGTTTGTGGCAGTGTTGGAAACACATGGTTTGTGGCAGTGTTGGAAACACATGGTTTGTGGCTGGTATTGTAAACACATGGTTTGTGGCGGTATTGTAAACACATGGTTTGTGGCTGGTATTGGAAACATGGTTTGTGGCTGGTATTGGAAACATGGTTTGTGGCTGGTATTGGAAACATGGTTTGTGGCTGGTATTGGAAACATGGTTTGTGGCTGGTATTGGAAACACATGGTTTGTGGCTGGTATTGGAAACATGGTTTGTGGCTGGTATTGGAAACACATGGTTTGTGGCGGTATTGTAAACACATGGTTTGTGGCTGGTATTGTAAACACATGGTTTGTGGCGGTATTGTAAACACATGGTTTGTGGCTGGTATTGGAAACATTGTTTGTGGCTGGTATTGGAAACACATGGTTTGTGGCGGTATTGTAAACACATGGTTTGTGGCTGGTATTGGAAACACATGGTTTGTGGCGGTATTGTAAACACATGGTTTGTGGCTGGTGTTTGCTTGTTTGCAGACTTTTGTACAGCTTTGACAGTGATTGACAGTGATAGTAGTAGTGGCGCTTGGCACATTCAGAACACACAACATTCTATAATAGAACTGTGTTACTTAACGTGTCAAATTAAAAGTTTATTTAATGTGTCAAATAGTGATCTTTTTTTACATTCAAAGATCCAAACGGCATTCCATAGTATGTCGTGAAGCTAATAGCTGTGACGCTATTACTGTGTAACTCCGGTAGGGCATCATCATTTAAACAAGTAAGGGTACTTTGTGGGCAAGGGTATTTTACTTGTTGAAGTGTAGTGACTCCAATGCCTTTGGAAAGTGTAGAAGAGTTGTTTGGAATGAAATAGTCCTAATCCATTAATAAAACCATGTTGTTTCCTTTCAGCCTCAGATAGTTCAACAGATGACATTGATCACCAGGATGAGGAGGGTGATTGTGAAGAAGAGGATGACCGTCCAGGGGGGCGCGGCGGTCTCAGAAAGGGGGGTACCCCAGAACATCTCAGAAAGGGGGGTACCCCAGAACATCTCAGAAAGGGGGTTCTGCTTGAACCACCTCACACCTTAGACCACTGGGAGGGTGCCGCCTTTACCGATGTCCCCAAAACCCCATTGGTCGCAGGAAATGGCCAAGAACCAATCAACAAAGATGCCCCGGAGGCTGTGAAACGCCGTAGCCAACCAGAGTTTGAGGCTGAGAGGGAGGGGCCGGGTAGCTCCGCCTCGAGGAAGAGGAAGTCAGAGGGAGCAACCGGGGAGCGGTCCGAACGCACCCATATAGGACCCCCATCCAAAACCAAGCTCCCCACCCGGAGCATCAGGAACACTGACTGGCTGTCGAGAGACCCCAGGAAGGCTGAGGAGAGAGGAGGACCAGCAGGAGGAGGCTCTTCTAGTAGCAGCTCAGACGATGAAGGAGGAGCACCATCTCCCACTGATCCTAACCAATCAGAGGAGGCCGACCGAGTGAGAGAGCGACCCAGTTCCTGTCCAAAACCCAAACCTTCCCCCTCCAAGAAGTACAACGGCATGAAGGACAAGACCGACAAAGGAGGCGGGAGTGGCAGTGTCGCCCGCCCTGTGGGGTTCTGGGATATTCCTGAGAAGAGGGCTAAGATGGCTGCTATAGCGGATGAGAGGGAGAGGCAGGTGGGTGGGGGGCGTACCAAGGGCCAGAAGGATGTGTGGTCCAGTATTCAGGCCCAGTGGCCCAAGAAGACCCTGAAGGAGCTGTTCTCTGACTCCGACACGGAGGCTGCTAACTCCCCTCCTCCCCCTGGACCGGCCCAGTCCTTCTCATCAGGCCTGGAGGAGAGGGAGAGCAAGGGGGAGCGGAGCGGGGATGGAGACGAGGCAGGAGGAGGCCCGGAGAGGGAGGACCCCGAGACCTCAGAGGAGAACCAGGAGAAGAAGGAGAGGAGGAGTGAGCAGGAGGAGTTCCCCTCCAGCGGCTCTAACTCAGTCCTCAACACCCCTCCTACAACCCCAGAGTCCCCCTCCATGGAGGGTATTAGTAGTGGGGCCATTGCGCAAAGCTCTGGGACTGGTTCAAACTGGACTCAGCCCTCCTCTCCTCCCCCCTCCATAGGGACCTCTGCACTCTCCGGGACTGGTTCAAACTGGACTCAGCCCTCCTCTCCTCCCCCCTCCACAGAGACCTCTGCACTCTCTGGGACTGGTTCAAACTGGACTCAGCCCTCCTCTCCTCCCCCCTCCACAGGGGCCCCTGCACTGGGTAAAAACCCCTCTTCTAACCCCCTGACTCCAGGACGCCCCAACCCCTTGCCGGGTCACAGTGAGACAGAAAGCAGTACGGTGGAGGTGGAGAGTCTGGACCAGGACTTACCCCCAGGTAAGCAGTCTGGGAGGGAGCTGCAGGACCAGGACTTACCCCCAGGTAAGCAGTCTGGGAGGGGAGCTGCAGGACCAGGACTTACCCCCAGGTAAGCAGTCTGGGAGGGAGCTGCAGGAACAGGACTTAGCCCCAGGTAAGCAGTCTGGGAGGGAGCTGCAGGAACAGGACTTACCCCCAGGTAAGCAGTTTGGGAGGGAGCTGCAGGACCAGGACTTACCCCCAGGTAAGCAGTCTGGGAGGGAGCTGCAGGAACAGGACTTACTCCCAGGTAAGCAGTTTTGGAGGGAGCTGCAGGACCAGGACCTACCCCCAGGTAAGCAGTCTGGGAGGGAGCTGCAGGAACAGGACTTAGCCCCAGGTAAGCAGTCTGGGAGGGAGCTGCAGGAACAGGACTTAGCCCCAGGTAAGCAGTCTGGGAGGGAGCTGCAGGAACAGGACTTACCCCCAGGTAAGCAGTTTGGGAGGGAGCTGCAGGACCAGGACCTACCCCCAGGTAAGGGTGTGGGGTGGGGTGGCAGGTTGTCTAGTTCAGGGGTCTACACTCTTTGGAGACAGTAGATATGCAGCGGTGCACATTGTTGCATTGTCCTTTTTCCTCACAAAAGGGTTGGCTCCTAACACGCTCCGGGCACCGTATCCTTGTGGAGCCGTGGGGGTAGTGGAGTGGCTCCTAACACGCTCCGGCACCGTGTCCTTGTGGAGCCGTGGGGGTAGTGGAGTGGCTCCTAACACGCTCCGTATCCTTGTGGAGCCGTGGGGGTAGTGGAGTGGCTCCTAACACGCTCCGGCATCGTGTCCTTGTGGAGCCGTGGGGGTAGTGGAGTGGCTCCTAACACGCTCCGGGCACCGTGTCCTTGTGGGGGTAGTGGAGTGGCTCCTAACACGCTCCGGCACCGTGTCCTTGTGGAGCCGTGGGGGTAGTGAAGTGGCTCCTAACACGCTCCGGCACTGTGTCCTTGTGGAGCCGTGGGGGTAGTGGAGTGGCTCCTAACACGCTCCGTATCCTTGTGGAGCCGTGGGGGTAGTGGAGTGGCTCCTAACACGCTCCGTATCCTTGTGGAGCCGTGGGGGTAGTGGAGTGGCTCCTAACACGCTCCGGCACCGTGTCCTTGTGGAGCCGTGGGGGTAGTGGAGTGGCTCCTAACACGCTCGGCACCGTGTCCTTGTGGAGCCGTGGGGTAGTGGAGTGGCTCCTAACACGCTCCGTATCCTTGTGGAGCCGTGGGGTAGTGGAGTGGCTCCTAACACGCCCGCACCGTGTCCTTGTGGAGCCGTGGGGGTAGTGGAGTGGCTCCTAACACGCTCCGTATCCTTGTGGAGCCGTGGGGGTAGTGGAGTGGCTCCTAACACGCTCCGTATCCTTGTGGAGCCGTGGGGGTAGTGGAGTGGCTCCTAACACGCTCCGGCTCCGTATCCTTGTGGAGCCGTGGGGGTAGTGGAGTGGCTCCTAACACGCCTCCTTATCCTTGTGGAGCCGTGGGGGTAGTGGAGGGCTCCTAACACGCTCCGGCACCGTGTCCTTGTGGAGCCGTGGGGGTAGTGGAGTGGCTCTAACACGCTCCGTATCCTTGTGGAGCCGTGGGGTAGTGGAGTGGCTCCTAACACGCTCCGTATCCTTGTGGAGCCGTGGGGGTAGTGGAGTGGCTCCTAACACGCTCCGGCTCCGTATCCTTGTGGAGCCGTGGGGGTAGTGGAGTGGCTCCTAACACGCTCCGGCACCGTGTCCTTGTGGAGCCGTGGGGGTAGTGGAGTGGCTCCTAACACGCTCCGGCACCGTGTCCTTGTGGAGCCGTGGGGGTAGTGGAGTGGCTCTTAACACGCTCCGTATCCTTGTGGAGCCGTGGGGTAGTGGAGTGGCTCTAACACGCTCCGCACCGTGTCCTTGTGGAGCCGTGGGGGTAGTGGAGTGGCTCCTAACACGCTCCGGCACCGTGTCCTTGTGGAGCCGTGGGGGTAGTGGAGTGGCTCCTAACACGCTCCGGCACCGTGTCCTTGTGGAGCCGTGGGGGTAGTGGAGTGGCTCCTAACACGCTCCGGCACCGTGTCCTTGTGGAGCCGTGGGGGTAGTGGAGTGGCTCCTAACACGCTCCGTATCCTTGTGGAGCCGTGGGGGTAGTGGAGTGGCTCCTAACACGCTCCGGCACCGTGTCCTTGTGGAGCCGTGGGGGTAGTGGAGTGGCTCCTAACACGCTCCTGTACTCCCCCTGTTAACCAATGACTGCATGGCCAAGCACGACTCCAACACCATCATTAAGTTTGCCGATGACACAACAGTGGTCTGATCAACGACAAGGATGAGCCTATAGGGAGGAGGTCAGAGACCTGGCCGTGTGGTGACAGGATAACAACCTATCCCTCAACGTGATCAAGACAAATTAGATGATTGTGGACTGCAGGAAAAGGAGGACCAAGCGTGCCCCCATTCTCTTCGACAGGGCTGAAGTGGAGCAGTTTGAGAGCTTCCAGTCCCTTGTGTCCACATCACCAACAAACTAGAATGGTCCAAATACACCAAGATAGTCGTGAAGAGGGCACCACAATACCTATTCTTCCTCAGGAGACTAAAAAGATTTGGCATGGGTCCTCAAAAAGTTCTACAGCTGCACCATCGAGAGCATTCTGACTGGTTGCTTCACCGCCTGGTATGGCAACTGCTCGGCCTCTGACTGCAAGGCACTGCAGAGGATAGTGCGTACGACCCAGTACTTCACTGGGGCCAAGCTTCCTGCCATCCAGGACCTCTATACCACCTCTATAAAAATTGAAAAGGACTGCAGTTTAAAAGAGTTTACTGAGTTACTCACCGTTTCGTTCCGTTTAAGAAACGTTTTGCAACAAAATCGGCGTAATGAATACGCCCCAGGTGAGCCAGCACGAGGGAGAGAGAGGAGGGGGCAGACAGAACCGTGCGCATATGTCTTGGTAATGTGTCCTGCATCCCTCGCAAATTCACCAGTTAGCCTAAAGTTCACCTCTTCCTCTGGTTGTATTTAAATTACACCACTTCCCTTAGGCCTTTATAGCCTGTTGTCAAGTTAGGCTAAAACACAGAAAATAATGTTTTGTGATTACTGCACTGTGATTTTTATGTTGTGAAAAAAAACAATACATTGTTTTTCTGTTTGGGATTTTTCTTTAATGTTAAGGATCCACATTTTGTTAAAAGTTCACATCCCCTAGTTAAAGTGATAGAAAGCTGAGCAGACATTGAATACTCCTGTTCCTCTTTCCATTTTAGTTTGGAGAGGTTTGACAGGCTTTGTTTCTACACTTTCACTCAGTCTCCCCTGTCCTTCCTGTCTTCTCCTTCCAGTGTCATCCAGTCACAAGCGTCAGAAGGAACAGCAGGCAGGTGGAGCAGGAAAGAAACCCAAGCCAAACAGAAAGAGCTCAGTGCCTCCCAAGAAGAACAACAGGAAAACTGGTAAGGAACAGCGTGATCTCCCTGTCTTTGACAGCACCCACTAGGTACTGGGGAATCTGGCCCTTTTTTTAAAACTAGGCAAGTCAGTTAAGAACAAATTCTTATTTACAATGGGGAATACTTTTACCAAAAGGCAAATGGCCTCCTGTTGGGACAGGGCCTAGGATAAAAAAAAATGGAATAAATATAGGACACATCACAACAAGAGATAAAGAGAGACCTAAGACAACACAGCATGGTAGCAACACAACATGGTAGCAGCACAAATCATGGTGCAAACATTATTGGGCACAGACAACAGCACAAAGGGCAAGAAGTTAGACAACAATACATCACACAAAGCAGCCACAACTGTCAGTAAGAGTGTCCATGATTGAGTCTTTGAATGAAGAGATTGAGATAAAAGTGTCCAGTTTGAGTGTTTGTTGCAGCTCGTTCCAGTCGCTAGCTGCAGCAAACTGAAAAGAGGAGCGACCCAGGGATGTGTGGGCTTTGGGGACCTTTAACAGAATGTGACTGGCAGAACGGGTGTTGTATGTGGAGGATGAGGGCTGCAGTAGATATCTCAGATAGGGGGGAGTGAGGCCTAAAGCCTAAGAGGGTTTTATAAATAAGCATCAACCATTGGGTCTTGCGACGGCTATACAGAGATGACCAGTTTATAGAGGAGTGATGTGTCCTATAAGGAGCATCGGTGGCAAATCTGATGGCCGAATGGTAAAGAACATCTAGCCGCTCGAGAGCACCCTTACCTGCCGATCTATAAATGATGTCTCCGTAATCTAACATGGGTAGGATGGTCATCTGAATCAGGATTAGTTTGGCAGCTGGGGTGAAAGAGGAGCGATTTACATATGAGGTGACTACCTCCAAGCTCTAAACCCTCAGAGGTAGTAATCACACCGGTAGGGAGAGTGGCATTCTTCTTACCAAACCACATGACCTTTGTTTTGGAGGTGTTCAGAACAAGGTTAAGGGCAGAGAAAGCTTGTTGGACACTAAGAAAGCTTTGTTGTAGAGCCTTTAACACAACATCCGGGGAGGAGCCAGCTGAGTATAAGACTGTATCATCTGCATATAAATGGATGAGAGAGCTTCCTACTGCCTGAGCTATGTTGTTGATGTAATTTGAGAAGAGCGCTGGGCCTAGGATCGAGCCTTGGGGTACTCCCTTGGTGACAGGCAGTGGCTGAGACAGCAGATGTTCTGACTTTATACACTGCACTCTTTGAGAGAGGTAGTTAGCAAACCAGGCCAAAGACCCCTCAGAGACACCAATCCTCCTTAGCCGGCCCACAATAATGGAATGGTCTACCGTATCAAAAGCTTTGGCCAGGTCAATAAAAATAGCAGCACAATATTGCTTAGAATCAAGGGCAATGGTGACATCATTGAGAACCTTTAAGGTTGCAGTGACACATCCATAACCTGACCGGAAACCAGATTGCATACCAGAGAGAATACTAGACATCAAGAAAGCCAGTCAGTTGATTATTGACAAGTTTTTCCAACACTTTGATAAACAGGGCAAAAGAGAAATAGGCCTATAACAGTTAGGATCAGCTTGATCTCCCCCTTTAAATAAAGGACAAACTGTGGCTGCCTTCCAAGCAATGGGAACCTCTCCAGAGAGGAGAGACAGGTTAAAAAGGTCAGAGATAGGCTTGGCAATGATAGGGGCAGCAACCTTAAAGAAGAAAGGGTATAAACCATCTGACCCAGATGGGGTCAAGTTTAAGGAGCTCTTTCAGCACCACAGACTCAGTGACCGTCTGCAGGGAGAAACTTTGTAGCAGGGCAGGGGAAAAAGAGGGAGGAACATCGGGTCTAGTCGCATTAGAAGGGGTGGGAGATGAGGAAATGTTGGACGGGCAAGGAGGCATGGCTGAGTCAAATAGGAATCCTGACTTAAGTGGTGATTAAAGAGCCATGTGCTTCTTGTCAGTAACAACCACATCATCAACATTAATAAGGGACATCGGCAGCTGTGAGAAGGAGGGTTTATTCTCCAGGTCTTTAACAGACCCACAGAGGGAGAACTGCTCCTTAAAGTAACTAACTTTGTCCTTCCGGATAGCCTGAGTGCACATTTCTCATTTGACTAAACGAGAGCCAGTCAGAGTATGCGTGTGCCGAGCCTGTCGCAATGCAATTCTTGAGGTGGAGTAACTTTGCAAGATCGCGGTCGAACCAGGGGTTGAACCTGTTTTTAATTCTAATTTCTTTATGGGGGCGTGTTTGCAACATTACCACTGAAAATATAAAAAAAATAAGGTACAAAAGTCTCCGACAGAGGGGATCAAGATGATTCTATATCATTTTCCTGTTAATGAAGGAAGGCTTGCTCATTAAAGTTTTTTAGCAAGCGTCTATGACAAATCAGGACAGGTCGTTTCACTGAGCAGCCATTACGAACACAGGCTGTAAAGCAGTGATCACTAAGGTCATTACAGAAAACACCAGACTGATACCTATCAGGATTATTTGTGAGGATAACACCGAGGAGAGTAGCCTTTTCTGGGTGTTTGGAGTCCTACCTTGGTATTGGGATTGGTAATAATCTGAGAAAGATTTAGGGAGTCCCATGGTTTAAGGACTTGGTCAGGTGGTTTAAGCATGCCCCAGTTTAGGTCACCTAGCAGGACTTAGTGTAAGGGGCCAGGAGAGGGCTTAGGGCTGGTAGGGTACAGGCCGGTGCTGATGGAGGACGATAGCACCCAGCAACAGTCAACAAAGAGAAACGTCCCTTTTTCAGGACCCTGTCTGTCAAAGATAATTCGTAAAAATTGAAATAACTTGATAGATCAAGTTTTAATATCTTCACTATGTAGAAAATAAACTCCCTTTTTCAGGACCCTGTCTTTCAAAGATAACTCGTAAAAATCCAAGTAACTTCACAGATCTTCATTGTAAAGGGTTTAAACACTGTTTCCCATGCTTGTTCAATGAACCATAAACAATTAATGAACATGCACCTGTGGAACGGTCGTTAAGACACTAACAGCTTACAGACGGTAGGCAATTAAGGTCACAGTTATTAAAACTTAGGACACTAAAGAGGCCTTTCTACTGACTCAGAAAAACACCAAAAGAAAGATGCCCAGGGTCCCTACTCATCTGCGTGAACGTGCCTTAGGACTGCAGATGTGGCCAGGGCAATAAATTGCAAAGCCCGTACTGTGAGACGCCTAAGACAGCGCTACAGGGAGACAGGACGGCAGGCCACGTGTAACAACACCTGCACAGAATCGGTACATCCGAACATCACACCTGCGGGACAGGTACAGGATGGCAACAACAACTGCCCAAGTTACACCAGGAACACACAATCCCTCCATCAGTGCTCAGACTGTCCGCAATAGGCTGAGAGAGGCTGGACTGAGGGCTTGTAGGGATGTTGTAAGGCAGGTCCTTACCAGACATCACCTGTAACAATGTCGCCTCTGGGCACAAACCCACCGTCGCTGGACCAGACAGGACTGGCAAAAAGTGCTCTTCACTGACGAGTCGCGGTTTTGTCTCACCAGGGGTGATGGTCAGATTCGCGTTTATCGTCAAAGGAATGAGCGTTACACCGAGGCCTGGAGCCTGGAGCGGGATCGATTTGGAGGTGGAGGGTCCGTCATGGTCTGGGGCGGTGTGTCACAGCATCATCGGACTGAGCTTGTTGTCATTGCAGGTAATCTCAACGCTGTGCGTTACAGGGAAGACATCCTCCTCCCTCATGTGGTACCCTTCCTGCAGGCTCATCCTGACATGACCCTCCAGCATGACAATGCCACCAGCCATACTGCTCGTTCTGTGCGTGATTTCCTACAAGACAGGAATGCCAGTGTTCTGCCATGGCCAGCGAAGAGCCCGGATCTCAATCCCATTGAGCACGTCTGGGACCTGTTGGATCGGAGGGTGAGGGCTAGGGCCATTCCCACCAGAAATGTCCGGGAACTTGCAGGTGCTTTGGTGGAAGAGTGGGCTAACATCTCACAGCAAGAACTGGCAAATCTGGTGCAGTCCATGAGGAGGAGATGCACTGCAGTACTTAATGCAGCTGGTGGCCACACCAGATACTGACTGCTAATTTTGATCCCCTCTTTGTTCAGGGACACATGTCTGTGGAACTTGTTCAGTTAATGTCTCAGTTGTTGAAACTTATGTTCATACAAATATTTACACATGTTAAGTTTGCTGAAAATAAACGCTGTTGACAGTGAGAGGATGTTTCTTTTTTTGCTGAGTTTATTGTAAAGTCTAATGATTAAAAACCTCAAATTGTTTGGGGACAGACTTGGTAGAGCACTGAAGGTGATCATCTTCCTTTGGAAGATCTGTCTTGTCGAAAGGTATTCAAAAAACTTTCTTAACCACATCTCAGTAATGATCAACACATCTGGATTGGAGCTGTGAACCCACACTTTCAATTGATCCATTTTAGGTAATAAGCTTCTAGTGTTAACGTGCAGAAAACCCAGGCTTTTACGAGAGCAGAAATCAGTGAAGCAGATATCAGAGCACAAGGCAGAATTGGGGCTAGCAACAGTAGATGGGCCAGGGCGTACATGCACATTTCCAGATATCATCAACAGTAATACAATCAGGGCACGGCAGAGGACAGGGAGAGCTCTGCAGTGCTGATTTATGACATCTGAATGTGCATCAGATGGCAACAAGATCATATTGTACAGCAATTTCATCAGGTAACATGAATACACAGCCGGCGAGAGGTGGTTAGAATAGGATGGGAGGCCAATAGTCTGTAACCAATAGAGAGTCAGAGTCCCAAGTGTGGGAACAAACAGTCGGTCCACAAAGTGTGCAGGAGTCATGAGGCAAATAGCAAAATGCACAAGATTTAAAATATATATATAACAACTTGGGGCTAGCCATTTTAAGTTGAGTCACTCACCCCAACAGTGCGTGTGTGCTGGAGGCGAGCGAAAGCTCAGGAGAGAGAAGTGAGTGTGGTGGAGGTGACAGGAGACAAGGGGGGGGCAGACGGTGAACAGATTGCCAGGTGGAATCCAAGCAGCAGTGCAGCAGGCATTGGTGAGAAGCTTTTATTTACGGTTAGTTGGGCTGATTGAGGTAGTATGTACATCTAGATATGGTTAAAGTGACTATGCATATTGTCGTGGAAAAAATGATCTTCAAATTATGACACTCATACAAGACACTTGTGAATTCAATAAGCCTTTAATACAGAGTAATTAAAGGCGAGCTGACCTAGGAAACAGCTGACTCTGTGTCTCAGAGCACAGCCTTTATAGTATTCTCCTTACATTCCATACATAGACCCCTCCCCAAGCTTTACAGCTTCCATATGTCCTGTTTCAATGGGGGTCTTTGTTACATTGTCTTCTGGCATCCTGCTTTTCCCCAGATCTATTAATCAGTTCCAAATGACCCTCTGCTGACCTGTTTATTTATCCTCAGGTCTGTTAATCAGTTCCAAATGGCCTTCCTGCTGGCCTCCTCAGCTACTCCGCTTTAACAAATCCTATACATTATATATGTCTTTCTGTCTTACTACTTCAAAGTGATCAATCAGAATACTGGAAATGTAATAATTGTAGTGAGTTAATCTCCCACAACAACTGTCTAAGTTATCTTGCATGCTTGTTTTAGCACTTAAGCCTCATTATCAATATTATCATGTTGTCTGCTATCACATAGTACATTAATTAAATTAATCAATGTGTCTTAGCCATGTTTTTACTACCACAATATATGATAAACAGAGAGTAGCAGTAGCGTAAAAGAGGGGTTGGCGGTTGGTGGATGGTGGGACACAATGTACATAGCCCGGTTAGCCAGTGTGCGATGGCACTGGTTGGTCGGGCTAATTGAGGTAGTACAGTTGAAGTCGGAAGTTTACATACACTTAGGTTGGAGTCATTAAAACTAATTTTTCAACCACCACAAATTTCTTGTTAACAAACTATAGTTTTGGCAAGTCGGTAGGACATCTACTTTGTGCATGACACAAGTAATTTTTCAAACAATTGTTTACAGACAGATTATTTAACTGTATCTCAATTCCAGTGGGTCATAAGTTTACATACACTAAGTTGACTGTGCCTTTAAACAGCTTGGACAATTCCAGAAAATTATGTAATGGCTTTAGAAGCTTCTGATAGGCTAATTGACATAATTTGAGTCAATTGGAGGTGTACCTGTGAATGTTTTTCAAGGCCTACCTTCAAACTCAGTGCCTCTTGGCTTGACATCATGGGGAAATCTGTACAAACAATAGTACGCAAGTATAAACACCATTGGACCACGCAGCTGTCATACCGTTCAGGAATGAGACGTGTTCTGTGTCCTAGAGATAAACGTACTTTGGTGCGAAAAGTGCAAATCAATCCCAGAACAACAGCAAAGGACCTTGTGAAGATGCTGGAGGAAACAGGTACAAAAGTATCTATATCCACATTAAAACGTGTCCTATATCGACATAACCGGAAAGGCCGCTCAGCAAGGAATAAGCAGCCAGTGCTCCAAAACTGCCATAAAAAAAGCCAGACTACGGTTTGCAACTGCACATAGGGACAAAGATTTGTACTTTTTGGAGAAATGTCCTCTGGTCTGATGAAACAGAAATAGAACTGTTTGGCCATAATGACCATCGTTATGTTTGGAGGAAAAGGGGAAGGCTTGCATGCCAAAGAACACCATCCCAACCGTGAAGCACGGGGGTGGCAGCATCATGTTGTGGGGGTGCTTTGCTGCTGGAGGGACTGGTGCACTTCACAAAATAGATGGCATTATGTGGAAGGAAAATTAGCAGCAGCGTAAAAGAGGGGGCACACAATTCAAATAGTCTGGGTAGCCATTTGATTACCTGTTCAGGAGTCTTATGGCTTGGGGGGAAAAACTGTTGAGAAGCCTTTTTGTCCTAGACTTGGCACTCCGGTACCGCTTGCTATGCGGTTCTAGAGAGAACAGTCTATGACTGGGGTGGCTGGGGTCTTTGACAATTTTTAGGGCCTTCCTCTGACACCGCCTGGTGTAGAGGTCCTGGATGGCAGGCAGCTTAGCCCCAGTGATGTACTGGGCCGTACGCACTACCCTCTGCAGTGCCTTGCGGTCGGAGGCCGAGCAGTTGCCGTACCAGGCTGTGATGCAACCGGTCAGGATGCTCTCTATGTTGCAGCTGTAGAACCTTTTGAGGATCTAAGGGCCCATGCCAAATATTTTTCGTTTCCTGAGAGGAAGAATAGTCTTTGTCGTGCCCTCTTCACGACTGTCTTGGTGTGTTTGGACCATTCTAGTTTGTTGGTGATGTGGACACCAAGGAACATGAAGCTCTCAACCTGCTCCACTACAGGGGGCGTGCTCGGTCCTCCTTTTCCTGTAGTCCACAATCATCTCCTTAGTTTTGGTTACGTTGAGGGATAGGTTGTTATTCTGGCACCACCCGGCCTGGTCTCTGACCTTCTCCCTATAGGCTGTCTCGTCGTTGTCGGTGATCAGGCTTACGACTATTTCTGGGATAATGGTGTTGATGTGAGCCATGCCCAGCCTTTCAAAGCACTTCATGGCTATGGACTTGAGTGCTACGGGTCGGTAGTCATTTAGGCAGATTGCCTTCATGTTCTTGGGCACAGGCACTATGGTGGTCTGCTTAAAACATGTTGGCATTACAGACTCAATCAGGGACATGTTGAAAATGTCAGTGAAGACACCTGCCAATTGGTCAGCACATGCCCGGAGCACACGTCCTGGTAATCCGTCTGGCCCTCAGCCTTGTGAATGTTGACCTGTTTAAAGGTCTTACTCACATCGGCTACGGAGAGTGTGATCACACAGTTGTCCGGAACAGCTGTTGCTCTCATGCATGCCTCAGTGTTGCTTGCCTCGAAGCGAGCATAGAAGGGATTTAGCTCGTCTGGTAGGCTCGTGTCACTGGGAAGCTCGTGGCTGTGCTTCCCTTTGTAGTCTGTAATAGTTTGCAAGCCCTGCCACATCCGACGATCGTCGGAGCCGGTGTAGTACGACTCAATCTTAGTCATGTATTGATGCTTTGTCTGTTTGATGGTTCGTCGGAGGGCATTGACGGATTTCTTATAAGCTTCCGGGTTAGATTCCCGCACCTTGAAAGCGGCAGCTCTACCCTTTAGCTCAGTGCGAATGTTGCCTGTAATCCATGGCTTCTGGTTGGGGTATGTACGTACAGTCACTGTGGGGACGACGTCCTCGATGCACTTAATGATAAAGCCAGTGACTGATGTGGTGTACTCCTCAATGCCATCAGAGGAATCCCGGAACATATTCCAGTCTGTGATAGCAAAACAGTCCTGTAGTTTAGCATCTGCTTCATTTCTCCACTTTTCTATAGACCGAGTCACTGGTGCTTCCTGCTTAAATTTTTGCTTGTAAGCAGGAATCAGGAGGACAGAGTTGTGGTTGGATTTATCAAATGGAGGGCGAGGGAGAGCTTTGTACGCGTCTCTGTGTGTGGAGTACAGGTGATCTAGAATTGTTTTTCCTCTGGTTGCACATTGAACATGTTGATGGAGATTTGGTAGAACTGATTTAAGTTTCCCTGCATTAAAGTCTCCGGGGAGCGCCGCCTCTGGGTGAGTGGTTTCCTGTTTGCTTATTTCCTTATACAGCTGACTGAGTGTGGTCTTAGTGCCAGCATCTGTCTGTGGTGGTAAATAAACAGCCATGAAAAGTATAGCTGAAAACTCTCTAGGCAAGTAGTGTGGCCTGCAATTCATCACAATATACTCTACTTCAGGCGAGCAAAATCTAGAGACTTCCTTAGATTTCGTGCATCAGCTGTTGTTTACAAATATGCACAGACCGTCCCCCCCTCGTCTTACCGGAGTGTGCTGTTCTATCTTGCCGGTGCAGCGTGTATCCCGCTAGCTGAATATCCATCATTCAGCCATGATTCTGTGAAACATAGGATATGACAGTTTTTGATGTCCCGTTGGTAGGATATTCGTGATCGTACCTCATCTAATTTATTGTCCAATGATTGCATTTTGGCGACATTTGTAGCTAATTAATATCTAACTTTTGTCTCCCTATTCTCCTTCCTGCCCTGCCATCCCCTCCCCCCTACAGCCCACAGCAGTGACAGTGAAGACCAGTTAGTGGGTGAGAGTATGGCTAAGTCTTCAGCCTCCAAGACCCATGGTGCAGCAGACATGAAGGGGTCCATCTCCCCCAAGTGTCTCGGCCAGGGACAGGGACACACCCCTCCATCCAACCAGAAATACCACAAGGAGCAGCAGCATGGGGACCCCGACCACCACCACAGAGATGGCAGAACACCATCCGTCTACAAGTGGAGCTTCCAGATGTGTAAGTGTGCCAATACCAACTACAGTTTACACAGAGCCTCAACCAACCCTGGCTGTCTTTCACAGAGCCTCAACCAACCCTGGCTGTCTTTCACAGAGCCTCAACCAACCCTGGCTGTCTTTCACAGAGCTTCAACCAAGCCTGGCTGTCTTTCACAGAGCCTCAACCAACACTGGCTGTCTTTCACAGAGCCTCAACCAACCCTGGCTGTCTTTCACAGAGCCTCAACCAACCCTGGCTGTCCACTGAGTTCTCTCCTTTAAATGTTTATAATCTGAAACATCCCACTGAGTCCTCTGCTTTCAATGTTTATAATCTGAAAGATCCCACTGAGTCCTCTCCTTTAAATGTTTATAATCTGAAACATCCCACTGAGTCCTCTCCTTTAAATGTTTATAATCTGGAACATCCCACTGAGTCCTCTGCTTTCAATGTTTATAATCTGAAACATCCCACTGAGTCCTCTCCTTTCAATGGTTCTACTCTGGAACATCCCACTGAGTCCTCTCCTTTCAATGTTTATAATCTGAAAGATCCCACTGAGTCCTCTCCTTTAAATGTTTATAATCTGAAAGATCCCACTGAGTCCTCTCCTTTAAATGTTTATAATCTGAAAGATCCCACTGAGTCCTCTCCTTTAAATGTTTATAATCTGAATGATCCCACTGAGTCCTCTCCTTTAAATGTTTATAATCTGAAACATCCCACTGAGTCCTCTCCTTTAAATGTTTATAATCTGAAACATCCCACTGAGTCCTCTCCTTTAAATGTTTATAATCTGAAAGATCCCACTGAGTCCTCTCCTTTAAATGTTTATAATCTGAAAGATCCCACTGAGTCCTCTCCTTTAAATGTTTATAATCTGAAACATCCCACTGAGTCCTCTCCTTTAAATGTTTATAATCTGAATGATCCCACTGAGTCCTCTCCTTTCAATGTTGTTCCTCTCCTCCCCTAGCGGACCTGGAGAAGATGTGTAGTCTGGAGAGGATCTCCTTCCTCCAGGAGAAGCTGCAGGACATCAGGAACCACTACCTGTCTCTCAAGTCTGAGGTGGCATCCATCGACAGACGACGCAAACGCATCAAGAAGAAAGAGAGAGAGAGTGAGTCATCATAATTGACAGTTTATTTGCTACCAGAGCTGTTATGGTAACCAAAATCAAAAGAGGGAGGAAGACATGTAGTTTCTAACTCTGTAGTGCTGTAGCTGGAGACCAATCCCTGTAGTACTGTAGCTGGAGACCAAGATTATTCCTGTAGTTCTGTAGCTGGAGACCAGGACAATCCCTGTAGTACTGTAGCTGGAGACCAAGATTATTCCTGTAGTTATGTAGCTGGAGACCAGGACAATCCCTGTAGTACTGTAGCTGGAGACCAAGACAATCCCTGTAGTACTGTAGCTGGAGACCAGGACAATCCCTGTAGTACTGTAGTACTGTAGCTGGAGACCAAGACAATCCCTGTAGTACTGTAGCTGGAGACATGGACAATCCCTGTAGTACTGTAGCTGGAGACCAGGACAATCCCTGTAGTACTGTAGCTGGAGACCAGGACAATCCCTGTAGTACTGTAGCTGGAGACCAGGACAATCCCTGTAGTGCTGTAGCTGGAGACCAGGACAATCCCTGTAGTACTGTAGCTGGAGACCAAGGCAATCCCTGTAGTACTGTAGCTGGAGACCAGGACAATCACTGTAGTACTGTAGCTGGAGACCAGGACAATCCCTGTAGTACTGTAGCTGGAGACCAGGACAATCCCTGTAGTACTGTAGCTGGAGACCAAGGCAATCCCTGTAGTACTGTAGCTGGAGACCAGGACAATCACTGTAGTACTGTAGTACTGTAGCTGGAGACCAAGACAATCCCTGTAGTACTGTAGCTGGAGACCAGGACAATCCCTGTAGTACTGTAGCTGGAGACCAGGACCATCCCTGTAGTACTGTAGCTGGAGACCAAGGCAATCCCTGCAGTACTGTAGCTGGAGACCAAGACAATCCCTGTAGTACTGTAGCTGGAGACCAGGACAAGCCCTGTAGTACTGTAGCTGGAGACCAAGACAATCCCTGTAGTACTGTAGCTGGAGACCAGGACAATCCCTGTAGTACTGTAGCTGGAGACCAGGACAATCCCTGTAGTACTGTAGCTGGAGACCAAGGCAATCCCTGTAGTACTGTAGCTGGAGACCAGGACAATCCCTGTAGTACTGTAGCTGGAGACCAGGACAATCCCTGTAGTACTGTAGCTGGAGACCAGGACAATCCCTGTAGTACTGTAGCTGGAGACCAAGGCAATCCCTGTAGTACTGTAGCTGGAGACCAGGACAATCCCTGTAGTACTGTAGCTGGAGACCAGGACAATCCCTGTAGTACTGTAGCTGGAGACCAGGACAATCCCTGTAGTACTGTAGCTGGAGACCAAGGCAATCCCTGTAGTACTGTAGCTGGAGACCAGGACAATCCCTGTAGTACTGTAGCTGGAGACCAAGGCAATCCCTGTAGTACTGTAGCTGGAGACCAGGACAATCCCTGTAGTACTGTAGCTGGAGACCAGGACAATCCCTGTAGTACTGTAGCTGGAGACCAGGACAATCCCTGTAGTACTGTAGCTGGAGACCAGGACAATCCCTGTAGTACTGTAGCTGGAGACCAAGGCAATCCCTGTAGTACTGTAGCTGGAGACCAAGGCAATCCCTGTAGTACTGTAGCTGGAGACCAGGACAATCACTGTAGTACTGTAGTACTGTAGCTGGAGACCAGGACAATCCCTGTAGTACTGTAGCTGGAGACCAGGACAATCCCTGTAGTACTGTAGCTGGAGACCAAGACAATCCCTGTAGTACTGTAGCTGGAGACCAAGGCAATCCCTGTAGTACTGTAGCTGGAGACCAGGACAATCCCTGTAGTACTGTAGCTGGAGACCAAGACAATCCCTGTAGTACTGTAGCTGGAGACCAGGACAATCCCTGTAGTACTGTAGCTGGAGACCAAGACAATCCCTGTAGTACTGTAGCTGGAGACCAGGACAATCCCTGTAGTACTGTAGCTGGAGACCAGGACCATCCCTGTAGTACTGTAGCTGGAGACCAGGACAATCCCTGTAGTACTGTAGCTGGAGACCAGGACAATCCCTGTAGTACTGTAGCTGGAGACCAGGACAATCCCTGTAGTACTGTAGCTGGAGACCAGGACAATCCCTGTAGTACTGTAGCTGGAGACCAGGACAATCCCTGTAGTACTGTAGCTGGAGACCAGGACCATCCCTGTAGTACTGTAGCTGGAGACCAGGACCATCCCTGTAGTACTGTAGCTGGAGACCAGGACCATCCCTGTAGTACTGTAGCTGGAGACCAGGACAATCCCTGTAGTACTGTAGCTGGAGACCAGGACAATCCCTGTAGTACTGTAGCTGGAGACCAGGACCATCCCTGTTATGCTATGTCCTGTCTGAGGACTGTAGATGACCCGTTGATAATGCTCCAGTGTTTCTTGAAAAGACCTAGCCTCCCACACCAGACTTGTTCCCCAAGCTAGTAAGATCTGGTAACAACAAAGTAACAACAACCACCAGTATTTGAGTAAAGCCAGTGTGTCTATGTATGCGGATGACTCAGCACTATACACGTCAGCTGCTACAGAGACTGAAATGACTGCAGCACTATACACGTCAGCTACTACAGAGACTGAAATGACTGCAGCACTATACACGTCAGCTACTACAGAGACTGAAATGACTGCAGCACTATACACGTCAGCTACTACAGAGACTGAAATGACTGCAACACTATACACGTCAGCTACTACAGAGACTGAAATGACTGCAGCACTATAAACGTCAGCTACTACAGAGACTGAAATGACTGCAGCACTATACACGTCAGCTACTACAGAGACTGAAATGACTGCAGCACTATACACGTCAGCTACTACAGAGACTGAAATGACTGCAACACTATACACGTCAGCTACTACAGAGACTGAAATGACTGCAGCACTATACATGTCAGCTACTACAGACTGAAATGACTGCAGCACTATACACGTCAGCTACTACAGAGACTGAAATGACTGCAGCACTATACACGTCTGCTACTACAGAGACTGAAATGACTGCAGCACTATACATGTCAGCTACTACAGTGACTGAAATGACTGCAACACTATACACGTCAGCTACTACAGTGACTGAAATGACTGCAGCACTATACATGTCAGCTACTACAGTGACTGAAATGACTGCAACACTATACACGTCAGCTACTACAGTGACTGAAATGACTGCAGCACTATACACGTCAGCTACTACAGAGACTGAAATGACTGCAGCACTATACACGCCAGCTACTACAGAGACTGAAATGACTGCAGCACTATACACGTCAGCTACTACAGAGACTGAAATGACTGCAGCACTATACATGTCAGCTACTACAGAGACTGAAATGACTGCAGCACTATACACGTCAGCTACTACAGAGACTGAAATGACTGCAGCACTATACACGTCAGCTACTACAGAGACTGAAATGACTGCAACACTATACACGTCAGCTACTACAGTGACTGAAATGACTGCAGCACTATACACGTCAGCTACTACAGAGACTGAAATGACTGCAGCACTATACACGCCAGCTACTACAGAGACTGAAATGACTGCAGCACTATACACGCCAGCTACTACAGAGACTGAAATGACTGCAGCACTATACACGTCAGCTACTACAGAGACTGAAATGACTGCAGCACTATACACGTCAGCTACTACAGAGACTGAAATGACTGCAGCACTATACACGTCAGCTACTACAGAGACTGAAATGACTGCAACACTATACACGTCAGCTACTACAGAGACTGAAATGACTGCAGCACTATACACGTCAGCTACTACAGAGACTGAAATGACTGCAGCACTATACACGCCAGCTACTACAGAGACTGAAATGACTGCAGCACTATACACGCCAGCTACTACAGAGACTGAAATGACTGCAACACTATACACGCCAGCTACTACAGAGACTGAAATGACTGCAACACTATACACGCCAGCTACTACAGAGACTGAAATGACTGCAGCACTATACACGCCAGCTACTACAGAGACTGAAATGACTGCAGCACTATACATGTCAGCTACTACAGAGACTGAAATGACTGCAGCACTATACACGTCAGCTACTACAGAGACTGAAATGACTGCAGCACTATACACGTCAGCTACTACAGAGACTGAAATGACTGCAACACTATACATGTCAGCTACTACAGTGACTGAAATGACTGCAACACTAAACAGGTCAGCTACTACAGTGACTGAAATGACTGCAGCACTATACACGTCAGCTACTACAGAGACTGAAATGACTGCAACACTATACACGTCAGCTACTACAGAGACTGAAATGACTGCAGCACTATACATGTCAGCTACTACAGACTGAAATGACTGCAGCACTATACACGTCTGCTACTACAGAGACTGAAATGACTGCAGCACTATACACGTCAGCTACTACAGAGACTGAAATGACTGCAGCACTATACACGTCAGCTACTACAGAGACTGAAATGACTGCAGCACTATACATGTCAGCTACTACAGAGACTGAAATGACTGCAGCACTATACACGTCTGCTACTACAGAGACTGAAATGACTGCAGCACTATACATGTCAGCTACTACAGTGACTGAAATGACTGCAACACTATACACGTCAGCTACTACAGTGACTGAAATGACTGCAGCACTATACACTTCAGCTACTACAGAGACTGAAATGACTGCAGCACTATACACGTCAGCTACTACAGAGACTGAAATGACTGCAGCACTATACACGTCAGCTACTACAGAGACTGAAATGACTGCAGCACTATACACGCCAGCTACTACAGAGACTGAAATGACTGCAGCACTATACACGTCAGCTACTACAGAGACTGAAATGACTGCAGCACTATACACGCCAGCTACTACAGAGACTGAAATGACTGCAGCACTATACACGCCAGCTACTACAGAGACTGAAATGACTGCAGCACTATACACGCCAGCTACTACAGAGACTGAAATGACTGCAGCACTATACACGCCAGCTACTACAGAGACTGAAATGACTGCAACACTATACACGCCAGCTACTACAGAGACTGAAATGACTGCAGCACTATACACGCCAGCTACTACAGAGACTGAAATGACTGCAACACTATACACGCCAGCTACTACAGAGACTGAAATGACTGCAACACTATACACGCCAGCTACTACAGAGACTGAAATGACTGCAGCACTATACACGTCAGCTACTACAGAGACTGAAATGACTGCAGCACTATACACGCCAGCTACTACAGAGACTGAAATGACTGCAGCACTATACACGTCAGCTACTACAGAGACTGAAATGACTGCAGCACTATACACGTCAGCTACTACAGAGACTGAAATGACTGCAGCACTATACACGTCAGCTACTACAGAGACTGAAATGACTGCAACACTATACACGTCAGCTACTACAGAGACTGAAATGACTGCAACACTATACATGTCAGCTACTACAGTGACTGAAATGACTGCAACACTTAACAAAGAGCTGCAGTTAGTTTCAGAATGGGTGGCAAGGAATAAGTTAGTCCTAAATATTTCAAAAGCTTTGTTTTTGGGACAAATCATTCACTAAACCCTAAACCTCAACACATTTTGTAATGAATAATGTGGAAATTGAGCAAGTTGAGGTGAATAAACTTCTTGGAGTAACCCTGGATTGTAAACTGTCATGGTCAAAACATATTGATACAACAGTAGCTCAGATGGGGAGAAGTCTGTCCATAATAAAGCGCTGCTCTGCCTTCTTAACAACACTATCAACAAGGCAGGTCCTACAGGCCCTAGTTTTGTTGCACCTGGACTACTGTTCAGTCGTGTGGTCAGGTGACACAGAGAAGGACTTAGGAACATTGCAATTGGCTCAGAACAGGGCAGCACGGCTGAGGTCCATGACTACACATCAAGTAACTCATGCACGCAGTAAAATTTGATTTAAAAAAACAGATAACAACACACCCTATTGAACACCGGGGACTGTGAAGAGACACAAACACAGGCACAGACACATGCATACACACACATGATAACATACACACTATACACATGGATTTTGTATTGTAGGTATGTGGTAGTGGTTGAGTGGGCTGTATTGTAATGTTTTTAACATTCTATAACTGCCTTCATTTTGCTGGACCCCAGGAAGAGTAGCTGCTGCCTTGGCAGGAACTAATGGGGATCCATAATAAACCCCAAGAAGAGTAGCTGCTGTCTTGGCAGGAACTAATGGGGATCCGTAATAAACCCCAGGAAGAGTAGCTGCTGCCTTGGCAGGAACTAATGGGGATCCATAATAAACCCCAGGAAGAGTAGCTGCTGCCTTGACAGGAACTAATGGGGATCCATAATAAACCCCAGGAAGAGTAGCTGCTGCCTTGGCAGGAACTAATGGGGATCCATAATAAACCCCAGGAAGAGTAGCTGCTGCCTTGACAGGAACTAATGGGGATCCATAATAAACCCCAGGAAGAGTAGCTGCTGCCTTGGCAGGAACTAATGGGGATACATAATGAACTCCAGGAAGAGTAGCTGCTGCCTTGGTAGGAACTAATGGGGATCCATAATAAATAGAAATACATGACTAGTTTTCATAGATGGCTAGAAAGTCACACGTTTTGTGCTCTTATAGGAAGCAACTACTCCCCCATTGTTGACTAGAAATTATCTATAACTGGACTAATAACTCACTAATGAGCAAAGGATATGAACAAATGTCCACATGTGGCTATATCAAATCAAATTGTATTTGTAACATGTGCCGAATACAACAGGTGTAGACCTTACAGTGAAATGCTGAATACAACAGGTGTAGACCTTACAGTGAAATGCCGAATACAACAGGTGTAGACCTTACAGTGAAATGCCGAATACAACAGGTGTAGACCTTACAGTGAAATGCTGAATACAACAGGTGTAGACCTTACAGTGAAATGCTGAATACAACAGGTGTAGACCTTACAGTGAAATGACCACCGTGTTGTTTCTGCTCCATCTGACCACCATGTTGTTTCTGCTCCATCTACCACCGTGTTGTTTCTGCTCCATCTGACCACCATGTTGTTTCTGCTCCATCTGACCACCGTGTTGTTTCTTCTTCATCTGACCACCGTGTTGTTTCTTCTTCATCTGACCACCATGTTGTTTCTTCTCCATCTGACCACCATGTTGTTTCTGCTCCATCTGACCACCATGTTGTTTCTTCTCCATCTGACCACCATGTTGTTTCTGCTCCATCTGATCACCGTGTTGTTTCTTCTTCATCTGACCACCGTGTTGTTTCTTCTTCATCTGACCACCGTGTTGTTTCTTCTTCATCTGACCACCGTGTTGTTTCTTCTCCATCTGACCACCGTGTTGTTTCTGCTCCATCTGACCACCGTGTTGTTTCTGCTCCATCTGACCACCATGTTGTTTCTGCTCCATCTGACCACCATGTTGTTTCTGCTCCATCTGACCACCATGTTGTTTCTGCTCCATCTGACCACCATGTTGTTTCTGCTCCATCTGACCACCATGTTGTTTCTGCTCCATCTGACCACCATCTTGTTTCTGCTCCATCTGACCACCATGTTGTTTCTGCTCCATCTGACCACCGTGTTGTTTCTTCTCCATCTGACCACCTTGTTGTTTCTTCTCCATCTGACCACCGTGTTGTTTCTGCTCCATCTGACCACCGTGTTGTTTCTTCTTCATCTGACCACCGTGTTGTTTCTTCTTCATCTGACCACCATGTTGTTTCTTCTTCATCTGACCACCGTGTTGTTTCTGCTCCATCTGACCACCATGTTGTTTCTTCTCCATCTGACCACCATGTTGTTTCTTCTCCATCTGACCACCATGTTGTTTCTGCTCCATCTGACCACCATGTTGTTTCTGCTCCATCTGACCACCATGTTGTTTCTGCTCCATCTGACCACCATGTTGTTTCTGCTCCATCTGACCACCATGTTGTTTCTGCTCCATCTGACCACCATGTTGTTTCTGCTCCATCTGACCACCATGTTGTTTCTGCTCCATCTGACCACCATGTTGTTTCTGCTCCATCTGACCACCATGTTGTTTCTTCTCCATCTGACCACCATGTTGTTTCTGCTCCATCTGACCACCATGTTGTTTCTGCTCCATCTGACCACCATGTTGTTTCTTCTCCATCTGACCACCATGTTGTTTCTGCTCCATCTAACCACCATGTTGTTTCTGCTCCATCTGACCACCATGTTGTTTCTTCTCCATCTGACCACCATGTTTTTTCTGCTCCATCTGACCACCATGTTGTTTCTTCTCCATCTGACCACCATGTTGTTTCTGCTCCATCTGACCACCATGTTGTTTCTGCTCCATCTGACCACCATGTTGTTTCTTCTCCATCTGACCACCATGTTGTTTCTGCTCCATCTGACCACCATGTTGTTTCTTCTCCATCTGACCACCATGTTGTTTCTGCTCCATCTGACCACCATGTTGTTTCTTCTCCATCTGACCACCATGTTGTTTCTGCTCCATCTGACCACCATGTTGTTTCTTCTCCATCTGACCACCATGTTGTTTCTTCTCCATCTGACCACCATGTTTTTTTTTCTCCCCAGGTACAGTGGCTGCATCTTCCTCCTCTTCCTCGTCCCCGTCCTCCAGCTCTCTAACAGCAGCGGTGATGTTGACGCTAGCCGACACTCCTGTGTCGTCCTCTTCCTCTTCTCAGAACTCTGTGGTGTCTGTAGAGTGTAGGTGACAGGACACCCCTCACCCTGCCAACCTTCTGAGGCCCAGGACACCCCTCACCCTGCCAACCTTCTGAGGCCCAGGACACCCCTCACCCTGCCAACCTTCTGAGGCCCAGGACACCCCTCACCCTGCCAACCTTCTGAGACCCAGGACACCCTCACCCTGCCAACCTTCTGAGGCCCAGGACACCCCTCACCCTGCCAACCTTCTGAGACCCAGGACACCCCTCACCCTGCCAACCTTCTGAGGCCCAGGACACCCCTCACCCTGCCAACCTTCTGAGACCCAGGACACCCCTCACCCTGCCAACCTTCTGAGACCCAGGACACCCCTCACCCTGCCAACCTTCTGAGGCCCAGGACACCCCTCAGCACCACCCTGGTCCAACACCCAGGCCCCGTCAGCATCCACCCAAGACACACAACGTTTACCCAGGCCCCATAACCTCCACTTATATTCACCCTGACCCAACAGACCAGCCCCCAACCATCACCCTCATCTACACCACTCCCTCCACCCTAACACCCCACACCCAGGCCCCTCCACACCAACCTCCGTCCCCTTCCAACAGAACTGACATCCCACCCAGGCCCCTCCACACCAACCTCCGTCCCCTTCCAACAGAACTGACAACCCACCCAGGCCCCTCCACACCAACCTCCGTCCCCTTCCAACAGAACTGACAACCCACCCAGGCCCCTCCACACTGTAAGTACAGCAGGGACCAGAGACGACAGAGAAACAAACAAGACAACGAGCACCATTTTATATCCTCAGCTGTTTCCTTGGCAAGCTAATTGCACTCCTATGATGATTGGGTGGAAGAAAACAATGACAACAAAAGGACAAATGTGTTTTTCCTTCAATTGATAGACATTTATAAGAGTTGTTTTCCTAAAGCTATAATTATATTACGTCTGATGTGGTTATTTAATATGGGTTAGGGATGGTGTGTACTTTGTAGTCAATGCCATCTTCTGTTGTATCCTATACAGAATGCCACATTGGCATGTAGTGTGTACTCTAAGTAACCTTGCCACGTGTTTTGTCTGTCTCCCTCCTCTCACTCTCTTGATCCCGAAGGTTTATAGAATTAGACTGTAGAACAGAGTATGAATGAGAGACAGGTTACAGTGGGGAAAAAAAGTATTTAGTCAGCCACCAATTGTGCAAGTTCTCTCACTTGAAAAGATGAGAGAGGCCTGTAATTTTCATCATAGGTACACTTCAACTATGACAGACAAAATGAGGAAAAAAAATCCAGAAAATCACATTGTAGGATTTTTTATGAATTTATTTGCAAATTATGGTGGAAAATAAGTATTTGGTCACATACAAACAAGCAAGATTTCTGGCTCTCACAGACCTGTAACTTCTTCTTTAAGAGGCTCCTCTGTCCTCCACTCATTACCTGTATTAATGGCACCTGTTTGAACTTGTTATCAGTATAAAAGACACCTGTCCACAACCTCAAACAGTCACACTCCAAACTCCACTATGGCCAAGACCAAAGAGCTGTCAACGGACACCAGAAACCAAATTGTAGACCTGCACCAGGTTGGGAAGACTGAATCTGCAATAGGTAAGCAGCTTGGTTTGAAGAAATCAACTGTGGGAGCAATTATTAGGAAATGGAAGACATACAAGACCACTGATAATCTTCCTCGATCTGGGGCTCCACGCAAGATCTCACCCGTGGGGTCAAAATGATCACAAGAACGGTGAGCAAAAATCCCAGAACCACACGGGGACCTAGTGAATGACCAGCAGAGAGCTGGGACCAAAGTAACAAAGCCTACCATCAGTAACACACTCGCCGCCAGGGACTCAAATCCTGCAGTGCCAGGCGTGTCCCCCTGCTTAAGCCAGTACATGTTCAGGCCCGTCTAAAGTTTGCTAGAGAGCATTTGGATGATCCAGATGAGGATTGGGAGAATGTCAGATGAAACCAAAATAGAACTTTTTGGTAAAAACTCAACTCGTCGTGTTTGGAGGACAAAGAATGCTGAGTTGCATCCAAAGAACACCATACCTACTGTGAAGCATGGGGGTGGAAACATCATGCTTTGGGGCTGTTTTTCTGCAAAGGGACCAGGGACGACTGATCCGTGTAAAGGAAAGAATGAATGGGGCCATGTATCGTGAGATTTTGAGTGAAAACCTCCTTCCATCAGCAAGGGCATTGAAGATGAAACGTGGCTGGGTCTTTCAGCATGACAATGATCCCAAACACACCGCCCGAACCTTGAAGGAGTGGCTTCGTAAGAAGCATTTCAAGGTCCTGGAGTGGCCTAGCCAGTCTCCAGATCTCAACCCCATAGAAAATCTTTGGAGGAGTTGAAAGTCCGTGTTGCCCAGCGACAGCCCCAAAACATCACTGTTCTAGAGGAGATCTGCATGGAGGAATGGGCCAAAATACCAGCAACAGTGTGTGAAAACCTTGTGAAGACTTACAGAAAACATTTGACCTCTGTCATTGCCAACAAAGGGTATATAACAAAGTATTGAGATAAACTTTTGTTATTGACCAAATACTTATTTTCCACCATAATTTGCAAATAAATTCATAAAAAATCCTACAATGTGATTTTCTGGATTTCTTTTCCTCATTTTGTCTGTCATAGTTGAAGTGTACCTATGATGAAAATTACAGGCCTCTCTCATCTTTTTAAGTGAGAGAACTTGCACAATTTGTGGCTGACTAAATACTTTTTTTCCCCACTGTATGTACATGACAGATATTGTGTTTATCTAAATCTGGTTATTCTAAACATAGTGATGTAGAGAGAAGCAGTGTTCTCCCCAGGGTTTTTAACAAGGTGGTGCTGAGCAGAAATGGGCTGGGCAGCACCCCCTTTAGACTCAGATCTAGGTGGTGCTGAAATGGGCTGGGCAGCACCCCCTTTAGACTCAGATCTAGGCATTTTTTAACACCTGTAACTTCCATTTCCAGCCTTCACAAAGTACCACACCCCTTGACTTTTTCCACATTCTGTTACAGCCTTTTCAAAATGGATTCAATAGATTATTTTCCTCACCCATCTACACACAATACCCCATAATGACATCACAATATCCCATAATGACATCACAATACCCCATAATGACGTCACGATACCCCATAATGACGTCACGATACCCCATAATGACGTCACGATACCCCATAATGACGTCACGATACCCCATAATGACATCCCAATACCCCATAATGACATCACGATACCCCATAATGACGTCACGATACCCCATAATGACGTCACGATACCCCATAATGACATCCCAATACCCCATAATGACATCACAATACCCCATAATGACAAAGTGAAAGCGTGTTTTTAGATTTTTTTTTCAAATGTATTGAAAAATAAAATACAGAAACATATCTTTTACATAAATATGTCAGTACATGTTAGAATCACCTTTGTCAGTGATTACAGCTGTGAGTCTTTCTGGGTGAGTCTCTAACAGTGATTACAGCTGTGAGTCTTTCTGGGTGAGTCTCTAACAGTGATTACAGCTGTGAGTCTTTCTGGGTAAGTCTCTAACAGTGATTACAGCTGCGAGTCTTTCTGGGAAGTCTCTAAGAGTGATTACAGCTGTGAGTCTTTCTGGGTAAGTCTCTAACAGTGATTACAGCTGTGAGTCTTTCTGGGAAGTCTCTAAGAGTGATTACAGCTGTGAGTCTTTCTGGGTGAGTCTCTAACAGTGATTACAGCTGTGAGTCTTTCTGGGTAAGTCTCTAACAGTGATTACAGCTGTGAGTCTTTCTGGGAAAGTCTCTAACAGTGATTACAGCTGTGAGTCTTTCTGGGTAAGTCTAAGAGCTTTGCACACCTAGATTGTACAATATTTGTACATTATTCTTAAAAAGATTTAAAGTTGGTTGTTGATCATTGCTAGACAGCAATTTTCAAGTCATAGATTCTCAAGCCAATTTCAGTTCACACTGTAACTAGGCCACTCAGGAACATTAATTATTCAAGCTCTGTTAAATTGGTTGTTGATCATCGCCAGAGAGACATTTCCAAGTCTTGCAATAGATTTTCAAGACGATTTAAATCAAAACTGTAACTAGGCCACTCAGGAACATTCAATGTCATCTTGGTGAGCAACTCCAGTGTAGATTTGGCTTTGTGTTTAGGTTATTGTCCTGCTGAAAGGTGAATTTCTCTCCCTGTGTCTGGTGGAAAGCAGACTGAACCAGGTTTTCCTCTAGGATTTTGCCTGTGCTTAGCTCCATTCCATTTGTTTTTATCCTGAAACTCCCTAGTCCTTGCCGATGACAAGCATACCCACAACATGATGCAGCCACCACCATGCTGGAAAATAAGAAGTGGTACTCAGTGATGTGTTCTGTTGGATTTGCCCCAAACACAACGCTTTGTAAAAGTTCATTTCTTTGCCACATTTGAAGCTGTTTTACTTGAGTTCCTTGTTGCAAACTGGATGCATGTTTTGGACAACATTTTTTATAAAAAAAATGTACATTTAATTTAAGGTTAATTAGGCAAGTCAGTTTCTTCAACAAATTATTATTAACAATGACGGCCTACCCCCTGGCCAAACCCGGACTACGCTGGGCCAATTGTGCGCCGCCCTATGGGACTCCCAATCACGGCCGGTTGTGATACAGACTAGAATGTAACCAGGGTCTGTAGTGACGCCTCTTGCACTGAGATGCAGTGCCTTAGACCGCTGCGACACTCGGGAGCCTCTCACCCCTACCACAGGCTTCCTTCTTTTCACTCTGTCAGTTAGGTTAGTATTGTGGAGGACCTACAATGTTGTTGATCCATCCACAGTTTTCTCCTATCACAGCCATTAAACTCTGTAACTGTTTTAAAGTCACCATTGTCCAAATGGTAAAATCTATGAGCGGTATCCTTCCTCTCCGGCAACTGAGTTTGGTAGGATTGACGCCTGTATCTTTGTAGTGACTGGGTGTATTGATACACCATCCAAAGTGTAATTAATAACTTTACCGCTCAAAGGGATATTCAATGTCTGCATTCTTTTACCCATCTACCAATAGGTGCCCTTCTTTGCGAGGCATTGGAAAACCTCCCTGGTTTGTGTGGTTGATTCTGTGTTTGAAATTCACTGCTCGACTGAGGGACCTTACATATCATTTTATGTGTGGGGAACAGAGATGAGGTATTTATTCAAAAATCATGTTAAACAAAATGTTTACTCCTGAACTTATTTAGGCTGGACATGACAAAGGGGTTGAATACTGATTAACTCAAGACATTTCAGATTTTCAAAAACATAATTCCACTTTGACATTCTGGGGTATTGTGTGTAGGCCAGTGACACATCTCAATTTAATCCATTTTAAATTCAGGCTGTAAAACAAAGTCAAGGGGTGTGAATACTTTCTGAAGGCACATAGTGACACAGCCAGTCCACAAGGTGGCGCCATGCCCCTCTCCATAGTGACACAGCCAGTCCACAAGGTGGCGCCATGCCCCTCTCCATAGTGACACAGCCAGTCCACAAGGTGGCGCCATGCCCCTCTTCATAGTGACACAGCCAGTCCACAAGGTGGCGCCATGCCCCTCTTCATAGTGACACAGCCAGTCCACAAGGTGGAGCCATGCCCCTCTCCATAGTGACACAGCCAGTCCACAAGGTGGCGCCATGCCCCTCTTCATAGTGACACATCCAGTCCACTGGTCAATAGGCTCCCTGTCCCCTGGTCAAAATAAAATGCTCCCTATCCACTGGTCAATAGGCTCCCTATCCCCTGTTCAAAATGCTCTCTATTCCCTGGTCAAAATGCTCCCTATCTACTTGTCAATAGGATCCCTATCCACTGGTCAAAATGCTCCCTATCCACTGGTCAATAGGCTCCCTATCCACTGGTCAATAGGCTCCCTATCCACTGGTCAAAATGCTCTCTATTCCCTGGTCAAAATGCTCCCTATCTACTTGTCAATAGGATCCCTATCCACTGGTCAAAATGCTCCCTATCCACTGGTCAATAGGCTCCCTATCCACTGGTCAATAGGCTCCCTATCCACTGGTCAAAATGCTCTCTATTCCCTGGTCAAAAGTAGTGCACTATCAAAGGAGCAGGTTGCCATTTGTATAGAACCCTCCTGTATTATACCCTAATAGAACCCTCTTGTATTATACCCTGATAGAACCCTCCTGTATTATACCCTAATAGAACCCTCTTGTATTATACCCTGATAGAACCCTCCTGTATTATACCCTGATAGAACCCGCCTCCTGTATTATACCCTGATAGAACCCGCCTCCTGTATTATACCCTGATAGAACCCGCCCCCTGTATTATACCCTGATAGAACCCGCCCCCTGTATTATACCCTGATAGAACCCGCCCCCTGTATTATACCCTGATAGAACCCTCCTGTATTATACCCTGATAGAACCCGCCTCCTGTATTAGAACCCGCCTCCTGTATTATACCCCGATAGAACCCGCCTCCTGTATTATACCCTGATAGAACCCGCCCCCTGTATTATACCCTGATAGAACCCGCCTCCTGTATTATACCCGATAGAACCCGCCTCCTGTATTATACCCCGATAGAACCCGCCCCTGTATTATACCCTGATAGAACCCGCCTCCTGTATTATACCCTGATAGAACCCGCCTCCTGTATTATACCCTGATAGAACCCGCCTCCTGTATTATACCCTGATAGAACCCGCCCCCTGTATTATACCCTGATAGAACCCGCCCCCTGTATTATACCCTGATAGAACCCGCCCCTGTATTATACCCTGATAGAACCCGCCCCCTGTATTATACCCTGATAGAACCCGCCTCCTGTATTATACCCTGATAGAACCCGCCTCCTGTATTATACCCTGATAGAACCCGCCTCCTGTATTATACCCTGATAGAACCCGCCTCCTGTATTATACCCTGATAGACAGTTCTATCAGGGTATAATACAGGCGGAATCTACGTTTGTTTGGCACTGTTTGGAATTGTATGCCTTTGTTATACATTTGTATATTGAGAAGAAGAGTGATTTGAGTCAAGCTATTTAATATCTTGCTCTGTTCATAATGATAACGTACTTTTCTGTACAGGCAGTTATACGGTTTAAACATGTAGTTACATCAGTGTACATCGTGAGGAGGGTCAAAGCATGTATTTTGTTTTCCCTTTAAATCTCATTCTGGTCCTCATTGGAGGACAAGGGCTACATCCCAAATGACACCCTATTCCCTATGTGGTGCCCAATGGGACCTGGTCAAAAGAAGTGCACTATATAGGGAATAGGTTACCATTAGGGATGTTTAGGTTTATTTGGATCCATTAGTTTTGTTGAGGTTTTTTCTAGACTGGTTGTTTTCTTTGCCTTGGCTTATTCGTTCGTTTCTGTTTCGTTTTTCTGCTAGCTTGTGCTTGTATGAGAAGCATCCCCTAGGAGCACAAGACTTTTAAAATACATATTTTTGATTACGTTTTCTCAAACTATTTTGCTCTCTGGGTTTAGTGGTTTTGAAAACATGTTTTCCAACCTGTCTATGCCCTGTACAGTTTTATGGACCTCTATGGAACGGTCTGGGACAGCGAGCGAGAGAGTGTGATTAAGCATACAGAAAGTACTGTATTTATTTATACGGCACATTACAGGATGGACATTCACTTGTAATTAATTTATTGTACAAATGTAAGCAAAAAATAAGCCTCTGTTTCAAATAAATGCCATAGTTTGTGAACTTCATTGTATTGTCTTTGGTCTGGTGGAAATGTCACACCTGCCATGTTATCTGGTCAACACTCACAGCTGTAGCCGTGTTATCTGGTCAACACTCACAGCTGTAGCCGTGTTATCTGGTCAACACTCACAGCTGTAGCCGTGTTATCTGGTCAACACTCACAGCTGTAGCCGTGTTATCTGGTCAACACTCACAGCTGTAGCCGTGTTATCTGGTCAACACTCACAGCTGTAGCCGTGTTATCTGGTCAACACTCACAGCTGTAGCCGTGTTATCTGGTCAATTATTGGCATGTTTTACCGAATTGTCTTTGTACCCCACTTCCTTAAACCTTTGTGTGAGGTCCATGGTCTGGTTCTGATAAGAGGCATCAGAGCTGCATACTCTTCTGATGTGACTGACTTATAGGGTGACTGTTAATAAGGGGATGTGGATGAAAGCTGTCACCTCCTAAGGAGGGTATTCCTGTCCGTAGGATTCCTATAGAGATCTGTAGAGAGGGAGGTGTTGTCCTTAATAACCATCACATCAAAAGAACTGATTTGTCATAGTTAATGTTGAAATGAAGGTGTTCATTCATTGAGTTTAGATAAGGTATTACAGGGTCCCTGTAAAGATCACAAAGCCAAGCCACCGGAGGTTGAAGAGGCGCTGTTGCGACTTCTTCGCCACACTGTCTGTGTGGGCGGACCATTTCAGAACGTCATGGATGTGTACGCCGAGGAACTTAACGTTCCACCTTCTCCACTGCTGTGCCGTCGATGTGGATAGGGGGGTGCTCCCTCTGCAGTTTCCTGAAGTCCACGATCAGCTCTTTTGTTTTATCGACATTGAGTGACAGGTTATTTTCATGGCACCACACTCCCAGGGCCCTCGCCTCCTCCCTGTAGGCCGTCTCGTCATTGTTGGTAATCAGGCCTACCACTGTTGTGTCGTCTGCAAACTTGATGATCGAGTTGGAGGCGTGCATGACCACGCAGTCATGGGTGAACAGGGAGTACAGGAGGGGGCTTAGCACGCACCCCTGTGTGGCCCCTGTGTTGAGGATCAGCGAAGTAGAGGTGTTGTTTCCTACCTTCCGCACCTGGGGTCGGCCGTCAGGAAGTCCAGGACCCAATTGCACAGAGCGGGGTTCAGTCCCAGGGCCTCCAACTTGATGATGAGCTTGGAGGGTACTATGGTGTTGAATGCTGAGCTGTAGTCAATGAACAGCATTCTTACATAGGTATTCCTCTTGTCCAGATGGGATAGGGAATTGTGCAGTGTGATGGCGATTGCATCGTCTGTGGATATATTGGGGCGGTAAGCAAACTGAAGTGGGTCTAGGGTGGCCGGTAAGGTGGAGGTGATATGATCCTTGCAAGGGTTAACACGCTTAAATGTCTTACTCACATCCGCGGGTGAATAAGGTGTTTAGCTTGTCCGGAAGCAAGATGTCGGTTTCCGATACGTGGCTGGTTTTCCCTTTGTAGTCCGTGATTGTCTGTAGACCCTGCAACACGTCTCGTGTCTGAGCCATTGAATTGCTACTCCACTTTGTCTCTGACGTTTTGCCTGTTCGATTGACTTAAGGAGGGAATAACTACACTGTTTTTATTCGGCCATGTTCCCAGTCATCTTTCCATGGTTAAATGCGGTGGGAATGCTGCCATCTATCCACGGTTTCTGGTTTTAATAGTCACAGTGGGTATAACATCTCCTATACACTTCCTGATGAACACAGTCAATGTATTCGTATATATTATTCTTAGAGGTTACCCGGAACATATTCTAGTCCGCGTGATCAAAACAATGTTGAAGCGTGGATTCCGATTGGTCAGACCAGTGTTGAATAGTCCTTAGCACGTGTACTTCCTGTTTGAGTTTCTGCCTATAGGAAGGGAGCAACATGGATTCGTGATCTGATTTGCCAAAGGGGAGGCGGGGGAGGGCCTTGTAGGTATTTTGAAAGGTTAAGTAGCAGTGGTACCCTAAAATGTAATCAAACTATAATATTCACCCAGAAAGAGTCCGCTCTTAGAGACTTACCCATAAAGAGTCACAGCTTTTAGAGACTCACACAGAAAGAGTCACAGCGCTTAGACTCACCCAGAAAGAGTAACAGCTCTTAGAGACTCACCCAGAAAGAGTCACAGCTCTTAGAGACTTACCCAGAAAGAGTCACAGCTGTAATCACTGTTAGACTCACCCAGAAAGAGTCACAACTGTAATCACTGTTAGAGACTTACCCAGAAAGAGTCACAGCTGTAATCACTGTTAGACTCACCCAGAAAGAGTCACAGCTCTTAGAGACTCACCCAGAAAGAGTCACAACTGTAATCACTGTTAGAGACTCACCCAGAAAGAGTCACAGCTGTAATCACTGTTAGACTCCCCCATAAAGAGTCACAGCTTTTAGAGACACCCAGAAAGAGTCACAGCTTTTAGAGACTCACCCAGAAAGAGTCACAGCTGTAATCACTGCCAAAGGTGCTTCTAATAGGGTTGTGAATACTTATATAAATGAGATATTTCTGTGATTTATTTCAGTAAATTTGCAAAAATGTCTAGTAACATGTTTTGACTTTGTCATCGTGGGGTATTGTGTGTAGATGGGTGAATTGTTTTCTAGCTGTAACACAACACATGTGGAATAAGTCAAGAGCTATGAATCCTTTCTGAAGGCGCTGTGTTCTATAACACAGTCCCCCCTCCAAAAAAACTATATTTGATTAGTAGAGACCCTACTGATATGTTCCACCCCTCATTAGTAGAGACCCTACTGATATGTTCCACCTCCCTTTAGTGGAGACAGGTAGAAAAATGCTCTCTCTGCAGCCCAATACTCATTGTATTTTTTCATTATTGGTAAAAAAATAAATAAAAATAAATAAATGTTTTCATGAATTACTTATTGCATTTTCTTGTTTGCACAGTAAAAGTGGCCATTGATTAAAGTTCAACAATATAATTTGAATTAGTTATCCACATTGCAATGTTTTGAAATATGATTTATAATCCACATATTCAATGTAGGTTGGACATGAACTAATAAAATGTTAGGGGCTTTACAAGTGGGATGCACTGTTGACTGCTACATCCCATGGTGTTCCTGCTGATTGTACTGAGATTGTGACTGCTACGAGAGAGAGAGAGGAAGAGGAGGTCTAAGAGAGGGAGAGGAAGAGGAGGTCTAAGAGAGGGAGAGAGAGGAAGAGGAGGTCTAAGAGAGGGAGAGAGAGGAAGAGGAGGTCTAAGAGAGAGAGGGAGGAAGATGTTGAGCTTGAGTCGGTTAAAAATGGCAGGAAAAAAGGAGATGGTTTATTAAAGAAGAACGGTAGAAAGTGTAAGCAGAGTTGAAGACAGGAGGAGATGGCAGCAGCAGAGAGGTATTTGGGTGTGTTCAGTGGTGATGACAGCTGCAGAGAGGTATTTGGGTGTGTTCAGTGGTGGTGGCAGCTGCAGAGAGGTATTTGGGTGTGTTCAGTGGTGGTGGCAGCAGCAGAGAGGTATTTGGGTGTGTGAGACTTGACATCAGAAGAGTTACAGGGTGTGTTAAGTGATGGTGTCCCGTCCTTTCAAGCTGTTGGCCTGAAGTAGGACTAAATAGATGTAAATAGTGTAGTAGGGTATTTATTATTATTATTATGTATTGTGAGTGTAGTATTAGATGGCAGGGTATTTATTATTATGTATTGTGAGTGTAGTGTTAGATGGCAGGGTATTTATTAGTATGTATTGTGAGTGTAGTGTTAGATGGCAGGGTATTTATTAGTATGTATTGTGAGTGTAGTGTTAGATGGCAGGGTATTTATTAGTATGTATTGTGAGTGTAGTGTTAGATGGCATGATATTTATTATTATGTACTGTGAGTGTAGTGTTAGATGGCAGGGTATTTATTATTATGTATTGTGAGTGTAGTGTTAGATGGCAGGGTATTTATTATTATGTATTGTGAGTGTAGTGTTAGATGGCAGGGTATTTATTATTATGTATTGTGAGTGTAGTGTTAGATGGCAGGGTATTTATTAGTATGTATTGTGAGTGTAGTGTTAGATGGCAGGGTATTTATTATTATGCATTGTGAGTGTAGTATTAGATGGCAGGGTATTTATTAGTATGTATTGTGAGTGTAGTGTTAGATGGCAGGGTATTTATTATTATGTATTGTGAGTGTAGTGTTAGATGGCAGGGTATTTATTAGTATGTATTGTGAGTGTAGTGTTAGATGGCTGGGTATTTATTAGTATGTATTGTGAGTGTAGTGTTAGATGGCAGGGTATTTATTAGTATGTATTGTGAGTGTAGTGTTAGATGGCAGGGTATTTATTATTATGCATTGTGAGTGTAGTATTAGATGGCAGGGTATTTATTAGTATGTATTGTGAGTGTAGTGTTAGATGGCAGGGTATTTATTATTATGTATTGTGAGTGTAGGATTAGATGGCAGGGTATTTATTATTATGTATTGTGAGTGTAGTGTTAGATGGCAGGGTATTTATTAGTATGTATTGTGAGTGTAGTGTTAGATGGCAGGGTATTTATTATTATGCATTGTGAGTGTAGTATTAGATGGCAGGGTATTTATTAGTATGTATTGTGAGTGTAGTATTAGATGGCAGGGTATTTATTATTATGTATTGTGAGTGTAGTGTTAGATGGCAGGGCATTTATTATTATGTATTGTGAGTGTAGTGTTAGATGGCAGGGTATTTATTATTATGTATTGTGAGTATAGTGTTAGATGGCAGGGTATTTATTAGTATGTATTGTGAGTGTAGTGTTAGATGGCAGGGTATTTATTAGTATGTATTGTGAGTGTAGTGTTAGATGGCAGGGTATTTATTAGTATGTATTGTGAGTGTAGTGTTAGATGGCAGGGTATTTATTAGTATGTATTGTGAGTGTAGTGTTAGATGGCAGGGTATTTATTAGTATGTATTGTGAGTGTAGTATTAGATGGCAGGGTATTTATTAGTATGCATTGTGAGTGTAGTGTTAGATGGCAGGGTATTTATTAGTATGTATTGTGAGTGTAGTGTTAGATGGCAGGGTATTTATTAGTATGTATTGTGAGTGTAGTATTAGATGGCAGGGTATTTATTATTATGCATTGTGAGTGTAGTGTTAGATGGCAGGGTATTTATTAGTATGTATTGTGAGTGTAGTGTTAGATGGCAGGGTATTTATTAGTATGTATTGTGAGTGTAGTGTTAGATGGCAGGGTATTTGTTTTTTGTGAAAATAAAGAAATACATTAAGGAAAGTATAAGGGAGTTATACTCCAAATCAAATGTTATTGGTCACATACATGTGTTTAGCAGATGTTATCGAGGGTGTAGCGAAATGCTTGTATTCCTAGCTCCAACAGTACAGTAATACCTAACTAAATGCTTGTGTTTCTAGCTCCAACAGACCAGTAATATCTAACTAAATGCTTGTGTTTCTAGCTCCAACAGTACAGTAATACCTAACTAAATGCTTGTGTTTCTAGCTCCAACAGTGCAGTAATACCTAACTAAATGCTTGTGTTTCTAGGTATTACTGTACTGTTGGAGCTAGAAACACAGGCATTTAGTTAGGTATTACTGCACTGTTGGAGCTAACTAAATGCCTGTGTTTCTAGCTCCAACAGTACAGTAATACCTAACTAAATGCTTGTGTTTCTAGCTCCAACAGTGCAGTAATACCTAACTAAATGCTTGTGTTTCTAGCTCCAACAGTGCAGTAATATCTAACTAAATGCTTGTGTTTCTAGCTCCAACAGTGCAGTAATATCTAACAATTTCACAACAAGACACTCAAATCTTAGTAAAGGAATGGAATCAATAATATATAACTATTTGGATGAGCAATGTCAGCGCGGCATAGACTAAGATACAGTAGAATATAGTAGGATGCTGTGTGTACATATGAGATGGGTAATTCAAAATATGTAAACATTATTCAAGTGACTAGTGTTCCATTATTAAAGTGGCCAGTGATTCCATGTCTATGTATATGGGGCAGCAGCCTCGATGGTGCAGGGTTACCCGTAACCGAGTGGAAGCCGCCTAGTCATGGCTAGTAGGCGGCGGTAATGCAACATTTAATGGATGCCAACCGCCGTTAAAACAGGGAGGCAGGGCAGGCAGGGCAGGGAGGCAGGGAGGCAGGGAGGCAGGGCAGGCAGGCAGGGAGGCAGGGCAGGGCAGGGAGGCAGGGCAGGGAGGCAGGGAGGCAGGGCAGGGAGGCAGGGCAGGGAGGCAGGGCAGGGAGGCAGGGCAGGGCAGGGAGAGAGGGCAGGGCAGGGAGGCAGGCAGGGCAGGGAGGCAGGGCAGGCAGGGCAGGGCAGGGAGGCAGGGCAGGGCAGGGAGGCAGGCAGGGCAGGGAGGCAGGGCAGGCAGGGCAGGGAGGCAGGGCAGGGCAGGGAGGCAGGGAGGCAGGGCAGGCAGGCAAGGCAGGGAGGCAGGCAGGCAGGGAGGCAGGGCAGGGCAGGGAGGCAGGGCAGGGAGGCAGGCAGGGCAGGGAGGCAGGGCAGGCAGGCAGGGCAGGGAGGCAGGCAGGCAGGGCAGGGAGGCAGGGCAGGGCAGGGAGGCAGGGCAGGGAGGCAGGGCAGGGCAGGGCTATATACAGCGGTGCATCTCTTCTCTCCGGAGATGATGGGGGGTAAAACCAGCACCGTGGCTGCTGGGGTGGCCGGAGCCTTGGTCATTGGATACTGCATCTATTTCGGCAGAAAACGACGGAGTGATCCGGACTTCAAGAAAAGGCTGCAAGAACGTAAGTCAGGTTAACCTGCTAGCAGGCTTCGTAGCTAACTTTAGCTAGTGTTTTATTTGTGTGTGCCTTGGTTAAAAATGTTGGCCAACAATCTAGCGTGATATAACTGCATTACAAGCATACGTTAAATAATGTTATTGCTAGTTAGTTAGGAAATACTTAGTTAGTGAAGTGCCACTATATCTGCTTAGCCTTTGAGCTAGCAAAGATATCCCGCTAACGATACTTTTTAGTGTATGTGTACACCATTACACCATGTATGTGTACGCTATTTCAGCCCGTTGCTGACAGGTGTATGAAAATCGAGCTCACAGCCATGTAATCTCAATAGACAAACATTGGCAGTAGAATGGGCCTTACTGAAGAGCTCAGTGACTTTCAACGTGACACCGTCATAGGACTCCACCTTTTCAAATGTCTGCCCTGCTAGAGTTGCCCCGGTCAACTGTAAGTGCTGTTATTGTGAAGTGGAAAAGTCCAGGAGCAACAACGGATCAGCCACGAAATGGTAGGCAACACAAGCTCACAGAACGGGACTTCTGAGTGATGTAGCACGTACAAATAATCTGTCCTCAGTTGCAACACTCACTACTGAGTTCGAAAACTGCCTTTGAAATCAACGTCAGCATAATAACTGTTTGTCCGGAGCTTCATGAAATTGGTTTCCATGGCCGAGCAGCCGCACACAAGCCTCAGCTGGATTGGTGTAAAACTCGCTGTCATTGGACTCTGGAGCAGTGGAAAAGCTTTCTCTGGTGTGATGATTCACGCTTTACCATCTGGCCGTCTGACAGATTAATCTGGGTTTGGCGGATGCCAGGAGAATGCTACCTGCCCCAATGCATAGTGCCAACTGTAAAGTTTGGTGGAGGAATAATGGTGATGCAGTTTTTCATGTTTTGGGCCCCTTAGTTCCAGTGAAGGGAAATCTTAACGCTACAGCATACAATGACATTCTAGACAATTCTGTGCTTCCAACTTTGTGGCAACCATTTGGTGAAGGCCCTTTCCTGTTTCAGCATGACAATGCCCCCTTGCACAAAGCGAGATCCATACACAAATGGTTTGTCGATCGGTGTGGAAGAACTTGACTGGCCTGCACAGAGCCCTGACCTCAACCGCATCGAACACATTTGTGATGAATTGGAGCGTCGACTGCGAGCTAGGCCTAATCGCCCAACATCAGTGCCCGACCTCACTAATGTTCTTGTGGCTGAATGGAAGCAAGTCCCAGCAGCAACGTTCCAACATCTAGTGGAAAGCCTTCCCAGAACAGTGGAGGCTGTTATAGCTGAAAAGGGAGGGACCAACTCCATATTAATGCCCATGATTTTGGAACGAGATGTTCGTCAAGCAGGTGTCCACATTCGTGTGGTCATGCAGTGTAGTTAACTAGCGTTGGATAACATAGCTGAAGAATCGATCGGATCAATCCAAGCTTCAGAATGCTTTGTCCAATCTTGTTTTGACAACGTTATAGTAAGTAGGGTGTTAGCTAAGTAAATGGGGTAGCCAATGGTGGCTTCTTGGTTATGCTTAGCTAGCTAGCTAAGTAAATAGGTAGCCACGGGTGGCTTCTTGGTTATGCTTTGCTAGCTACTGTAGCTAAGTCAACCACCTCTGCCACATCTTAGCTAACGTGTTCACTATATATACTTCTATGGCTTCCACAAGCCCACCTTCTCCCACTTTCATGTAACTCACACATTGACTGTAAGTCACCCTTTCTTTACCATACCGGTAATCAAATATCAAATTGTTTCAACAGGCAGAAGAAAACAGAAGTCTTCCCAAGAGAAGATTGGATTAGCAAGGGTAAGAAACACTCCCTACAGAGCTCAGTGGACAGACCAGAGCGTCTGTCAGGGGGCTAAGGATTGAAGATGATTTGGAGTTCTCTGTCTGCTCTGTACTGACTGTCTGCTCTGTACTGACTGTCTGCTCTGTACTGACTGTCATTTAGCTGCCTGACCTGAAGGATGCGGAGGCTGTACAGAAGTTCTTCCTGGAGGAGATCCAACTGGGAGAGGAGCTGCTAGCACAAGGTGAGCTGTCGCCCCCTGTCTCCATGGCCACCACCTGGTCTTTCATACACACCCAGTCCTAAACACTACTAAGAGCCTATAACTAAATATCTGGTCCTGAAAAACAGGATGGTCACTTGAACTAACTCAGTCTGACCCCTTCTGGAATAGCTTCTACTCTAGTCTGGTCCAATGTTGAACTGTGCATTCTCGTAAACCTCCTGGTTACTATTGTTAGCTTCTGGAACAAGGAATGATGCTAGATCAAACTAGAAATCCAAAGCTAGGAGCCCTGTGTCTTGGTTATTTCAGCTCTTGGACATAATTGTCTGTTTGTTTTGGTGCCGGAGGGAGTGGCTGCCCTTTTACGGGCTCTTAACCAACTGTGCTGTTTAGTTTTTCACATTCTTAGTAACTCATTTTGTACGTAATGTTGCTGCTACCGTCTCTTATGACCGATAAGAGCTTCTGGACATCAGAACAGCGATTACTCATCTCCAACTGAATGGACATTTAATTCTTTATTGAGTCCGACGCAAATTATATACTGCTTCCCTGAGACCAGGCCCAAATCCCTGTCATCCTCGTGAAGAAAATGAGTAGGACGGGGTGCCTTGTAAGAATTAACCGATGAGTAGGTAAACCACCACTACCCTCCGTATTATTGGCCAACTTGCAGTCATTGGAAAACAAAAACTGAACGATCTACGATTAAGACTATCCTACCAACGGGACATTAAAAACTGTAAAATCTTATGTTTTCACCGAGACATGGCTAAACGACGACACAGATCATATAGAGCTGGCTGGCTTCTCCGTGCATCGTCAGGACAGAGCAGCTGCGTCAGACGAGTGGTGGGGGTGTGTGTCTATTGGTCAATAACAGCTGGTGCCCGATGTCTAATATTAAAGACGTCTCGAGGTGGTGCTCGCCTGAGGTAGAGTACCTCATGATAAGCTGTAGACCACACTATCTACCAAGAGAGTTCTCATCTATATTATTCATAGCCGTCTATTTACCACCACAAACTGATGCTGGCATTAAGACCGCTCTCAACGAGCTGGATAAGGCCATAGGCAAACAAGAAAATCCTCTTCCAGACCACTAGGCATTCCTAGTGGCCGGAGACTTCACTCCCCCTAGTCAAGTAGCGCAGTTTCCTTTATGACGTGTTCATATGTTATCTGCGTGGAATGGGACGCTTTAAGGCGAGGTCTCGAGGTTCCCCCCCAATTGCTCGGGGGGGGGGGTCTGCCCCCCCCCCTGGAGATAATTTTGTGTGTATGCCTTTCCCACCCCTACAGGAGACTACGATAAGGGAGGGGACCACCTGATCAGTGCCATAGCAGTGTGTGGTCAGCCCCAGCAGCTGCTCCAGGTGCTACAGCAGACTCTGCCTCCGCCAGTGTTCCAGATGCTGCTCACCAAACTGCCCACCATCAGCCAAGTGAGTGAGGAAGCGCTCTCCTACGGAAGATGCTCTTTATTCCAATATCCACACTAACATACTCTTACAATGAAGCAATGTATTTGGCATGTTTTTTACATGGTATGCTAGCAGGGACAACTGTGGCCAAGTGGGGTTGGAGTGTCACCAAAATGTCCGAAAGATGTAATGTCTTTCACCTCCGCCATGAGGATCATGAGGATGAGACTACGCATCTGGAAAGACAGACATTTTTATGTGACTCTTAACAATGAAATGGCTGAAAGATTACTTGTCTGAGTTTAATCATTCAACCTTAATTTGCCCTTGACATCCTTTGTGTATTACTTTCAGGAATACCCGAGGCAATACTGTCTCTAGTCTAGTTCAGTGGTCCTCATTCGTATCCCTTGTTTGATGTTTAAAGGGATTGTTCACCCAAATTATATATAGGTTTCCATACCCTGTAGGCAGTCTATGGACAAGGTTTGACAGCAATCCATGCTTTGGTTTAGTTTCCCTGGCACTGTTTCCAAAAGCTAATGTTTTAGCATTTGTGGCACAAATCAGACTAAGGAGGGTGCTAGATCAAACTGAAGCTACAAAGCCCAGGGCTGAAATAACCAAGAGCCCCTGACACAGGGCCCTGGGCTGAAATAACCTGTGTCAAGGGGCTCTTGGTTATTTCAACTCAGTCGTTCCTTGAAAGATGCTTTTGTTGTTGTCACTAGCTAGTTAGGATTCAGTTGAGGATTTCATTGATTTCTCTCCCTATTTTTCAGAGAATCGTGAGTGCTCAGCGTTTGGCAGAAGATGACATTGAGTGAATGAGTTGGTGAGGTGTGTGTGAAAGAGAGATTGTGCAACTGCGTGTGTGGCTGTGTATGTCTGGCTGTATGTACAGTGCATTCGGAAAGTATTCATACCCCTTGATTCTTTTTCACATTTTATTACGTCTAAAATGTATTTAAAAAATGAAAAAATCCCCCTCATCAGTCTACACACAATACCCCAAAAATGTTTTTAGAAATGTTTGCCAATTTATAAAAAATAAACTGATTAGGAAAATAAATGTAATCCATTTTAGAATTAGGCTGTAACGTAACAGAATGTGGAAGAAGGGATGGGGTCTGAATACTTCCCTTAATGTATGTTTGGCCTAGTCAAGATGGCTGCCATTGGATCTTTTCCTCATCAACCAGGGCATCGGATGACGGTACCTATAAGAAGCACTTTGCTGTCATTGTCCACTCTTCAGTCTACTGTAACACATTCCACAAATTAGAAATGCAAAAGCCTCCTTCTATATGGATAGTCTTAAAAATATATATTCCACGCAATTTGGGAAATGTAATCATCCTTAATGACCGTGTCATTCAATAGCAGGGTACATCATGGCATTGGAGATCTTTCATACACTACGGCCCAAATGACTGGAATCCTACAGAAATTACGGCATTAAAATCACTCCATGAATTTCTGAAAGCCCTTTTGAAAATGTTAAGAACAAGCTGTGTTTTTAACTAATAAACACCCCCATGTGAAGATATGTGTAAATATGTGTGTATATATTGTAGGTACCTTGTATCAGTAGTTATAGCAGTAGTTTTTCAGTAGTTGTACAACTATTTTATACCATTAATGGATATTTGTTTTTACTATGATTATTATGTTTAGACGGGAGTTGCCATATTAGTCTCGTTACGAAGTTTGTTTAGGATTTCTTCATTTGGACACTCTTGAAAACGAGATGGTGCATCTCTAGAGATTTTATCTAACCCTAACCCATCTCTAGAGATTTTATCTAACCCTAACCCATCTCTAGAGATTTTATCTAACCCTAACCCATCTCTAGAGATTTTATCTAACCCTAACCCATCTCTAGAGATTTTATCTAACCCTAACCCATCTCTAGAGATTTTATCTAACCCTAACCCATCTCTAGAGATTTTATCCAGCAAAATGTGTAATAAATACATTTGCTATGCAGTAGCCCTGTTCAGTCTACTGTAACATCTGATTCTGTTCTAATATCATAACCAGCTGTAAATGAATGTGCCCTGCCCATATACTATTGAGCCTAAACGATATTATCACAATACTTAGCTGCCGATATGTATTGCGATTAGATACTGCAATGTTATTGTTCCTTGTGGTTAGAGCGTTGGACTAGTAACCGAAAGGTTTCAAGTTCAAATCCCCGACATATCTGTCGTTCTGCCCCTGAACAAGGCAGTCAACCCACTGTTCCTAGGCCGTCATTGAAAATAAGAATGTGTTCTTAACTGACTTGCCTAGTTAAATAAAGGTAAAATAAAATAATACAAATATTGCTCACTATACAGTGCATTGGGAAAGTATTCAGACCCCTTGACTTTTTCCACATGTTACATTACAGCCTTATTCTAAAACGGATTAAATTGTTGTTTTTTTTCTCATCAATCTACACACACTACCCCATAATGACATCACACTACCCCATAATGACATCACACTACCCCATAATGACATCACACTACCCCATAATGACAAAACAAAAACTGTTCTTTTGAAATATTTGCAAATATATATAAAAAAAACACATCACATTTAATTAAGTATTCAGACCCTTTACTCAGTACTTTGTTGAAGCACCATTGGCAGAGATTTACAGCCTCAAGTCTTCTTGGGTATGATGCTACAAGCTTGGCACACCTGTATTTGGGGAGTTCCTCCCATTCTTCTCTGCAGATCCTCTCAAGCTCTGTCACGTTGGATGGGGAGCATCGTTGCACAGCTATTTTCAGGTCTCCAGAGATGTTCGATAGTGTTCAAGTCCGGGCTCTGGCTGGGCCACTCAAAGACATTCAGAGACTTGTCCCAAAGCCACTCCTGCGTTGTCTTGGCTGTATGCTTAGGGTCGTTGTCCTGTTGGAAGGTGAACCTTTGCCCCAGTCTGAGGTCCTGAGCGCTCTGGAGCAGGTTTGCCTTAACAAATCATGTTCAGTCATTTGAATTTACCACAGGTGGACTCCCAAGTTGTAGAAACATCTCAAGGATGATCAATGGAAACAGGACGGACCTGAGCTCCATTTCGAGTCTCATAGCAAAGGAGCTGAATACTTTTGTAAATAATGATGTTTTTCCTTTTCAACAAATTTGCACAAAAAGTTATGTCATTATGGGATATTGTGGAGATTGAGGAGGAAAAGTAATTTAATTAATCCATTTTAGAATAAGGCTGTAAAGTAACAAAATGTGGAAAAAGTCAAGGGGTCTGAATACTTTCTGAATGCACTGTATGTCTAGTGCAGAGAGACATTAGAAAATTAGTTCTGATCAGTCATGGAAATAAGTGCTGAAAACATTTTGGCTCACTATTTAAAAAGCTGGAGAACAAGCTGTAGGATGAATAGCGCTTGCTAACCATAAATAGCAATTTTTAAATATTTTATACAAATCGATACTTCGAGCCAAAGTATCAATATTGTCAGTACTTAAGTACTCTTGGGTGATGTTTCACGCGGTAGGTAACTATAAAAAAAAAAAAAAAAATCTCCCTTCTCACTACAAATGAAGTGATTTTTTTTCCAAAACTCTGCTGTAGATGAATCTTAATTTAAAGATGTGGTGCTGCTCGCTGGTGGCATTTTCCGTAACACAGCGTCATAATACCTATAGAAAGAAACCTAGTGGTCAAACTGGGAAACTGGGGATTTTAGAAACACATCAAATAAGGGCTGTGTTTTGTGTAGGCTTACCCTGGCGTGACGTTTTGATAACCATGTAAGTCTCTCTGACAAGGTAACATTAAATTATCTGGCAACAACCCTGGTGGACATTCCTGCAGTCAGCATGCCAACTACACAGTCCCTCAACTTGAGACATCTGTGGCATTGTGTTACACAACTGCACATTTTTGTGGCCTTTTATTGTCCCCAGCACAAGGTGCACCTGTGTAATGATCATGCTGTTTAATCAGCTTCCTGTCAGGTGGATGGATTATCTTGATGAAGATGAACTAACAGGGATGGAAACAAATTGTGCATAAAATGTGAGAGAAACTTTTTGTGCATATGGAACATTTCTGGGATCTTTTATTTCAGCTCAAACACTTTACATGTTGAGTTTCTAGATTTGTTCACTTATATACAAGTTTTGGAAAACCTACTCATTCCAGGGTTTCTTTATTTTTACTATTTTCTACATTGTAGAATAATAGTGAAGACATCAAAACTATGAAATAATACAATGGAATCATGTAGTAACCAAAAAAAGTGTTAAAACAAATCAAAATATATTATATTTGAGATTCTTCAAAGTAGCCACCCTTTGCCTTGATTACAGCTTTGCACACTCTTGGCATTCTCTCAACCAGCTTCATGAGGTAGTCACCTGGAATGCATTCAATTAACAGCTGTGCCTTGTTAAGTTAATTTGTGTAATTTCTTTCCTTAATGTGTTTGAGACAATCAGTTGTGTTGTGACAAGGTAGTGGTGGTATACAGAAGATAGCCCTATTTGGTAAAAAGACCAAGTCCATATTATGGCAAGAACAGCTCAAATAAGAAAAGAGAAACGACAGTCCATCATTACTTTAAGACATGAAGGTCAGTCAATACGGAACATTTGAAGAACTTTGAAAGTTTCTTCAAGTGGAGTCGCAAAGACCATCAAGCACTATAATGAAACTGGCTCTCATGAGGACCACCACAGGAAAGGAAGACCCAGAGTTACCTCTGCTGCAGAGGATAAGTTAATTAGAGTTACCAGCCTCAGAAATTGCAGCCCAAATAAATGCTTCACAGAGTTCAAGTAACAGACACATCTCAACATCAACTGTTCAGAGGAGACTGTGTGAATCAGGCCGTTATGGTTGAATTGCTGCAAAGAAACCACTACTAAAAGACACCAATAAGAATAGACTTGCTTGGGCCAAGAAACACATGCAATGGACATTAGACCGGTGGAAATCTGTCCTTTGGTCTGATGATCTCGGCATGTGTGGTTCCCACCGTGAAGCATGGAGGAGGAGGTGTGATGGTGTGGGGGTTCTTTGCTGGTGACACTCGGTCAGTTATTTAGAATTCAAGGCACACTTAACCAGCATGGCTACCGCAGCATTCTGCAGCGATACGTCATCCCATCTGGTTTGGGCTTAGTAGGACTATAATTTGTTTTTCAACAGGACAATGACCCAACACACCTCCAGGCTGTGTAAGGGCTATTTGACCAAGAAGGATAATAACTTTTGATGGTTACTACATGATAACATATGGTGTTATTTCATAGTTTTGATGTCTTCACTGTTATTCTACAATGTAGAAAATAGTACAAATGTTGAAAACCCCTTGAATGAGTAGGTGTGTCCAAACTTGACTGGTACTGTGTGTGTGTGTGTGTGTGTGTGTGTGTGTGTGTGTGTGTGTGTGTGTGTGTGTGTGTGTGTGTGTATATATATATGTACATACACACATTCACTGAGGTGGAGTTGACTCTCTCTTTACTGTGTTGATTGTTTTCTAAGGTGTCTTTTGTATTTCTATCCTACATTTCTGAAATCATCCTGTTTCCTCCAAGTCATGGAATTAAATGTGAGAAATGTTGTTTTCATTGTTTGTTTCTGTAGTCTGCATGGCCACTAGATGGCAGTAGCAATGCATGAAGAAATGAGTGCCAGAATCGTCTGAAATTTAGGCCAATGTGTTTGTATCTGCTGCGTCTTGTAGCACCAGAAGCCGTGGGGATGTACAGGATTGGTTTATGGCATGTTGACGTGTTTTGATTATCTATCTGTTCTCGTGAAAATATACTCCCAAGTTTGTCATAAAAAAAAAGTGGTATTTCGTTTTAGTCAGAATCTACTGACCGCATATTTCCTGTAATAACTGCCGCAGTGACTTGTTTTATACAGTTCTAATGCAGTTACCTCGGCTCATCATTGATAGTCACGGGTAGCAGTTACAACCTAGATTAGAGGCTGGTGAATAAAGGGTAAATTCTAACCTGGATTACAGAGGCTGGTGAATAAAGGGTCATTTCCAGCCTAGATTACAGAGGCTGGTGAATAAATTGATTATTTCCAACCTAGATCACAGAGGCTGGGGAACATAGGGTCATTTCCAAGCTAGATTCCAGAGGCTGAGGAATATAGGGACATTTTCAAACTAGACTACAGAGGCTGGGGAATATAGGGAAATTTTCAACATAGATTCCAGAGGCTGGTGAGTAAAGGGTTTATTTCCAACCTAGATCACAGAGGCTGGGGAATATAGGGTTATTTCCAACCTCTACTACAGAGGCTGGGGAATATAGGGTCATTTCCAACCTATACTACAGAGGCTGGGGAATATAGGGTCATGTCCAACCTATACTACAGAGGCTGGGGAATATAGGGTCATTTCCAACCTATACTACAGAGGCTGGGGAATATAGGGTCATTTCCAACCTATACTACAGAGGCTGGGGAATATAGGGACATTTCCAACCTCTACTACAGAGGCTGGGGAATATAGAGTCATTTCCAACCTATACTACAGAGGCTGGGAAATAAAGGGTAATTTCCAAGCTAGATTCCAGAGGCTGAGGAATATAGAGTCATTTCCAACCTATACTACAGAGGCTGGGGAATATAGGGTCATTTCCAACCTATACTACAGAGGCTGGGGAATAAAGGGTAATTTCCAAGCTAGATTCCAGAGTCTGAGGAATATAGAGTCATTTCCAACCTATACTACAGAGGCTGGGGAATATAGGGACATTTTCAACATAGATTACAAAGGCTGGTGAATAAAGGGTCATTTCCAACCTATTTCACAGATGCTGGTGAATATAGGGTTATTTCCTATATTCACAGAAGATATTTATATATTTTTTTTATTTTACCTTTATTTTACAACGCAAGTCAGTTAAGAACAAATTCTTATTTTCAATGACTGCCTTGGAACAGTGGGTTAACTGCCTTTCGGTTACTAGTCCAACGCTCTAACCACTAGGCTACCCTGCCGCCCCATAGAAACTGCAGAGCTCTGTAGCATAAAACAGATGCTAGACATTCAGATATCCACAGAATGTTTATTTGTTTGTCCAATTTTAAAATACAGGGGAGTGTATACTATTTAATGCTATCTCAAGACATCTGGTTATTCAAGAAGAGTGTTATATGGTAAAAGTAACCTAGATCATGTATAAACAGTGTAGTTCAGTGTGTCTGAGTCTCAGGTGTAGAGACCTGTAGCTACAGATTGTTACACCAGATAATAATGTAATTTACCCAAATATTTTCCCCCCGAAATCTTGTCTATTTCAAGTCTTCTCTCATTGATGGAGACAGGTGGGTGTCCACCCCAATGTGCTGCATGTCAAGATGACAGAGACCTGTCTCCATCAACAAGTGAGAAGACTTGAAATAGACACGATGGCGGCGCACATGATGTCAGATTACTAGCATATATTTTAATAACGGAGCATTTTCTAAATTCAAACTGACCCTCTGCGACTGAACACGGATGTTTTATGAGAATCCTGTTTCCCCGATTCAAGGACGAAGACTGCATCGCTAAGGTTGGTCTGTACTACACCAAACAGTAGCTATCCTGTAACTCCCAGTAATGGATACCAGCAATCATTGGTTAAATCATATTATTAGGAGTAATAATCTGTAGCTAAGAGAAATGGTTATGAAATTGCCATTCCAAAGAAACATACAGTCAGTTAAGGGAATACTTGTACAGCTGTGGGAGGAGTCATGATCAAACTGCCATTCAGCTCCTCGTTAGTCATCTGCTTGAAATCCAGCGTAATGTCTAATCCCTCGAGAGGGATACAGTTCACGGGATACAGTTCTGCTACAATGACAAACAGCAGGCAAAGGAATTATGTTTCTGAATCTAGAATCCACTGCAGGAAGAAGCCCAGGCACCACACTGTGTTGTCTGTTGTACAGTGTAAACAGTTGAGCCGTGCCAGCATAACATCAACATTAGGGTAGACTATTTGAACATGCAGACGTGCACAGGCCCAGAGATTACATTTAGAACAATATCTAGCCTAATAGGCAGAAATATGACATAACCCTCAACCTTTGCACCGAGACCAGACCATACAAATGTACAGTTGAAGTCGGAAGTTTACATACACTTAGGTTGGAGTCATTAAAGCTAGTTTTTCAACCACTCCACAAATTTCTTGTTAACAAACTATAGTTTTGGCAAGTCTGTTAGGACATCTACTTTGTGCATGACACAAGTAATTTTTCAAACAATTGTTTACAGACAGATTACTTCACTTATAATTCACTGTATCACAATTCCAGTGGGTCAGAAGTTTACATACACTAAGTTGACTGTGCCTTTAAACAGCTTGGAAAATTCCAGAAAATGATCTCATGTTTAAAAGCTTCTGATAGGCTAATTGACATAATTGGAGTCAATTGGAGGTGTACCTGTGGATGTATTTCAAGGCCTACCTTCAAACTCAGTGCCTCTTTGCTTGACATCATGGGAAAATCAGAAGAAATCAGCCAAGACCTCAGAAAAGAAATTGTAGACCTCCCACAAGTCTGCTTCATCCTTGGTAGCAATCTCCAAACACCTGAAGGTACCACGTTCATCTGTACAAACAATAGTACGCAAGTATAAACACCATGGGACCACGCAGCCATCATACCGCTCAGGAAGGAAACACGTTCTGTCTCCTAGAGATGAACGTATTTTGGTGCGAAAAGTGCAAATCAATCCCAGAACAAAAGCAAAGGACCTTGTAGATGCTGGAGGAAACAGGTACAAAAGTATCTATATCCACATTAAAACGAGTCCTATATCGACATCACCTGAAAGGTCGCTCAGCAAGGAAGAAGCCACTGCTCCAAAACCGCCATTAAAAAGCCAGACTACGGTTTGCAACTGCACATGGGGACAAAGATCGTACTTTTTGGAGAAATGTTCTCTGATCTGATTAAACTAAAATAGAACTGTTTGGCCATAATGACCATCGTTATGTTTGGAGGAAAAAGGGGGAGGCTTGCAAGCCAAAAAACACCATCCCAACCGTGAAGCACGGTTGTGGCAGCATCATGCTGTGGGGGTGTTTTTCTGCAGGAGGGACTGGTGTACTTCACAAAATAGATGGCATCATGAGGAAGGAACATTATGTGGATATATTGAAGCAACATCTCAAGACATCAGTCAGGAAGTTAAAGCTTGGTCGCAAATGGGTCTTCCAAATGGACAATGACCCCCAAGCATGCTTCCAAAGTTGTGGCAAAATGGCTTAAGGACAACAAAGTCAAGGTATTGGAGTAGCCATCACAAAGCCCTGACCTCAATCCTATAGAAAATTTGTGGGCAGAACTGAAAAAGCGTGTGCGAGCAAAAAGGCCTAAAAACCCGACTCAGTTACGCCAGCTCTGTCAGGAGGAATGGGCCAAAATTGTGGGAAGCTTGTGGAAGGCTACCCGAAACATTTGACCCAAGTTAAACAATTTAAAGGCAATTGTACCAAATACTAATTGAGTGTATGTAAACTTCTGACCCACTGAGAATGTAATGAAAGAATTAAAAGCTGAAATAAATAATTCTCTCTACTATTATTCTGACATTTCACATTCTTAAAATAACGTGGTGATCCTAACTAACCTAAAACAAGGAATATTTACTAGGATTAAATGTCAGGAATTGTGAAAACCGCGTTTTTAAATGTATTTGGCTAAGGTGTATGTAAACTTCCGACTTCAACTGACAGTGAACATGTCTTAGTTTTTCTATAGGAAGCAGCAGACCTGCTAATCTCTTGTTAAAATCAGCTGCATGATCACGTACATCCTCATTATAACCTGTTGTGTTCAGTGTTTCCACATCCTCATTATAACCTGTTGTGTTCAGTGTTTCTACATCCTCATTATAACCTGTTGTGTTTCTACATCCTCATTATAACCTGTTGTGTCCTAACCTGTTGTGTTCAGTGTTTCTACATCCTCATTATAACCTGTTGTGTTCAGTGTTTCTACATCCTCATTATAACCTGTTGTGTTCAGTGTTTCTACATCCTCATTATAACCTGTTGTGTTCAGTGTTTCTACATCCTCATTATAACCTGTTGTGTTCAGTGTTTCCACATCCTCATTATAACCTGTTGTGTTCAGTGTTTCTACATCCTCATTATAACCTGTTGTGTTTCTACATCCTCATTATAACCTGTTGTGTTCAGTGTTTCTACATCCTCATTATAACCTGTTGTGTTCAGTGTTTCTACATCCTCATTATAACCTGTTGTGTTCAGTGTTTCCACATCCTCATTATAACCTGTTGTGTTCAGTGTTTCCACATCCTCATTATAACCTGTTGTGTTTCTACATCCTCATTATAACCTGTTGTGTTCAGTGTTTCTACATCCTCATTATAACCTGTTGTGTTCAGTGTTTCTACATCCTCATTATAACCTGTTGTGTTCAGTGTTTCTACATCCTCATTATAACCTGTTGTGTTCAGTGTTTCCACATCCTCATTATAACCTGTTGTGTTCAGTGTTTCCACATCCTCATTATAACCTGTTGTGTTCAGTGTTTCCACATCCTCATTATAACCTGTTGTGTTTCTACATCCTCATTATAACCTGTTGTGTTCAGTGTTTCTACATCCTCATTATAACCTGTTGTGTTCAGTGTTTCTACATCCTCATTATAACCTGTTGTGTTCAGTGTTTCCACATCCTCAATATAACCTGTTGTGTTCAGTGTTTCCACATCCTCATTATAACCTGTTGTGTTCAGTGTTTCCACATCCTCATTATAACCTGTTGTGTTCAGTGTTTCTACATCCTCATTATAACCTGTTGTGTTCAGTGTTTCTACATCCTCATTATAACCTGTTGTGTTCAGTGTTTCTACATCCTCATTATAACCTGTTGTGTTCAGTGTTTCCACATCCTCATTATAACCTGTTGTGTTCAGTGTTTCCACATCCTCATTATAACCTGTTGTGTTCAGTGTTTCTACATCCTCATTATAACCTGTTGTGTTCAGTGTTTCTACATCCTCATTATAACCTGTTGTGTTCAGTGTTTCTACATCCTCATTATAACCTGTTGTGTTCAGTGTTTCCACATCCTCATTATAACCTGTTGTGTTCAGTGTTTCCACATCCTCATTATAACCTGTTGTGTTCAGTGTTTCCACATCCTCATTATAACCTGTTGTGTTCAGTGTTTCTACATCCTCATTATAACCTGTTGTGTTCAGTGTTTCTACATCCTCATTATAACCTGTTGTGTTCAGTGTTTCTACATCCTCATTATAACCTGTTGTGTTCAGTGTTTCTACATCCTCATTATAACCTGTTGTGTTCAGTGTTTCTACATCCTCATTATAACCTGTTGTGTTCAGTGTTTCTACATCCTCATTATAACCTGTTGTGTTCAGTGTTTCTACATCCTCATTATAACCTGTTGTGTTCAGTGTTTCTACATCCTCATTATAACCTGTTGTGTTCAGTGTTTCTACATCCTCATTATAACCTGTTGTGTTCAGTGTTTCCACATCCTCATTATAACCTGTTGTGTTCAGTGTTTCTACATCCTCATTATAACCTGTTGTGTTCAGTGTTTCTACATCCTCATTATAACCTGTTGTGTTCAGTGTTTCTACATCCTCATTATAACCTGTTGTGTTCAGTGTTTCCACATCCTCATTATAACCTGTTGTGTTCAGTGTTTCTACATCCTCATTATAACCTGTTGTGTTCAGTGTTTCTACATCCTCATTATAACCTGTTGTGTTCAGTGTTTCTACATCCTCATTATAACCTGTTGTGTTCAGTGTTTCTACATCCTCATTATAACCTGTTGTGTTCAGTGTTTCTACATCCTCATTATAACCTGTTGTGTTCAGTGTTTCTACATCCTCATTATAACCTGTTGTGTTCAGTGTTTCTACATCCTCATTATAACCTGTTGTGTTCAGTGTTTCCACATCCTCATTATAACCTGTTGTGTTCAGTGTTTCTACATCCTCATTATAACCTGTTGTGTTCAGTGTTTCTACATCCTCATTATAACCTGTTGTGTTCAGTGTTTCTACATCCTCATTATAACCTGTTGTGTTCAGTGTTTCTACATCCTCATTATAACCTGTTGTGTTCAGTGTTTCTACATCCTCATTATAACCTGTTGTGTTCAGTGTTTCTACATCCTCATTATAACCTGTTGTGTTCAGTGTTTCTACATCCTCATTATAACCTGTTGTGTTCAGTGTTTCCACATCCTCATTATAACCTGTTGTGTTCAGTGTTTCTACATCCTCATTATAACCTGTTGTGTTCAGTGTTTCTACATCCTCATTATAACCTGTTGTGTTCAGTGTTTCTACATCCTCATTATAACCTGTTGTGTTCAGTGTTTCTACATCCTCATTATAACCTGTTGTGTTCAGTGTTTCTACATCCTCATTATAACCTGTTGTGTTCAGTGTTTCTACATCCTCATTATAACCTGTTGTGTTCAGTGTTTCTACATCCTCATTATAACCTGTTGTGTTCAGTGTTTCTACATCCTCATTATAACCTGTTGTGTTCAGTGTTTCTACATCCTCATTATAACCTGTTGTGTTCAGTGTTTCTACATCCTCATTATAACCTGTTGTGTTCAGTGTTTCTACATCCTCATTATAACCTGTTGTGTTCAGTGTTTCTACATCCTCATTATAACCTGTTGTGTTCAGTGTTTCTACATCCTCATTATAACCTGTTGTGTTCAGTGTTTCTACATCCTCATTATAACCTGTTGTGTTCAGTGTTTCTACATCCTCATTATAACCTGTTGTGTTCAGTGTTTCCACATCCTCATTATAACCTGTTGTGTTCAGTGTTTCTACATCCTCATTATAACCTGTTGTGTTCAGTGTTTCTACATCCTCATTATAACCTGTTGTGTTCAGTGTTTCTACATCCTCATTATAACCTGTTGTGTTCAGTGTTTCTACATCCTCATTATAACCTGTTGTGTTCAGTGTTTCTACATCCTCATTATAACCTGTTGTGTTCAGTGTTTCTACATCCTCATTATAACCTGTTGTGTTCAGTGTTTCCACATCCTCATTATAACCTGTTGTGTTCAGTGTTTCTACATCCTCATTATAACCTGTTGTGTTCAGTGTTTCTACATCCTCATTATAACCTGTTGTGTTCAGTGTTTCTACATCCTCATTATAACCTGTTGTGTTCAGTGTTTCTACATCCTCATTATAACCTGTTGTGTTCAGTGTTTCTACATCCTCATTATAACCTGTTGTGTTCAGTGTTTCTACATCCTCATTATAACCTGTTGTGTTCAGTGTTTCTACATCCTCATTATAACCTGTTGTGTTCAGTGTTTCTACATCCTCATTATAACCTGTTGTGTTCAGTGTTTCTACATCCTCATTATAACCTGTTGTGTTCAGTGTTTCTACATCCTCATTATAACCTGTTGTGTTCAGTGTTTCTACATCCTCATTATAACCTGTTGTGTTCAGTGTTTCTACATCCTCATTATAACCTGTTGTGTTCAGTGTTTCTACATCCTCATTATAACCTGTTGTGTTCAGTGTTTCTACATCCTCATTATAACCTGTTGTGTTCAGTGTTTCTACATCCTCATTATAACCTGTTGTGTTCAGTGTTTCTACATCCTCATTATAACCTGTTGTGTTCAGTGTTTCTACATCCTCATTATAACCTGTTGTGTTCAGTGTTTCTACATCCTCATTATAACCTGTTGTGTTCAGTGTTTCCACATCCTCATTATAACCTGTTGTGTTCAGTGTTTCTACATCCTCATTATAACCTGTTGTGTTCAGTGTTTCTACATCCTCATTATAACCTGTTGTGTTCAGTGTTTCTACATCCTCATTATAACCTGTTGTGTTCAGTGTTTCTACATCCTCATTATAACCTGTTGTGTTCAGTGTTTCTACATCCTCATTATAACCTGTTGTGTTCAGTGTTTCTACATCCTCATTATAACCTGTTGTGTTCAGTGTTTCTACATCCTCATTATAACCTGTTGTGTTCAGTGTTTCTACATCCTCATTATAACCTGTTGTGTTCAGTGTTTCTACATCCTCATTATAACCTGTTGTGTTCAGTGTTTCTACATCCTCATTATAACCTGTTGTGTTCAGTGTTTCTACATCCTCATTATAACCTGTTGTGTTCAGTGTTTCTACATCCTCATTATAACCTGTTGTGTTCAGTGTTTCTACATCCTCATTATAACCTGTTGTGTTCAGTGTTTCTACATCCTCATTATAACCTGTTGTGTTCAGTGTTTCTACATCCTCATTATAACCTGTTGTGTTCAGTGTTTCTACATCCTCATTATAACCTGTTGTGTTCAGTGTTTCCACATCCTCATTATAACCTGTTGTGTTCAGTGTTTCTACATCCTCATTATAACCTGTTGTGTTCAGTGTTTCTACATCCTCATTATAACCTGTTGTGTTCAGTGTTTCTACATCCTCATTATAACCTGTTGTGTTCAGTGTTTCTACATCCTCATTATAACCTGTTGTGTTCAGTGTTTCTACATCCTCATTATAACCTGTTGTGTTCAGTGTTTCTACATCCTCATTATAACCTGTTGTGTTCAGTGTTTCTACATCCTCATTATAACCTGTTGTGTTCAGTGTTTCTACATCCTCATTATAACCTGTTGTGTTCAGTGTTTCTACATCCTCATTATAACCTGTTGTGTTCAGTGTTTCTACATCCTCATTATAACCTGTTGTGTTCAGTGTTTCTACATCCTCATTATAACCTGTTGTGTTCAGTGTTTCTACATCCTCATTATAACCTGTTGTGTTCAGTGTTTCTACATCCTCATTATAACCTGTTGTGTTCAGTGTTTCTACATCCTCATTATAACCTGTTGTGTTCAGTGTTTCTACATCCTCATTATAACCTGTTGTGTTCAGTGTTTCTACATCCTCATTATAACCTGTTGTGTTCAGTGTTTCCACATCCTCATTATAACCTGTTGTGTTCAGTGTTTCTACATCCTCATTATAACCTGTTGTGTTCAGTGTTTCTACATCCTCATTATAACCTGTTGTGTTCAGTGTTTCTACATCCTCATTATAACCTGTTGTGTTCAGTGTTTCTACATCCTCATTATAACCTGTTGTGTTCAGTGTTTCTACATCCTCATTATAACCTGTTGTGTTCAGTGTTTCCACATCCTCATTATAACCTGTTGTGTTCAGTGTTTCTACATCCTCATTATAACCTGTTGTGTTCAGTGTTTCTACATCCTCATTATAACCTGTTGTGTTCAGTGTTTCTACATCCTCATTATAACCTGTTGTGTTCAGTGTTTCTACATCCTCATTATAACCTGTTGTGTTCAGTGTTTCTACATCCTCATTATAACCTGTTGTGTTCAGTGTTTCTACATCCTCATTATAACCTGTTGTGTTCAGTGTTTCCACATCCTCATTATAACCTGTTGTGTTCAGTGTTTCCACATCCTCATTATAACCTGTTGTGTTCAGTGTTTCTACATCCTCATTATAACCTGTTGTGTTCAGTGTTTCTACATCCTCATTATAACCTGTTGTGTTCAGTGTTTCTACATCCTCATTATAACCTGTTGTGTTCAGTGTTTCTACATCCTCATTATAACCTGTTGTGTTCAGTGTTTCTACATCCTCATTATAACCTGTTGTGTTCAGTGTTTCTACATCCTCATTATAACCTGTTGTGTTCAGTGTTTCTACATCCTCATTATAACCTGTTGTGTTCAGTGTTTCTACATCCTCATTATAACCTGTTGTGTTCAGTGTTTCTACATCCTCATTATAACCTGTTGTGTTCAGTGTTTCTACATCCTCATTATAACCTGTTGTGTTCAGTGTTTCTACATCCTCATTATAACCTGTTGTGTTCAGTGTTTCTACATCCTCATTATAACCTGTTGTGTTCAGTGTTTCCACATCCTCATTATAACCTGTTGTGTTCAGTGTTTCTACATCCTCATTATAACCTGTTGTGTTCAGTGTTTCTACATCCTCATTATAACCTGTTGTGTTCAGTGTTTCTACATCCTCATTATAACCTGTTGTGTTCAGTGTTTCTACATCCTCATTATAACCTGTTGTGTTCAGTGTTTCCACATCCTCATTATAACCTGTTGTGTTCAGTGTTTCCACATCCTCATTATAACCTGTTGTGTTCAGTGTTTCTACATCCTCATTATAACCTGTTGTGTTCAGTGTTTCTACATCCTCATTATAACCTGTTGTGTTCAGTGTTTCTACATCCTCATTATAACCTGTTGTGTTCAGTGTTTCTACATCCTCATTATAACCTGTTGTGTTCAGTGTTTCTACATCCTCATTATAACCTGTTGTGTTCAGTGTTTCTACATCCTCATTATAACCTGTTGTGTTCAGTGTTTCTACATCCTCATTATAACCTGTTGTGTTCAGTGTTTCTACATCCTCATTATAACCTGTTGTGTTCAGTGTTTCTACATCCTCATTATAACCTGTTGTGTTCAGTGTTTCTACATCCTCATTATAACCTGTTGTGTTCAGTGTTTCTACATCCTCATTATAACCTGTTGTGTTCAGTGTTTCTACATCCTCATTATAACCTGTTGTGTTCAGTGTTTCTACATCCTCATTATAACCTGTTGTGTTCAGTGTTTCCACATCCTCATTATAACCTGTTGTGTTCAGTGTTTCTACATCCTCATTATAACCTGTTGTGTTCAGTGTTTCTACATCCTCATTATAACCTGTTGTGTTCAGTGTTTCCACATCCTCATTATAACCTGTTGTGTTCAGTGTTTCTACATCCTCATTATAACCTGTTGTGTTCAGTGTTTCTACATCCTCATTATAACCTGTTGTGTTCAGTGTTTCTACATCCTCATTATAACCTGTTGTGTTCAGTGTTTCTACATCCTCATTATAACCTGTTGTGTTCAGTGTTTCTACATCCTCATTATAACCTGTTGTGTTCAGTGTTTCTACATCCTCATTATAACCTGTTGTGTTCAGTGTTTCTACATCCTCATTATAACCTGTTGTGTTCAGTGTTTCTACATCCTCATTATAACCTGTTGTGTTCAGTGTTTCTACATCCTCATTATAACCTGTTGTGTTCAGTGTTTCTACATCCTCATTATAACCTGTTGTGTTCAGTGTTTCTACATCCTCATTATAACCTGTTGTGTTCAGTGTTTCTACATCCTCATTATAACCTGTTGTGTTCAGTGTTTCTACATCCTCATTATAACCTGTTGTGTTCAGTGTTTCTACATCCTCATTATAACCTGTTGTGTTCAGTGTTTCTACATCCTCATTATAACCTGTTGTGTTCAGTGTTTCTACATCCTCATTATAACCTGTTGTGTTCAGTGTTTCTACATCCTCATTATAACCTGTTGTGTTCAGTGTTTCCATCCTCATTATAACCTGTTGTGTGTTCAGTGTTTCTACATCCTCATTATAACCTGTTGTGTTAGTGTTTCTACATCCTCATTATAACCTGTTGTGTTCAGTGTTTCTACATCCTCATTATAACCTGTTGTGTTCAGTGTTTCTACATCCTCATTATAACCTGTTGTGTTCAGTGTTTCTACATCCTCATTATAACCTGTTGTGTTCAGTGTTTCTACATCCTCATTATAACCTGTTGTGTTCAGTGTTTCTACATCCTCATTATAACCTGTTGTGTTCAGTGTTTCTACATCCTCATTATAACCTGTTGTGTTCAGTGTTTCTACATCCTCATTATAACCTGTTGTGTTCAGTGTTTCTACATCCTCATTATAACCTGTTGTGTTCAGTGTTTCTACATCCTCATTATAACCTGTTGTGTTCAGTGTTTCTACATCCTCATTATAACCTGTTGTGTTCAGTGTTTCTACATCCTCATTATAACCTGTGTTTCTACATCCTCATTATAACCTGTTGTGTTCAGTGTTTCTACATCCTCATTATAACCTGTTGTGTTCAGTGTTTCCACATCCTCATTATAACCTGTTGTGTTCAGTGTTTCTACATCCTCATTATAACCTGTTGTGTTCAGTGTTTCTACATCCTCATTATAACCTGTTGTGTTCAGTGTTTCTACATCCTCATTATAACCTGTTGTGTTCAGTGTTTCTACATCCTCATTATAACCTGTTGTGTTCAGTGTTTCCACATCCTCATTTTAACCTGTTGTGTTCAGTGTTTCTACATCCTCATTATAACCTGTTGTGTTCAGTGTTTCTACATCCTCATTATAACCTGTTATGTTTCTACATCCTCATTATAACCTGTTGTGTTCAGTGTTTCTACATCCTCATTATAACCTGTTGTGTTCAGTGTTTCTACATCCTCATTATAACCTGTTGTGTTCAGTGTTTCTACATCCTAATTATAACCTGTTGTGTTCAGTGTTTCCACATCCTCATTATAACCTGTTGTGTTCAGTGTTTCTACATCCTCATTATAACCTGTTGTGTTCAGTGTTTCTACATCCTCATTATAACCTGTTGTGTTCAGTGTTTCCACATCCTCATTATAACCTGTTGTGTTCAGTGTTTCTACATCCTCATTATAACCTCTTGTGTTCAGTGTTTCTACATCCTCATTATAACCTGTTGTGTTCAGTGTTTCCACATCCTCATTATAACCTGTTGTGTTCAGTGTTTCCACATCCTCATTATAACCTGTTGTGTTCAGTGTTTCTACATCCTCATTATAACCTGTTGTGTTCAGTGTTTCTACATCCTCATTATAACCTGTTGTGTTCAGTGTTTCCACATCCTCATTATAACCTGTTGTGTTCAGTGTTTCCACATCCTCATTATAACCTGTTGTGTTCAGTGTTTCCACATCCTCATTATAACCTGTTGTGTTTCTACATCCTCATTATAACCTGTTGTGTTCAGTGTTTCTACATTCTCATTATAACCTGTTGTGTTCAGTGTTTCTACATCCTCATTATAACCTGTTGTGTTCAGTGTTTCTACATCCTCATTATAACCTGTTGTGTTCAGTGTTTCTACATCCTCATTATAACCTGTTGTGTTCAGTGTTTCCACATCCTCATTATAACCTGTTGTGTTCAGTGTTTCCACATCCTCATTATAACCTGTTGTGTTCAGTGTTTCCACATCCTCATTATAACCTGTTGTGTTTCTACATACTACTTACTCATATGTACTAGACATCTTCAGCATAATTACTTGTGTTTGTTGTTTATTCTCGCCAAACATTAGGGTGTCTTCCAGTACATTCTAAACATCTGTATTAATTTACAGTCAGGAAAATTGCCAATGTGATACAATCCTGTCATGATGTAATGTTATGTTGTTGTTGATCAGGTCATCGTCTCCCTAAACCTGACAACACTGTCCTCACCTCTTGATGATCGACACTTTTCCACTCTAGCTGTCTGACATGCTTATTCAATCTGTCTCCCTGTCTTGGGTAGCAAAGCTCTATAACTGTTGTCATGGCAACCTGATCCATCCTTTATCCGCCCACCTGCCGAGGGATCAATTGATTCAATATTGAACGAGGCACATCCCTACTCCCTATCCCCTCTCCTCTACCCCCTCTTTTCTCAGTTCTTCTGCCTACCCCCTCAAACCCTCTCCTCTCTGCTTCCAGCTCACGTCCTTCGTCTCCTCCATCTCTTTCCTCTCTCTCTACCTTCAAGCATCCATTATTTATGTCTAATCCTACCCACCTCTCATGGTGAGGGAGAATAGAAAATATATGGTACATTTAGATGCCCAAATGTCAACACAGTAACAGAACAGAAAGAGTTGTCATGTAGTGGGAGTCTGTTGGAGACATCCTGCTGTTGGAGACATCCTGCTGTTGGAGACATCCTGCTGTTGGAGACATCCTCCTGTTGGGGACATCCTCCTGTTGGGGACATCCTCCTGTTGGGGACATCCTGCTGTTGGGGACATCCTGCTGTTGGGGACATCCTCCTGTTGGAGACATCCTGCTGTTGGGGACATCCTGCTGTTGGAGACATCCTGCTGTTGGAGACATCCTCCTGTTGGAGACATCCTGCTGTTGGAGACATCCTGCTGTTGGGGACATCCTGCTGTTGGAGACATCCTGCTGTTGGAGACATCCTCCTGTTGGGGACATCCTGCTGTTGGAGACATCCTGCTGTTGGGGACATCCTGCTGTTGGAGACATCCTCCTGTTGGAGACATCCTCCTGTTGGAGACATCCTGCTGTTGGAGACATCCTGCTGTTGGAGACATCCTGCTGTTGGAGACATCCTGCTGTTGGAGACATCCTCCCGTTGGAGACATCCTCCCGTTGGAGACATCCTGCCGTCGGAGACATCCTGGTCGGAGACATCCTGCTGTTGGAGGCTTTGTAGTAACAGACATTACATTCTACACATTACATTCTACACACATTACATTCTACACACATTACATTCTACACACATTACATTCTACACACATTACATTCTACACACATTACATTCTACACACATTACATTCTACACACATTACATTCTACACACATTACATTCTACACACATTACATTCTACACACATTACATTCTACACATTACATTCTACACACATTACATTCTACACACATTACATTCTACACACATTACATTCTACACACATTACATTCTACACACATTACATTCTACACACATTACATTCTACACACATTACATTCTACACACATTACATTCTACACACATTACATTCTACACACATTACATTCTACACACATTACATTCTACACACATTACATTCTACACACATTACATTATACACACATTACATTCTACACACATTACATTCTACACACATTACATTCTACACACATTACATTCTACACATTACATTATACACACATTACATTATACACACATTACATTATACACACATTACATTATACACACATTACATTATACACACATTACATTATACACACATTACATTATACACACATTACATTATACACACATTACATTATACACACATTACATTATACACACATTACATTATACACACATTACATTATACACACATTACATTCTACACACATTACATTCTACACACATTACATTCAAATTTACGATAGCAAATTTCAATTTACAAAAACGATGTTTTCGTCTTTTGAGCTTCTAGTCATGAAATCTTTGCAGCCTACTCAATCACTTTTTATAGCTACTGTTTACAGGCCTCCTGGGCCATATACAACATTCCTCACTGAGTTCCCTGAATTCCTATCGGACCTTGTAGTCATGGCAGACAATATTCTAATTTTTGGTGACTAATATTCACATGGAAAAGTCCACAGACCCCCTCCAAAAGGCTTTCAGACCCATCATCGACTCAGTCGGTTTTGTCCAACATGTCTCCGTACCTACTCACTGCCACAGTCATACTCTGGACCTAGTTTTGTCACATGGAATAAATGTTGTGGATCTTAATGTTTTTCCTCATCCTGGACTATCGGACCACCATTTTATTACGTTTGCAATCGCAACGAATATGCTGCTCAGACTCCAACCAAGGATAATCAAAAGCCGTGCTATAAATTCTCGGACAACCCAAAGATTCCTAGATGCCCTTCCAGAATCCTTCCACCTACCCAAGGACGTCATAGTACAAAAATCAGTTAACCACCTAACTGAGGAACTCAATGTAACCTTGCGCAATACCCTAGATGCAGTCGCACCCCTAAAAACAAAAAACATTTGTCATAAAAAACTAGCTTCCTGGTATACAGAAAATACCCGAGCTCTGAAGCAAGCTTCCAGAAGATTGGAACGGAAATGGTGCTACACCAAACTGGAAGTCTTCCGACTAGCTTGGAAAGACAGTACCGTGCCGTATCGAAGAGCTCTCACTGCTTCTCGATCATCCTATTTTTCAACTTAATTGAGGAAAATAAGAACAATCTAAAATTTATTTTTGATACTGTCGTAAAGCTAACTCAAAAGCAGCATTCCCCAAGAGAGGATGGCTTTCCCTTCAGCAGTGATATATACATGAACTTCTTTGAGGAAAACATCATGATCATTAGAAAGCAAATTACTCTTCTTTAAATCTGCGTATTCCTCCAAAGCTCAGTTGTCCTGAATCTGCACAACTCTGCCAGGACATAGAATCAAGGGAGACACTCAAGTTTTTTAGTACCATATCTCTTGACACATTGATAAAAATAGTCATGGCCTCTAAACCTTCAAGCTGCATACTGGACCCTATTCTAACTAAACTACTGAAAGAGCTGCTTCCTGTGCTTGGCCCTTCTATGTTGAACATAATAAACGGCTCTCTATCCACCAGATGTGTACCAAACTCACTAAAAGTGGCAGTAATAAAGCCTCTCTTGAAAAAGCCAAACCTTGACCCAGAAAATATAAAAAAACTATCGGCCTATATCGAATCTTCCATTCCTCTCAACAACAAAAAATAAGCTGTTGCGCGTATACGAAACACTTCAGTCTGGTTATAGACCAGCTCTGTTTTAGGACCACTATTGTTTTCACTATATGTTTTACCTCTTGGTGATGCCATTTGGAAACATAGTGTTAACTTTCACTGCTATGCGGACGATACACAGCTGTACATTTCGATGAAACATGGTGAAGCCCCAAAATTGAGTCACTGGCTTACTGGTGCAGGGCCTATTGGAGGAGGAGGAAGAGGAGGAGGAGGAAGAGGAGGAGGAGGAAGTATAAAAGACAGAAGGAAAAGGCAAATAAATAGATATGATGGTGAAATGATAGTGAAATGATGGTGATATGATGGTGAAATGATGGTGATATTATGGTGAAATGATGGTGATATTATGGTGATATGATGGTGATATGATGGTGAAATGATGGTGATATTATGGTGAAATGATGGTGATATTATGGTGAAATGATGGTGATATTATGGTGATATGATGGTGATATGATGGTGAAATGATAGTGAAATGATGGTGATATGATGGTGAAATGATGGTGATATGATGGTGAAATGATGGTGATATTATGGTGAAATGATGGTGATATTATGGTGATATGATGGTGATATGATGGTGAAATGATGGTGATATGATGGTGAAATGATGGTGATATGATGGTGATATGATGGTGATATGATGGTGAAATGATGGTGATATGATGGTGAAATGATGGTGATATGATGGTGAAATGATGGTGATATGATGGTGATATGATGGTGAAATGATGGTGAAATGACGGTGATATGACGGTGATATGACGGTGAAATGATGGTGATATGATGGTGATATGATGGTGAAATGTGTTCTGGTTGAAAGGATGATGTTAGCTGGGGCGGTTGACATATTAATGTTCATCTCCCTGGTGATGGCATCATGACAACATTAGGCTGACTCCCTGGTCTGGCCCAGCGGCATGCTGGGAAACCTCCTAATTGATGTCAACAAGCTACCCTCTCTCTCTCTCTCTCTCTCTCTCTCTCTCTCTCTCTCTCTCTCTCTTTCTCTCCCTCCCTGATATGTGCCTCACAAGGCAGCAGAAGTGTCACAGCTCTCCCATTGTTCCTTTGCTTGGCTCAAACCCAACAGATTAACTGCAACTCTCTCTCCCCCCGCTCTCCCTTTCTGTCCCCCTCTCTCTATTTTCTCTCTCTCTATTTCTCTCCCTCCCCCTCTCTCTCCCCTCTCTCTCCCCTCTCTCTCACCCTCTCTCTCTTTCCCCCTCTCTCTATATCTCTTTCTCCCTCTCCCCCCTCTCTCTCTCCCCATCTCTCTCATTTCAATTCAAGGGGCTTTATTGGCATGGGAATCATATGTAAATATTTCCAAAGCAAGTGAAGTAGATAATATTCAAAAGTGAAATAAACAATAGAAATGAACAGTAAACATTACACTCACAGAAGTTCCAAAAGAATAAAGACATTTCAAATGTCATATTATGTCTATATACAATGTTGTAACGATGTACAAATGGTTAAAGTACAAAAGGGAAAATAAATAAACATGAATGTGGGTTGTAGCGGTATCGGAGCGCCAAGCCGCCAAGTCTAGGACCAAAAGGCTCCTCAACAGCTTCTGCCCCCAAGCCGCCAAGTCTAGGACCAAAAGGCTCCTCAACAGCTTCTGCCGCCAAGTCTAGGACCAAAAGACTCCTCAACAGCTTCTGCCCCCAAGCCGCCAAGTCTAGGACCAAAAGGCTCCTCAACAGCTTCTGCCGCCAAGTCTAGGACCAAAAGGCTCCTCAACAGCTTCTGCCGCCAAGTCTATACCCCCTGTATATAGCCATGTATTCTGCCACTGTGCACTCTCTGTTTAGGGCCAAATAGCATTCTAGTTTGCTCAGTATTTTTGTTAATTCTTTCCAATGTGTCAAGTACAGTGGGGAAAAAAAGTATTTAGTCAGCCACCAATTGTGCAAGTTCTCTCACTTAAAAAGATGAGAGAGGCCTGTAATTTTCATCATAGGTACACTTCAACTATGACAGACAAAATGAGGAAAAATAATCCAGAAAATCACATTGTAGGATTTTTTATGAATTTATTTGCAAATTATGGTGGAAAATAAGTATTTGGTCAATAACAAAAGTTTATCTCAATACTTTGTTATATACCCTTTGTTGGCAATGACAGAGGTCAAACGTTTTCTGTAAGTCTTCACAAGGTTTTCACACACTGTTGCTGGTATTTTGGCCCATTCCTCCATGCAGATCTCCTCTAGAGCAGTGATGTTTTGGTGCTGTCGCTGGGCAACCACGGACTTTCAAAGATTTTCTATGGGGTTGAGATCTGGAGACTGGCTAGGCCACTCCAGGACCTTGAAATGCTTCTTACAAAGCCACTCCTTCGTTGCCCGGGCGGTGTGTTTGGGATCATTGTCATGCTGAAAGACCCAGCCACGTTTCATCTTCAATGCCCTTGCTGATGGAAGGAGGTTTTCACTCAAAATCTCACGATACATGGCCCCATTCATTCTTTCCTTTACACGGATCAGTCGTCCTGGTCCCTTTGCAGAAAAACAACCCCAAAGCATGATGTTTCCACCCCCATGCTTCACAGTAGGTATGGTGTTCTTTGGATGCAACTCAGCATTCTTTGTCCTCCAAACACGACGAGTTGAGTTTTTACCAAAAAGTTATATTTTGGTTTCATCTGACCATATGACATTCTCCCAGTCCTCATCTGGATCATCCAAATGCTCTCTAGCAAACTTCAGACAGGCCTGAACATGTACTGGCTTAAGCAGGGGGACACGTCTGGCACTGCAGGATTTGAGTCCCTGGCGGCGTAGTGTGTTACTGATGGTAGGCTTTGTTACTTTGGTCCCAGCTCTCTGCAGGTCATTCACTAGGTCCCCGTGTGGTTCTGGGATTTTTGCTCACCGTTCTTGTGATCATTTTGACCCCACGGGGTGAGATCTTGCGTGGAGCCCCAGATCGAGGAAGATTATCAGTGGTCTTGTATGTCTTCCATTTCCTAATAATTGCTCCCACAGTTGATTTCTTCAAACCAAGCTGCTTACCTATTGCAGATTCAGTCTTCCCAACCTGGTGCAGGTCTACAATTTGGTTTCTGGTGTCCTTTGACAGCTCTTTGGTCTTGGCCATAGTGGAGTTTGGAGTGTGACTGTTTGAGGTTGTGGACAGGTGTCTTTTATACTGATAACAAGTTCAAACAGGTGCCATTAATACAGGTAACGAGTGGAGGACAGAGGAGCCTCTTAAAGAAGAAGTTACAGGTCTGTGAGAGCCAGAAATCTTGCTTGTTTGTATGTGACCAAATACTTATTTTCCACCATAATTTGCAAATAAATTCATAAAAAATCCTACAATTTTCTGGATTTCTTTTCCTCATTTTGTCTGTCATAGTTGAAGTGTACCTATGATGAAAATTACAGGCCTCTCTCATCTTTTTAAGTGAGAGAACTTGCACAATTGGTGGCTGACTAAATACTTTTTTGCCCCACTGTAACTACTGTCTATATACACCATCCTATATAACTACTGTCTATACACACCATCTTATATAACTACTGTCTATACACACCATCCTATATAACTACTGTCTATGCACACCATCTTATATAACTACTGTCTATGCACACCATCCCATATAACTACTGTCTATACACACCATCTTATATAACTACTGTCTATACTGTCTATACACACCATCCTTATATAACTACTGTCTATACACACCATCCTATATAACTACTGTCTATACACACCATCCTATATAACTACTGTCTATATACACCATCCTATATAACTACTGTCTATACACACCATCCTATATAACTACTGTCTATACACACCATCCTATATAACTACTGTCTATACACACCATCCTATATAACTACTGTCTATACACACCATCCTATATAACTACTGTCTATACACACCATCCTATATAACTACTGTCTATACACACCATCCTATATAACTACTGTCTATACACACCATCCTATATAACTACTGTCTATACACACCATCCAATATAACTACTGTCCATACTGTCTATACACACCATTCTATATAACTACTGTATATACACACCATCCTATATAACTACTGTCTATACACACCATCCTATATAACTACTGTCTATACCCACCATCCTATATAACTACTGTCTATATACACCATCCTATATAACTACTGTCTATACACACCATCCTATATAACTACTGTCTATACACACCATCCTATATAACTACTGTCTATACACACCATCCTATGTAACTACTGTCTATGCACACCATCTTATATAACTACTGTCTATACACACCATCCTATATAACTACTGTCTATACTGTCTATACACACCATCCTATATAACTACTGTCTGTACTGTCTATACACACCATCCTATATAACTACTGTCTATACACACCATCCTATATATCTACTGTCTATATACACCATCCTATATAACTACTGTCTATACACACCATCCTGTATAACTACTGTCTATACACACCATCCTATATATCTACTGTCTATACTGTCTATACACACCATCCTATATAACTACTGTCTATACACACCATTCTATATAACTACTGTCTATACACACCATCCTTTATAACTACTGTCTATACACACCATCCTATATAACTACTGTCTATACACACCATCCTTTATAACTACTGTCTATACCCACCATCCTATATAACTACTGTCTATATACACCATCCTATATAACTACTGTCTATACACACCATCCTATGTAACTACTGTCTATACACACCATCCTATATAACTACTGTCTATACACACCATCTTATATAACTACTGTCTATGCACACCATCCCATATAACTACTGTCTATACACACCATCCTATGTAACTACTGTCTATGCACACCATCTTATATAACTACTGTCTATACACACCATCCTATATAACTACTGTCTATACTGTCTATACACACCATCCTATATAACTACTGTCTGTACTGTCTATACACACCATCCTATATAACTACTGTCTATACACACCATCCTATATATCTACTGTCTATATACACCATCCTATATAACTACTGTCTATACACACCATCCTGTATAACTACTGTCTATACACACCATCCTATATATCTACTGTCTATACACACCATCCTATATATCTACTGTCTATACTGTCTATACACACCATCCTATATAACTACTGTCTATACACACCATCCTTTATAACTACTGTCTATACACACCATCCTATATATCTACTGTCTATACACACCATCCTTTATAACTACTGTCTATACACACCATCTTATATAACTGTCACGAGTTCTGTTGAGCTTCCTAGTGTTTCTGTCTCTTGGCACGCTCCATTTGGGCATTCTGATGGGTTGTCATGGAAACTGTTCATGACGCGATTCAAGTGTAATTTGGGTTCTGATTGTCATCCCTCTATGTCGAGCTCAAACACACAGCTGCAGCTCAGAGAAGGGCAATAACAGCTGGGTGCCATTGTCCATTTGTTTAAACAGGAGATGACAGACAGACAACTGATGCCTGCAGGAGGAGGATCTCTTTAAACACTGCTATTCTTTCTCTCGTCCCTCTCTTTCTCTCTGTTCTCACCATCTCCCTCACCCACTCGTCCTTCTCTCTCTCTTTTCATTTCAGAGATGTTTGGGTGGTGGTAGAGGTCTGCCTGTTTACCACAGTGTAATATGTTATTATAAATGTTACATGGAAACACTAGTCATGCTCTCTAATGGCCTCACACAGGACAGCTGGCAGATCTGTTTGCTTTACAGAGGACATGTAATTTCTTCACTATTTAAATACAGAACCCCAGGCTGGGTTTCCTAGAAAAGGACCAGAGGATTTATGAGAGAGGGAGCAGCATGGGGGATGTCTCCAGAGAGCGAGAGGTGGAGTAGGGACCAGGGGTGGATGGCTGGTGGTTAGGGGCGAGGTGGATGGCTGGGTAGGAGTGAGGCACGAGGTGGATAGTTGGCGGTTAGGGGCGAGGTGGGTGGTTGGTGGTTAGGGGCGAGGTGGATGACTGGGTAGGAGCGAGGCGTGAGGTGGATGGTTGGCGGTTAGAGGCGAGGTGGATGGATGGCGTTTAGGGGCGAGGTGGATGGCTGGGTAGGAGCGAGGCGAGAGGTGGATGGTTGGGTAGGAGCGAGGCGCGAGGTGGATGTTTGGGTAGGAGCGAAGCGTGAGGTGGATGGTTGGGTAGGAGCGAGGCGTGAGGTGGATGGTTGGGTAGGAGCGAGGCGTGAGGTGGATGGTTGGGTAGGAGCGAAGCACGAGGTGGATGGCTGGGTAGGAGCGAGGCGTGAGGTGGATGGTTGGCGGTTAGGGGAGAGGTGGATGGTTAGCGGTTAGAGGCGAGGTGGATGGCTAGGTAGGAGCGAGGCACAAGGTGGATGGTTGGCAGTTAGGGGCGAGGTAGATGGTTGGGTAGGAGCGAGGTGGATGGTTGGCGGTTAGGCGTGAGGTGGATGGTTAGCGGTTAGAGGCGAGGTGGATGGTTGGGTAGGAGCGAGGCACAAGGTGGATGGTTGGCAGTTAAAGCGATGTAGATGGTTAGGTAAGGCTTGGCGCGAGTGGATGGTTGGCGGTTAGGCGTGAGGTGGATGGTTAGCGGTTAGAGGCGAGGTGGATGGTTGGGTAGGAGCGAGGCACAAGGTGGATGGTTGGCAGTTAGAGGCGAGGTGGATGGTTGGCGGTTAGGCGTGAGGTGGATGGTTGGCGGTTAGGGCCGAGGTGGATGGCTGGGTAAAGGCAGCGTGAGTTGGATGGTTAGCGGTTAAAGCGAGGTGGATGGATGGCGTTTAAGCGAGTGGATGGCTGGGTAGGAAGGCAGCGAAGGTGGATGGTTGGGTAAGGCAGCGCGAGTGAATGGTTGGGTTGGAAGGCAACCTGAGGTGGATGGTTGGGTAGGAAGCAGCGAGTGGATGGTTAGGTAAGGCAGCAGCGAGTGGATGGTTGGGTAAGGCAGCGCGAGGTGGATGGTTGGGTAAGCGGCTCTGAGTGGATGGTTGGGTAGGAGTGGCGTGAGGTGGATGGTTGGGTAGGAAGGTGGCGTGAGGTGGATGGTTGGGTAAGGCAGCGTGAGAGTGGATGCTTAGGTAAAGGCAACCTGAGTGGATGGTTAGGTAAGGCAGCGAGTGGATGGTTAGCGGTTAGAAGCGAGTGGATGGCTAAATGAAGCGAGCACAAGGTGGATGGTTGGCAATTAAAGGCGAGGTAGATGGTTGGGTAAGGCAGCGAGTGGATGGTTAGCGGTTAGCGTGAGGTGGATGGTTAGCGGTTAGAAGCGAGGTGAATAGTTGGGTAAGGCGGCGAGTGGGTTGGTTGGGTAAGGCGAGCGCGAGTGGATGGTTAGGTAGGGCGGCGAGTGGATGGTTAGGTAAGGCGGCGCGAGGTGGATGGTTGGGTAAGGCAGCGAGGTGGATGGTTGGGTAAGGCGGCGAGGTGGATGGTTGGGTAGGAGCGAAAGCACGAGGTGGATGGCTGGGTAAGGCGAGCCACCGAGGTGGATGGTTAGGTAAGGCAGCGCGAGGTGGATGGTTAGGTAAGGCAGCCTGAGGTGGATGGCTGGGTAGGAGCGAGCACGAGGTGGATGGTTGGGTAGGAGGCGGCGTGAGGTGGATGGTTGGGTAAGGCGAAAGCACCGAGGTGGATGGTTGGGTAAGGCGGCGCGAGGTGGATGGTTGGGTAAGCGAAAGCTGAGGTGGATGGTTGGGTAAGGCGAGGCGTGAGGTGGATGGTTGGGTAGGAGCGAAGCACGAGGTGGATGGTTGGGTAGGAGCGAGGCGCGAGGTGGATGGTTAGCGGTTAGGGGCGAGGTGGATGGCTAGGTAGGAGCGAGGCACAAGGTGGATGGTTGGCAGTTAGAGGCGAGGTAGATGGTTGGGTAGGAGCGAGGCGCGAGGTGGATGGTTGGCGGTTAGGCGTGAGGTGGATGGTTAGCGGTTAGGAGCGAGGTGGATAGTTGGGTAGGAGCGAGGCGTGAGGTGGATGGTTAGCGGTTAGGGGCGAGGTGGATGGTTGGGTAGGAGCGAAGCGCGAGGTGGATGGTTAGGTAAGGCAGCGGCGAGGTGGATGGTTAGGTAAGGCAGCGCGAGGTGGATGGTTGGGTAGGAGCGAGGCGCGAGGTGGATGGTTGGGTAGGAGCGAAGCACGAGGTGGATGGCTGGGTAGGAGCGAGGCACGAGGTGGATGGTTGGGTAGGAGCGAGGCGCGAGGTGGATGGTTGGGTAGGAGCGAAGCACGAGGTGGATGGCTGGGTAGGAGCGAGGCACGAGGTGGATGGTTGGCAGTTAGGGGCGAGGTAGATGGTTGGGTAGGAGCGAGCCCTGTTCAATCCCTGTTCAAGCCCTGCTCAAGCCCTGTTCAAGCCCTGCTCAAGCCCTGTTCAAGCCCTGTCCAAGCCCTGTTCAAGCCCTTTCCAAGCCCTGTTCAAGCCCTGCTCAAGCCCTGTCCAAGCCCGGTTCAAGCCCTGTTCAAGCCCTGTTCAAGCTCTGTTCAATCCCTGTTCAAGCTTTGCTCAAGCCCTGTTACAACTAAAATGTTACTCCTTGTATTTGAGACAAAGTCACACCTTGTCTGTGTGATTTAGAGATAATACCAAATTGTAGCAGACAGATTTAGTTGTTCGTATCACATTTTAAATCTCTGAGAAATTGACAAAAATGCAGTGTTACAGTGTTACAACCCTCCCTTATAAAAGAGGATAGTTATGTGGATATATTTTCTGTTTCAATCTTGCAGCCATTAACTAAAGGTTAAATAAATACAATTAAAAATGTAAGATGTGGGGGGAATTTTTTTTTTGAATGTTAAAAAAATATATATATATATATATATATATATATATATACATATATGTTTCTTAATTTATTTAGTATTTGGTTTTATCGGGGTGCTGCGGCACACTCAGCACCCCTACTCCCCGCGGCTATGCTTGCCGCAGAAGGCAATATAACACGCTCTCTTCTCTCCCACCCCAGCGTGTCTGGGTGGTTCCAGCCCTCTGGGAAAAGGTTCTAGCAGGGATTAAATAAAGAAGGCGGCGGCAGGAGAATCCAGTTAATAGAATATTGAAGCCGCAACCACAAGTGACAGAGCTGCCTCGGCGGACGTCACTGCTCTACATCGGGACCGGGCTGAGCGGAGGCAGTAGGAGGTTAGGCAGTGGAGGGAGACAGGTCACCGGTCCGACGTGCCAGAGAACATTCTACACTGCTGTCATGAAGTACTGTTTGGAACTTCAGTGTTTGTTGCTGTAGTCCGGAGACAGGCGGGGAGAGGAGTCAGGGACACGTGTTTTCTTTTTTGAGAAAAGGAAGGAACTAACCGTGTGTCGTTTCTGAAAACATATTGGATAGATTGTAACACAGAGACCTGGGTTTGAGAGAGAGAGATTTCAGCTCGGGTTTTCGGTGGAAGGGAAGCTATGTCGTCTGCGGTGGTAGCTGCCTCTCGAAGGCAGTCGTGTTATTTATGCGACCTGCCCCGCATGCCCTGGGCGATGCTCTGGGATTTTACCGAACCAATCTGCAGGGGATGTGTCAACTACGAAGGAGCGGACCGGGTCGAGTTTGTGATTGAGACAGCCCGGCAGCTGAAGCGGGCTCACTGCTTCCAAGAGGGGAGGTCCCCGGGACCGGGGAAACAGCAGCAGCTATCGGGGAAAGAGATCCAGTCTAACCACCACGGGTCTGGGGGAGACCCCGGATCCCGGCCGTCCCATCCCCTGGACCGCTACCCCCTCACCACCTTGGACCGTCCGCTGCGGCTGGGACCGGAGTACCAGTGTGGGAGACAGGCTAACGGCATTCCGGTACCTAATGGATTTCCTAAACCGGACGATCCACCCGAGTTTAACCGGCAGAGCCCAAACCCGCGCAGGAATAACACGGCTCCTCCTAATCTAGTTCCTCTGGTGAACGGGAACATGTCCTTGTTACACGTAGTTAACGGCAGACCCGTGTGTCCGATGGCGATGGGGCAGCCGGGGTCCGGTTTGATGGCAGGTAGCCCCAACGAGCACGGCGGCGGTAAACGGTTAGTCTCGGTCTCCTGCAGTGACCCGCACGAGAAGGATACGCAGCACATACCAGACAGCCTGACACCGGAGATAGAGAATCACAAAGCCCGGGCGGATGAGTGGATGAACAAGGGGAAAACGGTCCGGGACATGATGGCTCTCCATACTGTCGACAACCGGTTCAAGAAGGATCCTGCCGCCGTGCAGCAGAGGGCGATGGGATATGAGCAGAACGCAGCCGCTTCTAAATCAGGTTGGTACTGGCTGGCTGGATGGCTGGATGGGGTTCTTCTTTCCATCTGAATGGAGCAGGACAGTAGATTATTCATCATCTTTACCCTTTGCTACATAGTCTAGACTACATGCTTACAGTTCAATAAAAATAAATGTTCCGTTTTCTCATGACTCAAACAGACAAGTCATGCATAATATGCATATGGAGATTATTTCACCGCAACTCTTTGCTAGGCATACCATTCAAATGAAATAGATTTGGCAGATTATGAAGACATTATGAAGAGAGTATTTCACAGGTTAAACCCTTTGTTACATACTAGCGCGCTGAATAGATTTACACCAGATTAGCAGTTTTTGTAATGACACAAACACTCCCACAAGTCATGTTTAAAAAGTGCCTTTTGGAATTATTAAGTATTTATTAGTATACCATTTGCTGTCGTTATTATTGTGCATCGTGCTTTTTTCTTCTCAGTATTAATCATCATCTGTCCATGTTGTCTCTCTCTAACTCAGCCTTCATCATGATCATCATCTGTCCATGTTGTCTCTCTCTAACTCAGCCTTCATCATGATCATCGTCTGTCCATGTTGTCTCTCTCTAACTCAGCCTTCATCATGATCATCGTCTGTCCATGTTGTCTCTCTAACTCAGCCTTCATCATGATCATCATCTGTCCATGTTGTCTCTCTCTAACTCAGCCTTCATCATGATCATCATCTGTCCATGTTGTCTCTCTCTAACTCAGCCTTCATCATGATCATCATCTGTCCATGTTGTGTCTCTCTAACTCAGCCTTCATCATGATCATCGTCTGTCCATGTTGTCTCTCTAACTCAGCCTTCATCATGATCATCGTCTGTCCATGTTGTCTCTCTAACTCAGCCTTCATCATGATCATCGTCTGTCCATGTTGTCTCTCTAACTCAGCCTTCATCATGATCATCGTCTGTCCATGTTGTCTCTCTCTAACTCAGCCTTCATCATGATCATCGTCTGTCCGTGTTGTCTCTCTCTAACTCAGCCTTCATCATGATCATCGTCTGTCCGTGTTGTCTCTCTCTAACTCAGCCTTCATCATGATCATCATCTGTCCATGTTGTCTCTCTCTAACTCAGCCTTCATCATGATCATCGTCTGTCCATGTTGTCTCTCTCTAACTCAGCCTTCATCATGATCATCATCTGTCCATGTTGTCTCTCTCTAACTCAGCCTTCATCATGATCATCATCTGTCCATGTTGTCTCTCTCTAACTCAGCCTTCATCATGATCATCATCTGTCCATGTTGTCTCTCTCTAACTCAGCCTTCATCATGATCATCATCTGTCCATGTTGTCTCTCTCTAACTCAGCCTTCATCATGATCATCATCTGTCCATGTTGTCTCTCTCTAACTCAGCCTTCATCATGATCATCATCTGTCCATGTTGTCTCTCTCTAACTCAGCCTTCATCATGATCATCATCTGTCCATGTTGTCTCTCTCTAACTCAGCCTTCATCATGATCATCATCTGTCCATGTTGTGTCTATCTAACTCAGCCTTCTTCATGTTTAACACTTTCCTTCCTTCAGACAGGGGAAAACACCCGCGGACTATGAAGAGGAAAGCCTCTCCAGAACCGGAGGTGGAGAGAGAGGGAACCGCCTCCAAGCATAATGGAGAGGACAGGCAGCAGTGGTTACCGGGTCCGCCATCTGACCGTGACGGACATAAAATGCCCCCGGGACCGCCGCCAAGCTTCTCTTCCGTCCCTACCAATACCGTATCCCCCCACTCACGCACCACCCCACCGGAAGCTGCGCAGAACGGCCAGTCCCCCATGGCGGCGCTGATCCTCGCGGCAGACAACGCCGGTGGTGGCGGGAACGGCTCGCCCAAAGACGGTAACCAGGTCCACTCCACCACGCGCCGCAACAGCAGCAGCCCGCTCTCGCCCTCCTCCGTGAACCAGAACCGCCGGCTCGAGCAGGGTAAGGAGGCATCCGGTATTGTGGGGACACTTCACGTGCCAGGGGGAGGAATGATGGACCAAGGGCATCAAAGCATTCCAGACTCGTCAGTACCCGGGAGCATACCGCTCTGCTGCACGCTCTGTGACCAGAGATTAGAGGACACGCACTTCGTTCAGTGTCCGTCGGTACCCTCGCACAAGTTCTGCTTCCCGTGCTCGCGGGAGAGCATCAAACAGCAAGGGGCCACCGGGGAGGTGTACTGTCCCAGCGGGGAGAAGTGCCCGTTGGTCGGCTCCAACGTACCGTGGGCTTTCATGCAAGGAGAAATCGCCACCATCCTTGCAGGGGACGTCAAAGTAAAAAACGAGATGGACACTTGAGATTTTATTTTCAAAAGATTTTTGGGGGAAGAAGACCAAATACGAGTGTATAAATATTAAAATGAAATACCACATAGCATCCAAACAAACTAATCAACGGACTTTGTACATATCTTACCCAAACTGAGGGGACTAGTGTAGGCTGTACATTGTAAAACAAGGCTGTATAATATAGAGATTTTTTACTACATTCAGTTTCTATATTTTTGAAGATAAAGGTATGTAATCATCTCTTGGACCCTATTTGTTAATGTTTAACACTGTTGATGTAGGCCGACTTCTAGTGGTGCTTCCCAAATGGCACTCTATTCCCTAAATAGGACACTACTTTTGAGCAAGGCCAACAGGGAGGACACCCACAGGGAGGACACCCACAGGGCTCTGGTCAAAAGTAGTGCCCTATTTAGGTAACAGGGTGCCTTTTGGGACGCAGGCTCTGTTTGGTGGCTGTTCCTGTTCCAAACCTAGAATGTGACTACTGATGACACCCCTCTCCACGGGCACTTGGCAACCAACCGAAATGCTTTTATCTGTAACTTGTATGCACTTGTTTCAAAGTAATTTCCAAATACAATGTCTGATCTTGTATGAAGAAGTAAGTGTCTGAGGTCTTTCTTTAAATCATAACGTTAAGAAAGAGGGATAAGAAACCACTGTCAAATGGATACAAAGAATGAAGAGGATGTTTGGGTTCTATAATTTGCAGACAACTGAAGGCTGAAGTGATGCACTCATCTGGTATGTCAGTGCACACTGCTGCCAAAATGGACTTGCAATGCAACATGTTTTCTGTATTCTTCAGAAGGACAAACTTGTTCAGTCTAAGTTCAGATAACAAAGTAGACATCTCTCTCTCTGACATCCTGTACCAACTACACTTATCCTGTCAGTAGACATCTCTCTCTCTGACATCCTGTACCAACTACACTTATCCTGTCAGTATACATCTCTCTCTCTGACATCCTGTACCAACTACACTTATGCTGTCAGTAGACATCTCTCTCTCTGACATCCTGTACCAACTACACTTATGCTGTCAGTAGACATCTCTCTCTCTCTGACATCCTGTACCAACTACACTTATGCTGTCAGTAGACATCTCTCTCTCTGACATCCTGTACCAACTACACTTATGCTGTCAGTAGACATCTCTCTCTCTGACATCCTGTACCAACTACACTTATCCTGTCAGTAGACATCTCTCTCTCTGACATCCTGTACCAACTACACTTATGCTGTCAGTAGACATCTCTCTCTCTGACATCCTGTACCAACTACACTTATCCTGTCAGTAGACATCTCTCTGACATCCTGTACCAACTACACTTATCCTGTCAGTATACATCTCTCTCTCTGACATCCTGTACCAACTACACTTATGCTGTCAGTAGACATCTCTCTCTCTGACATCCTGTACCAACTACACTTATGCTGTCAGTAGACATCTCTCTCTCTCTGACATCCTGTACCAACTACACTTATGCTGTCAGTAGACATCTCTCTCTCTGACATCCTGTACCAACTACACTTATGCTGTCAGTAGACATCTCTCTCTCTGACATCCTGTACCAACTACACTTATCCTGTCAGTAGACATCTCTCTCTCTGACATCCTGTACCAACTACACTTATGCTGTCAGTAGACATCTCTCTCTCTCTGACATCCTGTACCAACTACACTTATGCTGTCAGTAGACATCTCTCTCTGACATCCTGTACCAACTACACTTATCCTGTCAGTAGACATCTCTCTCTCTCTGACATCCTGTACCAACTACACTTATCCTGTCAGTAGACATCTCTCTGACATCCTGTACCAACTACACTTATCCTGTCAGTAGACATCTCTCTCTCTGACATCCTGTACCAACTACACTTATGCTGTCAGTAGACATCTCTCTCTCTGACATCCTGTACCAACTACACTTATGCTGTCAGTAGACATCTCTCTCTGACATCCTGTACCAACTACACTTATGCTGTCAGTAGACATCTCTCTCTGACATCCTGTACCAACTACACTTATGCTGTCAGTAGACATCTCTCTCTCTGACATCCTGTACCAACTACACTTATCCTGTCAGTAGACATCTCTCTCTCTGACATCCTGTACCAACTACACTTATTCTGTCAGTAGACATCTCTCTCTCTGACATCCTGTACCAACTACACTTATCCTGTCAGTAGACATCTCTCTCTCTCTCTCTCTCTGGCATCCTGTACCAACTGCACTTATGCTGTCAGTAGACATCTCTCTCTCTGACATCCTGTACCAACTACACTTATGCTGTCAGTAGACATCTCTCTCTCTGACATCCTGTACCAACTACACTTATCCTGTCAGTAGACATCTCCCTCTCTGACATCCTGTACCAACTACACTTATCCTGTCAGTAGACATCTCTCTCTCTGACATCCTGTACCAACTACACTTATCCTGTCAGTATACATCTCTCTCTCTGACATCCTGTACCAACTACACTTATCCTGTCAGTAGACATCTCTCTCTCTGACATCCTGTACCAAGTTAGAGGGAGTAGTACACAGCGTTGTACGAGATCTTCCGTTTCTTGGCAATTTCTCGCATGGAATAGCCTTCATTTCTCAGAACAAGAATAGGCTGATGAGTTTCAGAAGAAAGGTCTTTGTTTCTAGCCATTTTGAGCCTGTAATCAAAACCACAAATGCTGATGCTCCAGATACTCAACTAGTCTAAAGAAGGCCAGTTTTATTGCTTCTTTAATCAGAACGACAGTTTTCAGCTGTACTAACATAATTGCGAAAGAGTTTTCTAATGATCAACGTCTGCAAACTTGATGATTGAGTTGGAGGTGTGCTTGGCCACACAATCGTGGGTGAACAGGGAGTACAGGACAGGGCTGAGCACACACCCTTGTGGGGCCCCAGTGTTGAAGGTCAGTGAAGTGGAGATGTTGTTTCCTACCTTCACCACCTGGGGGCGGCCCGTCAGAAAGTCCAGGACCCAGTTGCACAGGCCTCCTGCTTGATGATGAGCTTGGAGGGTACTATGGTGTTGAATGCTGAGCTGTAGTCAATGAACAGCATTCTTACGTAGGTATTATTTTTGTCAAGATGGGATAGGGCGGTGTGCAGTGCGATGGCGATTGCGCCATCTGTGGACCTGTTGGGGCGGTATGCAAACTGAAGTGGGTGTGGCCGGTAAGGTGGAGGTGATATGATCCTTGACTAGCCTCTCAAAGCACTTCATGATGACAGAAGCGAGTACCACGGGGCGGTAGTCATTTAGTTCAGTTATCTTTGCCTTCTTGGGTACAGGAACAATGGTAGCCATGTTGAAGCATATGGGGACAACAGACTGGGATAGGGAGAGATTAAATATGTCCTTACCACACCAGCCAGCTTTACTGACTTCATTGTCCCCATGGGGAAATGTTGTTGCAGTGTCATGTACACGTTTAAAGTGGCGTTTAAATAAAACAAATTGACAATACAACATTCATAACAGTTACATACCAATAAAAAGAGACTAGCCTGCTGGCCTTACTGGGTGGATAGGAACATTAACCTGCTGGCCTTACTGGGTGGATAGGAACAATAGTCTGCTGGCCTTACAGGGTGGATAGGAACATTAACCTGCTGGCCTTACTGGGTGGATAGGAACATTAACCTGCTGGCCTTACTGGGTGGATAGGAACATTAGCCTGCTGGCCTTACTGGGTGGATAGGAACATTAGCCTGCTGGCCTTACTGGGTGGATAGGAACATTAACCTGCTGGCCTTACTGGGTGGATAGGAACATTAACCTGCTGGCCTTACTGGGTGGATAGGAACATTAACCTGCTGGCCTTACTGGGTGGATAGGAACATTAACCTGCTGGCCTTACTGGGTGGATAGGAACAATAGTCTGCTGGCCTTACAGGGTGGATAGGAACATTAACCTGCTGGCCTTACTGGGTGGATAGGAACATTAACCTGCTGGCCTTACTGGGTGGATAGGAACATTAGCCTGCTGGCCTTACTGGGTGGATAGGAACATTAGCCTGCTGGCCTTACTGGGTGGATAGGAACATTAACCTGCTGGCCTTACTGGGTGGATAGGAACATTAACCTGCTGGCCTTACTGGGTGGATAGGAACATTAACCTGCTGGCCTTACTGGGTGGATAGGAACATTAGCCTGCTGGCCTTACTGGGTGGATAGGAACATTAACCTGCTGGCCTTACTGGGTGGATAGGAACAATAGTCTGCTGGCCTTACTGGGTAGATAGGAACACTGTCCGCAATAGGCTGAGAGAGGCTGGACTGAGGGCTTGTTGGCCTGTGGTAAGGCAGGTCCTCACCAGACATCACCGGCAACAACGTCGCCTATGGGCACAAACCCACCGTCGCTGGACCAGACAAGACTGGCAAAAAGTGCTCTTCACTGATGAGTCGTGGTTTCCTCTCACCAGGGGTGATGGTCGGATTTGCGTTTATCGTCAAAGGAATGAGCGTTACACCGAGGCCTGTACTCTGGAGCGGGATCGATTTGGAGGTGGAGGGTCCGTCATGGTCTGGGGCGGTGTGTCACAGCATCCTCGGACTGAGCTTGTCATTGCAGGCAATCTCAACGCTGTGCCTTACAGGGAAGGCATCCTCCTCCCTCATGTGGTACCCTTCCTGCAGGGTCATCCTGACATGACCCTCCAGCATGACAATGCCACCAGCCATACTGCTCGTTCTGTGCGTGATTTCCTGCAAGACAGGAATGTCAGTGTTCTGCCATGGCCAGCGAAGAGCCCGGATCTCAATCCCATTGAGCACCTCTGGGACCTGTTTGATCGGAGGGTGAGGGCTAGGGCCATTCTCACCAGAAATGTCCGGGAACTTGCAGGTGCTTTGGTGGAAGAGTGGGCTAACATCTCACAGCAAGAACTGGCAAATCTGGTGCAGTCCATGAGGAGGAGATGCACTGCAGTACTTAATGCAGCTGGTGGCCACACCAGATACTGACTGTTACTTTTGATTTTGACCCCCCCTTTGTTCAGGGACACATTATTCCATTTCTGTCTGTAGAACTTGTTCAGTTTATGTCTCAGTTGTTGAGTCTTGTTATGTTCATACAAATATTTACACATGTTAAGTTTGCTGAAAATAAACGCAGTTGACAGTGAGAGGACGTTTCTTTTTTTGCTGAGTTTATTTAGGGGGGATATCACACCTGGCACAAATTATCGAGGGGTGCCCTATACCTGTGCCCAGACGGGAGTAGTTCAAAGTCAAGGTACAGGGAGTAACTTGGGTCTAAAATGATTTTATGAGCCTTACGGAGGGCCCTGACCTTAAAGATCTCATCCAGGCCTGTCTGTTTGACTCCAAGTACCTTGGAGTGCCCTGACCTTAAAGATCTCATCCGGGCCTGTCTGTTTGACTCCAAGTACCTTGCTTGGTGTGGTGATAATCCTTCTCAGCATATTTCTCTGGCTGACAGTGGCATTGCCAAACCAACAAACAATACAACAAGTTAAAATACTCTCAATGAAAGATGTGTAAAACAGAGTCAGTATAGTACAGTCTACTTTAAAAGACCCCGCTTTTTGAGAAAGTACAGTCTCTGTTGGCTCTTTCTGTAGATCAGGTCTGCACATTTACTCCACTGAAGCTTATTGTCCATGAGGACACCCAGATATTTATATTCCTCTACAATCTCTATGTTCTGACCTCTGATAGATGTTGCAGAGGTAGGTTCCTGAAGTCTATGCACATCTCTTTGGTCTTGTTGGTATTGAGGACCAAGTGTGATTCCTCACACCACTCTACCTAGTCATCTAGGACCAGGCCAGGATGTTCCTCGTCATCATGCAACAGGCTGATCAAGGCAGTGTTAGTGTACAAGATGTACAGGTCACAGTTATGACCAGCTGGTCAGATAGAGGTCCCAGTTATGACCAGCTGGTCAGATAGAGGTCCCAGTTATGACCAGCTGGTCAGATAGAGGTCCCAGTTATGACCAGCTGGTCAGATAGAGGTCCCAGTTATGACCAGCTGGTCAGATAGAGGTCCCAGTTATGATCAGCTGGTCAAAGTCACCATTATTAGTCAGTTGTACAACCAAATGCCTTCAACCAAAATGTGTCTTCCGCATTTAACCCAACCCCTCTGAATCAGAGAGGTGCAGGGGGCTGCCTTAATCGACATCCACGTCTTCGGCGCCCGGGGAACAGTAGGTTATCTGCCTTGTTCAGGGGCAGAACGACAGATTTTTACCTTGTCAGCTCGGGGATTCGAACTTGCAACCCTCCGGTTACAAGTCCAACGCTCTAACCACTAGGCTACCTGCCATAGGTCAGATAGAGGTCCCAGTTATGATCAGCTGGCCAGATAGAGGTCCCAGTTATGACCAGCTGGCCAGATAGAGGTCCCAGTTATGATCAGCTGGTCAGATAGAGGTCCCAGTTATGACCAGCTGGTCAGATAGAGGTCCCAGTTATGATCAGCTGGCCAGATAGAAGTCCCAGTTATGACCAGCTGGTCAGATAGAGGTCCCAGTTATGATCAGCTGGCCAGATAGAGGTCCCAGTTATGACCAGCTGGTCAGATAGAGGTCCCAGTTATGATCAGCTGGCCAGATAGAGGTCCCAGTTATGATCAGCTGGCCAGATAGAGGTCCCAGTTATGACCAGCTGGTCAGATAGAGGTCCCAGTTATGATCAGCTGGCCAGATAGAGGTCCCAGTTATGACCAGCTGGTCAGATAGAGGTCCCAGTTATGACCGGCTGGTCAGATAGAGGTCCCCGTTATGATCAGCTGGTCAGATAGAGGTCCCCGTTATGATCAGCTGGCCAGATAGAGGTCCCCGTTATGACCAGCTGGCCAGATAGAGGTCCCAGTTATGATCAGCTGGTCAGATAGAGGTCCCAGTTATGATCAGCTGGTCAGATAGAGGTCCCAGTTATGACCAGCTGGCCAGATAGAGGTCCCAGTTATGATCAGCTGGTCAGATAGAGGTCCCAGTTATGACCAGCTGGTCAGATAGAGGTCCCAGTTATGATCAGCTGGCCAGATAGAAGTCCCAGTTATGACCAGCTGGTCAGATAGAGGTCCCAGTTATGATCAGCTGGCCAGATAGAGGTCCCAGTTATGACCAGCTGGTCAGATAGAGGTCCCAGTTATGATCAGCTGGCCAGATAGAGGTCCCAGTTATGATCAGCTGGCCAGATAGAGGTCCCAGTTATGACCAGCTGGTCAGATAGAGGTCCCAGTTATGATCAGCTGGCCAGATAGAGGTCCCAGTTATGACCAGCTGGTCAGATAGAGGTCCCAGTTATGACCGGCTGGTCAGATAGAGGTCCCAGTTATGATCAGCTGGTCAGATAGAGGTCCCCGTTATGATCAGCTGGCCAGATAGAGGTCCCCGTTATGATCAGCTGGCCAGATAGAGGTCCCAGTTATGACCAGCTGGTCAGATAGAGGTCCCAGTTATGACCAGCTGGTCAGATAGAGGTCCCAGTTATGATCAGCTCGTCAGATAGAGGTCCCAGTTATGATCAGCTGGTCAGATAGAGGTCCCAGTTATGATCAGCTGGCCAGATAGAGGTTTTCCCTTTGTAATCCGTGATTGTTTCTAGACTCTGCCACATACGTCTCCTGTCTGAGCGGTTGAATTGCAACTCCACTTTGTCTCTGACGTTTTGCCTGTTTGATTGACTTAAGGAGGGAATAACTACTCTGTTTGTATTTGACCATGTTCCCAGTCACCCGTGGTTAAATGCGATGGTTAGTTGTTTTCAGTTTTGTGCGAATGCTGCAATCTAACCATAGGTTTGTGTAGGTTTTAATAGTTACCACACATGTCACCCATTGAACATGTTTGGTAAGCTCTGGTTCGACTTCTACGACAGCGTGTTCCAGTTCTCGCCAATATCCAGCAACTTCGCACAGCCAGCTTTGATGCACCTGTACAGCGGGATGAACAGGCCGCGTTGACTTTCTGCATATTTTAGCGTACGGACTGTAAGTGGCGGCACACACACACGCACGCACGCACAGGGAAGAATGATGGGAGTTACAGCACCAGTCAACAGTTTGGACACACCTACTCATTCAAGTGGTTTTCTTTGTTTGTACTATTTTCTACATTGTAAAATAATAGTGAAGACATCAAAACTATGAAATAACACATATGGAATCATGTTGTAAGCAAAAAGGTGTTAAACAAATCAAAATATATTTTAGATTCTTCAAAGTAGCCACCCTTTGCCTTGATGACAGCTATGTACACTCTTGGCATTCTCTCAACCAGCTTCACCTGGAATGCTTTTCCAACAGTCTTGAAGGAGTTCCCACATATGCTGAGCACTTGTTGGCTGCTTTTCCTTCACTCTGCGGTCCAACTCATCCCAAACCATCTCAATTGGGTTGAGGTCGGGTCATTGTGGAGGCCATGTCATCTGATGCAGCACTCCATCACTCTCCTTCTTGGTCAAATAGCCCTTAAATCAAATCAAATCAAATTTTATTTGTCACATACACATGGTTATCAGATGTTAATGCGAGTGTAGCGAAATGCTTGCGCTTCTAGTTCCGACCATGAAGTAGTATCTAACAAGTAATCTAACAAATTCACAACAACTACCTTATACACACAAGAGTAAAGGAATGAATACGAGTATATAAATATATGGATGAGCGATGGCTGACCAGCATAGGCAAGATGCAGTAGATGGTATGGAGTACAGTATATACACATATATATATATATATATATATGAGATGAGTAATGCAGGATATGTAAACATTATATAAATGGCATTGTTTAAAGTGGCTAGTGATACATTATTTCATCCAATTATAATTATTAAAGTGGCTAGAGATTTAGGTCGATGGCCGAACGGCATAGGCAAGATTCAGTAGATGGTTTAGAGTACAGTGTATACATTTGATATGAGTATGTCGCATACGTCAACATTATATACAAAATTGTTTAAAGTGGCTAGTGATACATTGTTACATCCAATTCCTATGTTTAAAGTGGCTAGAGATTTAAGTCAGTATGTTGGCAGCAGCCACTCAATGTTAGTGATGGCTGTTTAACAGTCTGATGGCCTTGAGGTAGAAGCTGTTTTCAGTCTCTCGGTCCCAGCTTTGATGCACCTGTACTGACCTCGCCTTCTGGATGGTAGCGGGGTGAACAGGCAGTGGCTCGGGTGGTTGTTGTCCTTGATGATCTTTTTGGCCTTCCTGTGACATCGGGTGGTGTAGGTGTCCTGAAGGGCAGGTAGTTTACCCCCAGTGATGCGTTGTGCTGTCCTCACTACCCTCTGGAGAGCCTTACGGTTGTGGACGGAGCAGTTGCCGTACCAGGCGGTGATACAGCCCGACAGGATGCTCTCAATTGTGCATCTGTAGAAGTTTGTGAGTGTTTTTGGTGACAAGACGAATTTCTTCAGCCTCCTGAGGTTGAAGAGGCGCTGTGCGCCTTCTTCACCACGCTGTCTGTGTGGGTGGACCAATTCAGTTTGTCCGTGATGTGTACGCCGAGGAACTTAAAACTTTCCACCTTCTCCACTACTGTCCCCTCGATGTGGATAGGGGGGTACTCCCTCTCCTGTTTCCTGAAGTCCACGATCATCTCCTTTGTTTTGTTGACATTGAGTGAGAGGTAGCCTGGAGGTGTGTTGGGTCATTACCTGGAGGTAGCCTGGAGGTGTGTTGGGTCATTGTCCTGTTGAAAAACAAATGATAGTCCCACTAAGCGCCAACCAGATGGGATGGCGTATCGCTGACTAATGCTGTGGTAGCTATGCTGGTTAAGTGTGCCTTGAATTCTAAATAAATCACTGACAGTGTCACAAGCAAAGCACCATCACACCTCCTCCTCCTTGCTTCACGGTGGGAATCACACATGCAGAGATCATCTGTTCACCTACACTCTAAAAAGTAAAAGTTCCTGGAGTATCCTTTAAGGCTTCTTCAGATTGAAACTGTGGGGGAACCCCTATAAGTTCATAGAAGAACCTTTTGGGGTTCATTTATTTAACTCCCTGTCCACCCTCCCTCCATTATAAGAATAATGACAATATGGATTTAAATAATTCATTGTTTATTTAGTGGCACCACAAATGGGAATGAATGTTTACAAAACAATTTACCAAACAAAACACATTACAAAATTGCAACATTTTTGCAGACATGTCAGACCATAATAAATGATACATTTACTTTGTATAGTGCTTTTCACTACAATTTTTGGGTGAATAAAATCATGATGTACCATTAAAAATGAATCATAAGTAAACTAACAATATTGTAGACTTGATGCAAAATACAGATTGCATATTTTTTTTTGCTTTAGTGTGTGTGTCCAACAACCACTTAGTTATGTTAGGAAGTTTGTCATCTTTATGACCGGCCCTGGTAACTTCATCCCAACTTTTCTTATCCCCAGAACACAGTAACTTAAGAACATAAGTGTTTTTCTGACATTTTTGGGAAATGTAACTGAATGTAACCTGGAGGGCGTGGATCTTCTCCCCATCAGCGGGATTTCACTCTCATGGTGAAATGGATTTCCGCCAATGTGCAGTAAAGGAGTGGGGAGCGGTGAAATCTGTGTCAACAATAGGAAAAAAAGATTAATACACAGCTGTAGTGTTATATAAGCATGCACACTTATGTTTATGAAGAAACAGATGACGGACATAAAGGCCACTCGGGTGGAGGCAAGAGCAGGATCGCTGCTGTGGTCTCCAGTCCTAGTAAAGATCTTAGTACACTTTCTAATTTCAACTTTTTTATGTACTAAGTATTTTATGTACTAGGTACATTAGAGAAATGTAGCGATTACATAGTACATTAAATGCTGAAACACAAGACGTAAGACTCCATCTCAATTTTAGTCATATTTTAGAGAAAATCACCTGCAAATCTAATGCCGGAGAGGGATTGTGAGTCTCCCCTCAGGACCAAGGCAGCTGTCCAGACCATGGAACGACAGTTCCTCCCCAGGGCTACCCACTGGAGACTGTCCTCAACCACATAGACATGTACAGTTGAAGTGGGAAGTTTACATACACCTTAGCCAATTACATTTAAACTCAGTTTGTCACAATTCCTGACATTTAATCCTAGTAAGAATTCCCTGTTTTAGGTCAGTTAGGATCACCACTTTATTTTAAGAATGTGAAATGTCAGAATAATAGTAGAGAGAATGATTCATCACATTCTCAGTGGGTCAGAAGTTTGCATACACTCAATTAGTATTTGGTAGCATTGCCTTTAAATTGCTTAATTTTGGTCAACCGTTTCGGGTAGCCTTCCACAAGCTTCCCATAATAAGTTGGGTGAATTTTGACCCATTCCTCCTGACAGAGCTGGTGTAACTGAATCAGGTTTGTAGGCCTCCTTGTTCGCACACGCTTTTTCAGTTCTGCCCACAAATTTTCTATGGGATTGAGGTCAGGGCTTTGTGATGGCTACTCCAATACCTTGACTTTGTTGTCCCTTGCAGCAAAGCACCGCCACAACATGATGCTGCCACCCCCGTGCTTCACGGTTGGGATGGTGTTCTTCGGCATGCAAGCCTCCCCCTTTTTCCTCCAAACATAACGATGGTCATTATGGCCAAACAGTTCTATTTTTGTTTAATCAGACCAGAGGACATTTCTCCAAAAACGATCTTTGTCCCCATGTGCAGTTGCAAACCGTAGTCTGGCTTTTTTATGGCGGTTTTGGAGCAGTGGCTTCATCCTTGCTGAGCGGCCTTTCAGGTTATGTCGATATAGGACTTGTTTTACTGTGGATATAGATACCTGTTTCCTCCAGCATCTTCACAAGGTCCTTAGCTGTTGTTCTGGGATTGATTTGCACTTTTTACACCAAAGTACATTCATCTCTAGGAGACAGACGGCTGAGCGGTATGACGGCTGCGTGGTCCCATGGTGTTTAAACTTGCGTACTATTGTTTGTACAGATGAACGTGGTACCTTCAGGCGTTTGGACATTGCTCCCAAGGATGAACCAGACTTGTGGAGATCTACAATTTTGTTTTTGGCTGATTTCTTTAGATTTCCCCATGATGTCAAGCAAAGAGGCACTGAGCTTGAAGGTAGGCCTTGAAATACATCCACAGGTACACCTCCAATTGACTGAAATGATGTCAATTATTCTATCAGAAGCTTCTAAAGCCATGACATAATTTTCTGGAATTGTCCAAGCTATTTAAAGGCACAGTCAACTTAGTGTATGTAAACTTCTGACCCACTGGAATTGTGATACAGTGAATTATAAGTGAAATAATCTATCTGTAAACAATTGTTGGAAAAATTACTTGTGTCATGCACAAAGTAGATGTCCTGACCGACTTGCAAAAAACTAAAGTTTGTTAACAAGAAATTTGTGGAGTGGTTGAAAAACGAGTTTTAATGACTCCAACCTAAGTGTATGTAAACTTCCGACTTCAACTGTACACGGCTGTTGAAACTGGAGGGAGTCATCAGCTTTCTACACAAATACCAGCTGCCCAACATGCTGTATATGTGGAATCTCCTCAGTGTGCACCATCCCAATCACCAGACAATCACCTTCATACCCATGAAATGACCAACCATCTCACCAGACACTGCCCTTTCAATGCTAATAGATTTCAGTTTGTATTGACTGCCATGATGGTTAAATGTACACTTCAAATGCAGCTGTCCTACAACATATCCGGACCTTCTTCTTGATCCCAATTGCATTGTGTCCACGTTCTGTCCTATAAGAATTTCAAAGGAAGAGGAAAAAGTGTCAAAGAACTGTCTTACAAACATTAAATAAAAAATATATATTGAAAGATAAATAACATCGACATACAGTGTAATGCAAAATAGAAGAACATATTGGAGAAAGCCCTAGCCAATACAGTACTGCCACCCAGTAACAGTACTGCAGTACTGCCAGTACAGGCCTAATATCACACTTCAAGATATCTTTGTACATGAATTGTTCAATATTTTATCATATTATCTGACTTGGAAGATTATACTCAACATTTTGCTGCTTGGCAATACTGTGTTTGGATTCTGAAGGACATTAATACAAAACAGGTCTAGTGACTGTATTAATACCAGTATTGAAATATTATATTATTGGATATGTTGTTTGTTCTTCACCAGTTGCCCTGTTTTCATGGCAATCTTGCTGCTGTGATGGCACTGTGGTATTTCACCCAGTAGATATGGGAGTTTATCAATGTTGGATTTGTTTTAAATTCAGTGTAATCTGTGTAATCTGAGGGAAATATGTCTCTCTAATATGGTCATACATTTGGCAGGAGGTTAGGAAGTGCAGCTCAGTTTCCCTCCTCCCCCAGTAGAAGTGATGTTAGTGGAAACCAGGTCACGGCAGCCAGACAGTGTTGAATCGAGGAATCGAGGACACGCTCCAATCGGCCTCATTTTACATCAATCACACTTTCCCTTTGGAGTTAGTTCAGGCCTGGCCTGGGCTTCTGAGAGACAGAGAGAGAGAGAGGGGGGGAGAAGGGGAGAAAGGTGGAGATAGGCAGGGAGAGAGACAGAACGAGAGATAGAGGGAGAGAGAGAAGGGGAGAAGGGTGGAGATAGGCAGGGAGAGAGACAGAACGAGAGATAGAGGGAGAGAGAGAAGGGGAGAAGGGTGGAGATAGGCAGGGAGAGAGACAGAACGAGAGATAGAGGGAGAGAGAGAAGGGGAGAAGGGTGGAGATAGGCAGGGAGAGAGACAGAACGAGAGATAGAGGGGGAGAGAGAAGGGGAGAAGGGTGGAGATAGGCAGGAGAGAGACAGAACGAGAGATAGAGGGAGAGAGAGAAGGGAGAAGGGTGGAGATAGGCAGGGAGAGAGACAGAACGAGAGATAGAGGGAGAGAGAGAAGGGGAGAAAGGTGGAGATAGGCAGGGAGAGAGACAGAACGAGAGACATACGGAAAAGAGAGAGGGGACGGTGGCTCCTGAGAGACTTACAAGTCATAAAGACGTGTCTTCTCTGCACTGGGAACTACGTCTTCAACCAGCAATTAGGTGGAGTACAGATGAATCTGCAGGACATGGACAATTCCCCATCTGATTGGTCGGTTGGCTAAGAGCTCAGAGCTCTGCGGTGGGTCCCTCTATGTGTGGTGGCCGACATCTCCTTGGTAGTGGCAAGGCCTGCTCAGGGTGGCAAAGGGACAATACATGAGCATATCCTTTATATTGTATTTTACTATGTCAATATGTCTTTGTTGTAAATGTTTTGGCGCCAAACTGGTGGCAGTTGTGAAAAAATACAAGAGTGTGCAAAGCTGTCATCAAGGCAAAGGGTGGAGATTCTCAAATATAAAATATATTTGGATTTGTTTAACACTTTTTTGGTTAGTACATGATTCCATATGTGTTATTTCATAGTTTTGATGTGGAAATGTGGAAAAAGTAAAGGGGTCTGAATACTTTCCAAATGCTCTGTATTTCTCAGTTTTATGTTCTTGTTGGAGTTCTCTTCCCCTCTCCTCTGGAGTTCTCTCCCCCTCTCCTCTGGAGCTCTCTTCCCCTCTCCTCTGGAGTTCTCTCCCCCTCTCCTCTGGAGCTCTCTTCCCCTCTCCTCTGGAGCTCTCTCCCCCTCTCCTCTGGAGCTCTCTCCCCCTCTCCTCTGGAGCTCTCTCCCCCTCTCCTCTGGAGTTCTCTTCCCCTCTCCTCTGGAGCTCTCTTCCCCTCTCCTCTGGAGTTCTCTTCCCCTCTCCTCTGGAGCTCTCTTCCCCTCTCCTCTGGAGCTCTCTTCCCCTCTCCTCTGGAGTTCTCTTCCCCTCTCCTCTGGAGTTCTCTTCCCCTCTCCTCTGGAGCTCTCTTCCCCTCTCCTCTGGAGCTCTCTTCCCCTCTCCTCTGGAGTTCTCTCCCCCTCTCCTCTGGAGTTCTCTTCCCCTCTCCTCTGGAGCTCTCTTCCACTCTCCTCTGGAGCTCTCTTCCCCTCTCCTCTGGAGCTCTCTTCCCCTCTCCTCTGGAGCTCTCTTCCCTCTCCTCTGGAGTTCTCTTCCCCTCTCCTCTGGAGCTCTCTTCCCCTCTCCTCTGGAGCTCTCTTCCCCTCTCCTCTGGAGTTCTCTTCCCTCTCCTCTGGAGTTCTCTCCCCTCTCCTCTGGAGCTCTCTTCCCCTCTCCTCTGGAGTTCTCTTCCCCTCTCCTCTGGAGTTCTCTTCCCCTCTCCTCTGGAGTTCTCTCCCCCTCTCCTCTGGAGTTCTCTCCCCCTCTCCTCTGGAGCTCTCTTCCCCTCTCCTCTGGAGCTCTCTTCCCCTCTCCTCTGGAGTTCTCTTCCCCTCTCCTCTGGAGTTCTCTCCCCCTCTCCTCTGGAGCTCTCTTCCCCTCTCCTCTGGAGTTCTCTTCCCCTCTCCTCTGGAGTTCTCTCCCCCTCTCCTCTGGAGCTCTCTTCCCCTCTCCTCTGGAGCTCTCTCCCCTCTCCTCTGGAGCTCTCTCCCCCTCTCCTCTGGAGCTCTCTTCCCCTCTCCTCTGGCGTTCTCTTCCCCTCTCCTCTGGAGTTCTCTCCCCCTCTCCTCTGGAGCTCTCTCCCCCTCTCCTCTGGAGCTCTCTCCCCCTCTCCTCTGGAGCTCTCTTCCCCTCTCCTCTGGAGTTCTCTCCCCCTCTCCTCTGGAGCTCTCTCCCCCTCTCCTCTGGTTCTTTTCCCCTCTTTTTTGATAACTGTCTCCTCCCTGAATGTCTGCATAATAGCTTCATCTCATATCCTTCTCACCTCAACCCATATTCTGCTGTGGTTCTGTCTCTATATCTTTCCCTCCCTCCCTCCCTCCCTCCCTCCCTCCCTCCCTCCCTCCCTCCCTCCTCCCGTCGTATTACTGCCAGTGAATCAGGCCAGTGGAATGAAAAGAAGCCCCCCACCCTCCCTCCCTCCCTCTTTTTCCAGACATCAAACCCAGGCTCCAATGTTTTTCTTTTAGATCTTGGAGTGCTGCCAAATGTGACAACACACAGAGAGAAACGGACAGATCAAGAAGAGAGAGAAAGAGGGTAAAGTAAGTGCAGAGAGAGAGAGAGAGAGAGAGAGAGAGAGAGAGAGAGAGAGAGAGAGAGAGAGAGAGAGAGAGAGAGAGAGAGAGAGAGAGAGAGAGAGAGAGAGAGAGAGAGAGAGAGAGAGAGAGAGAGAGAGAGAGAGAGAGAGAGAGAGAGAGAGAGAGAGAGATGAGAAAAAATATTGAGACTGATCCAAAAGCAGAACCTTGTATCCTTTATCCTGTAAAAGCCTACTGCAGCCCAATCTCTCTCAATTTCAATTCAGTTAAATTCAAAGGGCTTTATTGGCATGGGAAACATGTTTACATTTCCTAAGCAAATGAAATAAACAAAAATAAACAATCAGTAAACATTACACACACAAAAGTTTTTAAATAATATAGACATTTCAAATATTATTGAAATATTGTATTATTGGATATGTTGTTTATTCTTCACTGGTTGCCCTGTTTTCATGGCAACGGGTCACACATCTCAAAGTCAAAGTCACCATTATTAGTCAGTTGTACAACCGAATGCCTTCAACCAAAATGTGTCTTCAGCATTTAACCCAACCCCTCTGAATCAGAGAGGTGCGGGGGGCTGCCTTAATCAACATCCACGTCTTCGGCGCCCGGGGAACAGTGGGTTAACTGCCTTGTTCAGGGGCAGAACGACAGATTTTTTTCCTTGTCAGCTTGGGGATTCAAACTTGCAACCCTCCAGTTACAAGTCCAACGCTCTAACCACTAGGCTACCTGCCCGCCCCATCACATCTTGCTGCTGTGATGGCCCTGTGGTATTTCACCCAGTAGATATGGGAATTTATCAAGGTTTGATTTGTTTTCTAATTCTTTGTGGATCTGTGTAATCTGAGGGAAATATGTGTCTCTAATATGGCAGGAGGTTAGGAAGTGCAGCTCAGTTTCCACCTCATGTTGTGGGCAGTGTGCACATAGCCTGTCTTCTCTTGAGAGCCAGGTCTGCCTACGGCGGCCTCTCTCAATAGCAAGGCTATGCTCACTGAGTCTGTACATAGTCAAAGCTTTCCTTAAGTTTGGGTCAGTCACAGTGGTCAGGTATTCTGCCACTGTGTACTCTCTGTTTAGGGACAGATAACATTCCAGTTTGCTCTGTTTTTTTGTTGATTATTTCCAATGTGTCAAGTAATGATCTTTCTGTTTTCTCATGATTTGGTTGGGTCTAATTGTGTTGCTGTCCTGGGGCTCTGTGGGATCTGTTTGTGTTTGTGAACAGAGCCCCAGAACCAGCTGGCTGAGGGGGACTCTTCTCCAGTCTCATCTCTCTGTAGGTGATGGCTTTGTGGTGTAATGTGTGGGCATCGCTTCCTTTTAGGTGGTTGTAGAATTTAACAGCTCTTTTCAGGATTTTGATAACTAGCAGGTATATACCTAATTCTGCTCTGCATACATTATTTTGGGATCTGCATTGTACATAAAGTATATTTTTGCAGATTTCTGCATGCAAATTCTCAATTGGGTGTTTGTCCCATTTTGTGAATTATTGGTTGGTGGTGAGTGGACCCCAGACAACCATAAAGGGCAATGGGTTCTATAACTGATTCAAATATTTTTAGCCAAATCCTAATTGGTAATGTCAAATCTTTTGTTCCTTTTGATGGCATAGAAGGCCTTTCTTGCCTTGCCTCTCAGCTCGTTCACATGTGTTGATGTTTAGGCCGAGGGAGGTATCATTTTTTGTATAGGTTATTGTGTGCTGTAGGGCAACGGTGTCTAGATGGAATTTGTATTTGTGGTCCTGGCAACTGGACCTTTTATGGAACTCCATTATTTGTGTCTTACTGAGATTTACTGTCAGGGCCCAGGTCTGGCAGAATCTGTGTAGAAGAGCTAGGTGCTGCTGTAGGCCCTCCTTGGTTGGGGACAGAAGCACCAGATCATCAGCAAACAGTAGAAATTTGACTTCAGATTCTAGTAGGGTGAGGCCGGTTGCTGCAGACTGTTCAAGAGCCCTCTCCAATTTGTTGATATATATGTTGAAGAGGGTGGGGCTTAAGCTGCATCCCTGTCTCACCCCACAGCCCTGTGGGAAGAAATGTGTGTGTTTTTTGCCAATTTTAAGCGCACACTTGTTGTTTGTGCACATGGATTTTATAATGTTGTATGTTTCTCCCCCAACACCACTTTCCATCAGTTTGTATAGCAGAGCTTCATGCCAAATTGAGTCAAAGGCTTTTTTGAAATCAACAAAGCATCGAGAAGACTTTGCCTTCGTCTTGGTTTATTGGTTTGTCAGTCAGGGTGTGCAGGGTGAATACGTGGTCTGTGATGTATATTTTTCTTCTGTTCACTCACTCATGAATATAAACTGTTAACAGTAAACCAACCTGGAGATGATGGTATGTGTTAACAGCAAACCAACCTGGAGATGATGGTATGTGTTAACAGTAAACCACCCTGGAGATTATGGTGTGTGTTAACAGTAAACCACCCTGGAGATGATGGTATGTGTTAACAGTAAACCACCCTGGAGATGATGGTGTGTGTTAACAGTAAACCACCCTGGAGGTGATGGTATGTGTTAACAGTACACCACCCTGGAGATGATGGTGTGTGTTAACAGTAAACCACCCTGGAGGTGATGGTATGTGTTAACAGTACACCACCCTGGAGATGATGGTGTGTGTTAACAGTAAACCACCCTGGAGGTGATGGTATGTGTTAACAGTACACCACCCTGGAGATGATGGTGTGTGTTAACAGTAAACCACCCTGGAGGTGATGGTATGTGTTAACAGTACACCACCCTGGAGATGATGGTGTGTGTTAACAGTAAACCACCCTGGAGGTGATGATACGTGTTAACAGTAAACCACCCTGGAGATGATGGTGTGTGTTAACAGTAAACCACCCTGGAGATGATGGTGTGTGTTAACAGTAAACCACCCTGGAGATGATGGTGTGTGTTAACAGTAAACCACCCTGGAGATGATGGTGTGTGTTAACAGTAAACCACCCTGGAGATGATGGTGTGTGTTAACAGTAAACCACCCTGGAGATGATGGTGTGTGTTAACAGTAAACCACCCTGGAGATGATGGTGTGTGTTAACAGTAAACCACCCTGGAGATGATGGTATGTGTTAACAGTAAACCACCCTGGAGGTGATGGTGTGTGTTAACAGTAAACCACCCTGGAGGTGATGGTATGTGTTAACAGTAAACCACCCTGGAGATGATGGTGTGTGTTAACAGTACACCACCCTGGAGATGATGGTATGTGTTAACAGTAAACCACCCTGGAGATGATGGTATGTGTTAACAGTACACCACCCTGGAGATGATGGTACGTGTTAACAGTAAACCACCCTGGAGATGATGGTATGTGTTAACAGTAAACCAACCTGGGGATGATGGTACGTGTTAACAGTAAACCACCCTGGAGATGATGGTATGTGTTAACAGTAAACCACCCTGGAGATGATGGTATGTGTTAACAGTACACCACCCTGGAGATGATGGTGTGTGTTAACAGTAAACCACCCTGGAGGTGATGGTATGTGTTAACAGTACACCACCCTGGAGATGATGGTATGTGTTAACAGTAAACCACCCTGGAGGTGATGGTATGTGTTAACAGTAAACCACCCTGGAGGTGATGGTATGTGTTAACAGTACACCACCCTGGAGGTGATGGTATGTGTTAACAGTAAACCACCCTGGAGGTGATGGTATGTGTTAACAGTACACCACCCTGGAGATGATGGTGTGTGTTAACAGTAAACCACCCTGGAGATGATGGTGTGTGTTAACAGTAAACCACCCTGGAGGTGATGGTATGTGTTAACAGTAAACCACCCTGGAGATGATGGTATGTGTTAACAGTACACCACCCTGGAGATGATGGTATGTGTTAACAGTAAACCACCCTGGAGGTGATGGTATGTGTTAACAGTACACCACCCTGGAGGTGATGGTATGTGTTAACAGTACACCACCCTGGAGATGATGGTATGTGTTAACAGTAAACCACCCTGGAGATGATGGTATGTGTTAACAGTACACCACCCTGGAGATGATGGTATGTGTTAACAGTAAACCACCCTGGAGATGATGGTATGTGTTAAATAAAGACAGTACTTAAATACATGTCCTCTTTTTTTGGCCACAAGGCTCTATTAGTAGGTAAAAGGAAACTCCTGGAGCCTCATTTATAACCGTTGCATAAAGTTCACACTTAATATCCCTGCGCTCCATTTCTTAAAAGAATACTTTTGTATTATTGAGATTTATAAACTTGGCGCACGCCATACGTTTCCCTTTATATATCGGACCCGTTGTGAAACTACATATGTGAACGAGTATAATCACTCCGCCTGGAAAACGTAATTAATTAATATCCTGGCTTCTGGGCCAGAGTAACACGCAGATTACTTTGGGCACGTCAGTCAGGTGGACATTCAGGAAACTAGACCCTGTCCCGAAGAAGTTTTTAAAAACCTCTTCGGGATCGGTGTCCCTTCCACGGGACAGTTGAGCTAACGTTGGCTAATGCGATTACAAATACATTATGGCCTTTCTCTTGCATTTCGAAGATGATGGTACAAAGAAAATACAAAAGATCAGGTTTTTTTTTGTATTGTCTTTTACCAGATCTAATGTGTTAAATTCTCCTACATGCCTTGCACATTTCCATAACTTTCAAATTGTTTCCTTTCAAATGGTACCAAGAATATGCATATCCTTGCTTCAGGGCCTGAGCTACAGGCAGTTAGATTTGGGTATGTCATTTAAACAAGAATTTTGCTAAGACTGTCTGGGGGTGGTCTGAGTGGGGAGGGGACTAATTAGGCGCCTGGTGATGTCACCAGGTAGGCCAATACTCCATCCCACCAGAACAGGCTGAAATATAATGTGGCCTTATCAACAGCTCTTACACTAAAAGGGCATTATCATCATTTTTACAATTTCACAAAAAGAAATTCAACCACAGTGTGGAAACAAGGTTGTCTGCGCTGGGCCTGTAACTGTGACTGTATTCAACTGCTTCACGTCCATTTCAATGCTGTTTGGGAGAGAGACTTATCTAATTACATCTGATCAAGTTGTCGACAATGTGGCTTTTAAAGGCAATTTCCGAATTGGCCGTCATCTGCAGCGAATGTCCCCTCCTGTTTTAAATGTTTTATTTTATTTCCCCTTTATTTAACCAGGTAGTTCTATATGATGTCATAATACAGGGAGGCCAGTTGAGAACAGGTTCTCATTTACAACTGCGACCTGGCCAAGACGAAGCAGTGCGACATAAACAACAACAATGCTTAGCCCATTCAATTTTTTTTATGTATTTGTTTTTTATTTATTTAACCTGTTTTTTAACTCGACATACCACGTCTTTGCAATATGGAGAGACTGGGTGAAGCTGTATCCTTTCTATTTGTTTGTGTTGTGTAGCAGCAAGGGCTCCTCTCCTGCAGGGTAAATAGCTCTGTAGCACCAGGCAACACATTAAAGCCCTCAGACACGTAATCCCCCAATGAGTCACAACCCAACCGGCTGGGGGAGAGGGGGAGGAAGGGGGAGATGGGGACGTGCAAATAGCTCCAGTTCTTAATTTAATCAAGCTGCCTTATCTACAGTATTACACATCTGAGCTAGGAAGCGTGTGTGTCTATGCTACAGACTAGTTCTGCCTCTAGTCTTGATCTTCCAGTAACTTTGAAGTAAAAGTTCATTGTGTATTCATTTTGACTGAAGTAGAAATCACCCTGTTTGAACATTTTGTAATTCCCCCACGTTAGCAGAGCTAGGGTGTGTGTATGTTATTTCCCCATATTATATAGCCAAAGGCCTGCTAGACGTCACTACTTGTCTACCAGAGTATATTTAGGCTCCACATCAGTTGAGACATGCAGAAGGCTGATGACGGGGTGGATCTAAAGGGGAGATTCTCTCCGGCGCTTTTGAAACTAAAGATAGTCACTTTCAAAACAAGCCACATTTTTACCAGTGCCACAAAGCTAATCTAGGTTAGAAAGGAAAGCCCATTGTTTCATAATCCATATGAAAATACAGACAGAGAAAGAAAGATAGAGACCGACTCAGTTCTAGGAACAGACTCTGAGGTTGCATGGTAACGTGGCTGACCACCATATCTGTCGTTGTTCACATTCAACCAGACCTCGTTTCCGTTCGCTAGTTGTGTTTAGAGGAAATGTAGCTGTAGCTCTTAACCAATCTCTCAGGCTTCCCTCTACTCTCCACACTCTGCAGAGAGTTAGATAACTATAGCCTGTGAACTGTTCAAACCAACTTCTGAAAGTTGGTTTGTGTCTGGGCTGGAAAGATGGAGAAAAGCCCTGTCTCTCCTTGTGTCTGGGCTGGCAGGATGGAGAAAAGCCCTGTCTCTCCTTGTGTCTGGGCTGGCAGGATGGAGAAAAGCCCTGTCTCTCCTTGTGTCTGGGCTGGCAGGATGGAGAAAAGCCCTGTCTCTCCTTGTGTCTGGGCTGGCAGGATGGAGAAAAGCCCTGTCTCTCCTTGTGTCTGGGCTGGCAGGATGGAGAGTGGCTTGTGTTGTGACACCCTATAAATGCCTTTTAGGACGCAAACTTGTTGATCTACCAACCCACTCACTCTGTGACATGTAACAAAGCCTCCAGTCCATACCAAGCTAGTCTGTGACACCAGGACTCGGGATGTGTTTGATTTCATGGCACCCTATTCCCTATGTGGTACACTTATTTTGACCAAAGTCCTTTGGGCCAAAAGGCACCTTTTGGAATGCAGCCACCGTTTCAGTAGCGTTTCCGTTTTAGTACTGCGTGGCTGTGAGTGTTTGTGTACTTCCTCAGCCATCTCTGTGGTAAATAAGATCTCCTAGTTCTAGAAGACTGGGGTGTTCTAACCCTCCCACACTTCATCTCTTTGAACCAGTTCACTCAGTGTTCTGAAATAGAACGTCAGTGATTCTCAGTAGTTTCCTTCTCTGCTAATAGTGTCAGTGATTCTCAGTAGTTTCCTTCTCTGTTAATAGTGTCAGTGATTCTCAGTAGTTTCCTTCTCTGTTAATAGTGTCAGTGATTCTCAGTAGTTTCCTTCTCTGTTAATAGTGTCAGTGATTCTCAGTAGTTTCCTTCTCTGCTAATAGTGTCAGTGATTCTCAGTAGTTTCCTTCTCTGTTAATAGTGTCAGTGATTCTCAGTAGTTTCCTTCTCTGTTAATAGTGTCAGTGATTCTCAGTAGTTTCCTTCTCTGCTAATAGTGTCAGTGATTCTCAGTAGTTTCCTTCTCTGTTAATAGTGTCAGTGATTCTCAGTAGTCTCCTTCTCTGCTAATAGTGTCAGTGATTCTCAGTAGTTTCCTACTCTGTTAATAGAGAAGAGAAGGAACTACTGAGAATCACTGACGTTCTATTTCAGAGAAGGAAACTACTGATTCTCTGTCAAGGAACATCATAACATCTGTACTGTATGACTCTTGAAACTATTAGACCAACCCTGTGTTGTTCTGGAACCTGACAAGGAGTGTGCATTTTATGTGAGATATCAGAGGTGGGACCAAGTCACTATTATTCGAGTCACAAGCAGGGCTCAAGTCGAGTCCCAAGTAGAACGGGTCAAGTCTCAAGTCGAGTCCCAAGTAGAACGCGTCAAGTCTTAAGTCAAGTCCAAGTCGTGCATTCTAAGTCAAGTAAAACAAACAAATAAATCTATACATGCAATGACTTTTTAAACTACAAATCTTTGTCTATTTATTATGGCTACCAGGCAACCCTTTTCAGTATTTTTGCTCTGCTAGTATTATTCTGCTGTCTAGTATCAAGCCAGCTTGCACTATAACAGAGTCTGGTCTGCTAGTATTATTCTGCTGTCTAGTATCAAGCCAGCTTGCACTATAACAGAGTCTGGTCTGCTAGTATTATTCTGCTGTCTAGTATCAAGCCAGCTTGCACTATAACAGAGTCTGGTCTGCTAGTATTATTCTGCTGTCTAGTATCAAGCCAGCTTGCACTATAACAGAGTCTGGTCTGCTAGTATTATTCTGCTGTCTAGTATCAAGCCAGCTTGCACTATAACAGAGTCTGGTCTGCTAGTATTATTCTGCTGTCTAGTATCAAGCCAGCTTGCACTATAACAGAGTCTGGTCTGCTAGTATTATTCTGCTGTCTAGTATCAAGCCAGCTTGCACTATAACAGAGTCTGGTCTGCTAGTTTTATTCTGCTGTCTAGTATCAAGCCAGCTTGCACTATAACAGAGTCTGGTCTGCTAGTTTTATTCTGCTGTCTAGTATCAAGCCAGCTTGCACTATAACAGAGTCTGGTCTGCTAGTATTATTCTGCTGTCTAGTATCAAGCCAGCTTGCACTATAACAGAGTCTGGTCTGCTAGTTTTATTCTGCTGTCTAGTATCAAGCCAGCTTGCACTATAACAGAGTCTGGTCTGCTAGTTTTATTCTGCTGTCTAGTATCAAGCCAGCTTGCACTATAACAGAGTCTGGTCTGCTAGTATTATTCTGCTGTCTAGTATCAAGCCAGCTTGCACTATAACAGAGTCTGGTCTGCTAGTATTATTCTGCTGTCTAGTATCAAGCCAGCTTGCACTATAACAGAGTCTGGTCTGCTAGTTTTATTCTGCTGTCTAGTATCAAGCCAGCTTGCACTATAACAGAGTCTGGTCTGCTAGTTTTATTCTGCTGTCTAGTATCAAGCCAGCTTGCACTATAACAGAGTCTGGTCTGCTAGTATTATTCTGCTGTCTAGTATCAAGCCAGCTTGCACTATAACAGAGTCTGGTCTGCTAGTTTTATTCTGCTGTCTAGTATCAAGCCAGCTTGCACTATAACAGAGTCTGGTCTGCTAGTATTATTCTGCTGTCTAGTATCAAGCCAGCTTGCACTATAACAGAGTCTGGTCTGCTAGTATTATTCTGCTGTCTAGTATCAAGCCAGCTTGCACTATAACAGAGTCTGGTCTGCTAGTTTTATTCTGCTGTCTAGTATCAAGCCAGCTTGCACTATAACAGAGTCTGGTCTGCTAGTATTATTCTGCTGTCTAGTATCAAGCCAGCTTGCACTATAACAGAGTCTGGTCTGCTAGTATTATTCTGCTGTCTAGTATCAAGCCAGCTTGCACTATAACAGAGTCTGGTCTGCTAGTATTATTCTGCTGTCTAGTATCAAGCCAGCTTGCACTATAACAGAGTCTGGTCTGCTAGTATTATTCTGCTGTCTAGTATCAAGCCAGCTTGCACTATAACAGAGTCTGGTCTGCTAGTATTATTCTGCTGTCTAGTATCAAGCCAGCTTGCACTATAACAGAGTCTGGTCTGCTAGTATTATTCTGCTGTCTAGTATCAAGCCAGCTTGCACTATAACAGAGTCTGGTCTGCTAGTATTATTCTGCTGTCTAGTATCAAGCCAGCTTGCACTATAACAGAGTCTGGTCTGCTAGTATTATTCTGCTGTCTAGTATCAAGCCAGCTTGCACTATAACAGAGTCTGGTCTGCTAGTTTTATTCTGCTGTCTAGTATCAAGCCAGCTTGCACTATAACAGAGTCTGGTCTGCTAGTATTATTCTGCTGTCTAGTATCAAGCCAGCTTGCACTATAACAGAGTCTGGTCTGCTAGTATTATTCTGCTGTCTAGTATCAAGCCAGCTTGCACTATAACAGAGTCTGGTCTGCTAGTATTATTCTGCTGTCTAGTATCAAGCCAGCTTGCACTATAACAGAGTCTGGTCTGCTAGTATTATTCTGCTGTCTAGTATCAAGCCAGCTTGCACTATAACAGAGTCTGGTCTGCTAGTATTATTCTGCTGTCTAGTATCAAGCCAGCTTGCACTATAACAGAGTCTGGTCTGCTAGTATTATTCTGCTGTCTAGTATCAAGCCAGCTTGCACTATAACAGAGTCTGGTCTGCTAGTATTATTCTGCTGTCTAGTATCAAGCCAGCTTGCACTATAACAGAGTCTGGTCTGCTAGTATTATTCTGCTGTCTAGTATCAAGCCAGCTTGCACTATAACAGAGTCTGGTCTGCTAGTATTATTCTGCTGTCTAGTATCAAGCCAGCTTGCACTATAACAGAGTCTGGTCTGCTAGTTTTATTCTGCTGTCTAGTATCAAGCCAGCTTGCACTATAACAGAGTCTGGTCTGCTAGTATTATTCTGCTGTCTAGTATCAAGCCAGCTTGCACTATAACAGAGTCTGGTCTGCTAGTTTTATTCTGCTGTCTAGTATCAAGCCAGCTTGCACTATAACAGAGTCTGGTCTGCTAGTTTTATTCTGCTGTCTAGTATCAAGCCAGCTTGCACTATAACAGAGTCTGGTCTGCTAGTTTTATTCCACTATTTTTTCATTGCAACCAGGGCTGTTTTAGCTCTGAGCACTGTGTAATGTCCTGTTAGAAATCCAGCTGTGACCTGCAGGTAACCCACAGGCTCCACGCCTTCCTTCCCGCACTGGGCGAGATCACGTTGGAGGTCCGCCTGTCTGCAGCTCGTTGCCAACACAGGGTAGTCCCTTTCTTCCTCACAGATATCCTAATATATTCACCAGAATATGTTGCATCTTCATCCCATAACGTCTTCATCCCATAACGTCTTCATCCCATAACGTCTTCATCCCATAACGTCCTCATCCCATAACGTCCTCATCCCATAACGTCCTCATCCCATAATGTCTTCATCCCATAATGTCTTCATCCCATAATGTCTTAGGGCTCCAGAGTGGCGCAGTGGCAAAGGCACTGCATCTCAGTGCAAGAGGCGTCACTACAGTCCCTGGTTTGAATTCAGGCTGTATCACATCCGGCCGTGATTGGGAGTCCCATAGGGCGGCGCACAATTGTCGTCCGGGTATGGCCGGAGTCGGCTGTCATTGTAAATAAGAATTTGTTCTTCACTGACTTGCCTAGTTAAATAAAAAAATTGAAGGCAGTGCAATTATACAGTCGTTAGACATATAGCCAGCAGCCATACATTATTGTTCTGGCAAAGAGTCCGTAGATAGGGGCGGCAGGTAGCCTAGTGGTTAGAGCGTTGGACTTGTAACCGGAGGGTTGCTAGTTCGAATCACCGAGCTGACAAGGTAAAAATCTGTCGTTCTGCCCCTGAACAAGGCAGTTAACCCACTGTTCCCCGGGCGCCGAAGACGTGGATGTCGATTAAGGCAGCCCCCCGCACCTCTCTGATTCAGAGGGGTTGGGTTAAATGTGGAAGACACATTTCGGTTGAAGGCATTCGGTTGTACAACTGACTAATAATGGTGACTTTGACTAGATTGTCAGTTAGCTGGTCTAATCAGAGGTGTGTGCTTCACTAGCGGCTACTGTCTCTGGCTGCGTGGTGAGTAATCCACGGAGACTCTGTTCCACAAAATGAGTGACGTTACAACACCTGGCCAGATCAAGTCAAAGTCGAGTCCTGAGTCTGAAGGCTCTAACTTCATGTTAAGTCTCAAGTTCTTTGGTTTTCTGTCAAGTCTCAAGTCATCAAATTTGTGACTGGAGACATTTTCCGTTAGTGAGAAGTGAAAATCTGTGATGGGCCGTGATGGGTTCATATTCCTGAAGTAGCCATACAACAAATTACAATGCAAAAGTACAGTGCATTCAGAAGGTATTCAGACCCCTTGACTTTTTCCACATTTTGTTACGTTACAGCCTTATTCTAAAATTGATTACATTGTTTTTTTGTCCCTCATCAATCTACACACAATACCCCATAAAGACAAAGCAAAAACTGCCTTTTAGAAATGTATGCAAATGTATAAATAAATAAAAACTGAAATATCATATTTACATAAGTATTCAGAACCTTTACTCAGTACTTTGTTGAAGCACCTTTGGAAGCGATTACAGCTTTGAGTCTTCTTGGGTATGATGCTACAAGCTTGGCACATTTGGGAAGTTTCACCCATTCTTCTCTGCAGATCCTCTCAAGCTCTTTCGGGTTGGATGGGGAGCATCACTGCACAGCTATTTTCAGGTCTCTCCAGAGATGTTAAATCGGGTTCAAGTTCAAGCTCTGGCTGGACCACTCAAGGACATTCAGAGACATGTGACTTGCAAGGACATTCACTCCTGCGTCGTCTTGGCTGTGTGCTTAGGGTTGTTGTCCTGTTGGAAGGTGAACCTTTGCCCCAGTCTGAGGTCCTGAGCGCTCTGGAGCAGGTTTTCATCAAGGATCTCTCTGTACTTTGCTCCGTTCATCTTTGCCTAGTTCCTGAGTAGTCTCCCAGTCCCTGCTGCTGAAAAACATCCCCACAGCATGATGCTGCCACCACCACGATGCTTCACCGTAGGGAATCATTTCTAGGCCGTCATTGTAAATCAGAATTTGTGATTTGATACTGAGATCAAAACGTCTGCATTGGGCTTTTAAGGTAATTACACAATACCACCAATGTGGTGAGACACGGGCACTCTTAGGTTGAAGGTACAGTGTTCCCTTCTTTGCGGGGCGTTGAAAATCATCCCTGGTCTTTGTGGTTGAATCTGTGTTTGAAATCCACTGCTAGACTGAGGGACCTTCCAGATAACTGCATGTGTGGGATGAGGAAGTAAGTCAAAAATCATGTTTAACATTATTATTGCACACAGTGTGAATCCATGCAACTTATTATGTGACTTGTTATTTGTAGTTATTTTTGTACAACTTTTTCTCCCCAATTTCTGGATATCCAATTGGTAGTGAAAATCAAATAAAAATCAAATCAAATTTTATTGGTCACATACACATGGTTAGCAGATGTTAATGCGAGTGTAGCGAAATGCTTGTGCTTCTAGTTCCGACAGTGCAGTAGTATCTAACAAGTAATCTAACAATTCCCCAACAACTACTTAATACACACAAGAGTAAAGGAATGGAATGAGAATATGTACATATAAATATACGGATGAGCGATGGCCGAGCGGGAAAGGCATGGTGCAACAGATGGTATAAGGTACAGTATATACATATGAGATGAGTAATGTAAGACATGTTAACATTACTAAAGTGGCATTGTTTAAAGTGACTATTGATCCATGTATTAAAATGGCCAGTGACATGAGTCTCTATGTAGGCAGCAGCCTCTCTGAGTTAGTGATTGCTGTTTAGTAGAGTTGTGTTGTGGACGTGGAGTTATTAATTGGATGTGGAGTTATGTTGTGACTCCTGATTTGTCTCTCATCATCAGAGCTCCGCTACGATTCCCACTCCATCCCCCCGTTTCCATGGAAACATTCTTACTTCAGTTAGGACAGGGGAAATAGAGGAGAAGGAGAGAGATGTTTTCTGGAATGCTGCTGCAGGTTGTCATTGAGACCGACTGAGTGAAAGGGCTGATGCTTAGCTTAAGTATTCATCATGGGGGTTCTAGTGACTCCACGTCCACAAGGTCCAGTTCCACATTCCGATTCCTCCATTCGTCACATAATTAACGCTTAAATAGTTCCGCTGTTACCATGCCGATGGAATTATAAGAATGTCATGAAGTACCAAGCAACAGTACTCACATCATGGCTCTCTGCCTTGAGTGGCTCGACTCAGGATGGAGCTAGACAGTAGAGGATGGAGCTAGACAGGAGAGGATGGAGCTAGACAGAAGAGGACCTTATTTCTATAGAGCTAGACAGTAGAGGGAGCGTTTGACAGGGATGAGGGGAGGTCGTTTGACCGCAGACCCATTACGGATGCAGGTAATGAGGCAGTGATTGCTGAGGTCTTGGTTGAAAACAGCAGAGGTGTATTTGGAGGGCAAATTGGTTAGGATGATATCTATGAGGGTGCCAGTGTTTACAGCTTTGGGGTTGTACCAGGTAGGTTCATTGATAATTTGTGTGAGGTTTAGGGCATCAAGCTTAGATTGTAGGATGGCCGGGGTGTTAAGCATGTCCCAGTTTAGGTCGCCTAGCAGCACGAGCTCTGAAGATAGAGAGGGCCATCAGTTCACATATGGTGTCAAGGGCACAGCTGGGGGCAGAGGGTCGTCTATAGCAAGCGGCAACGGTGAGAGACTTGTTTCTAGAAAGGTGGATTTTTAAAGTAGAAGTTCAAATTGTTTGGGTACAGAACTGGATAGTTAGCCTGCAGAGTTCTGTCTATCTCTGCAGTAGATTGCAACACCGCCCCCTTTGGCAGTTCTATCTTGTCTGAAAATGTTGTAGTTAGGGATGGAGATTTCATGGTTTTTGGTGGTCTTCCTAAGCCAGGATTCAGACACGGCTAGGACATCCAGGTTGGCAGAGTGTGCTAGGGCAGTGAATAAAACAAACTTAGGGAGGAGGCTTCTAATGTTAACATGCATGAAACCAAGGCTTTTACGGTTGCAGAAGTCAACAAATGAGAGCGCCTGGGGAATAGGAGTGGAGCTAGGCACTGCAGGGCCTGGATTAACCTCTATATCACCAGAGGAACAGAGGAGGAGTAGGATAAGGGTACGGCTAAAGGCTATAAGGACTGGTCGTCTAGGACGTCCGGAACAGAGAGTAAAAATAACAGGTTTCAGGGGGCGATAAAATAGATTCAAGGCATAATGTACAGACAAAGGTATGGTGGGATTTGAATACAGTGGAGGTAAACCTAGGCATTGAGTGATGATGAGAGAGATATTGTCTCTAGAAACATTTAAACCAGGTGATGTCATCGCATGTGTGGGTGGTGGAACTGAAGGGTTGGATAAGGCATATTGAGCAGGGCTAGAGGCTCTACAGTGAAATAAGACAATAAACACTAACCAGAACAGCAATGGACAAGGCATATTGACATTGAGGAGAGGCATGCTTAGCCGAGTGATCATAAGGGTCCAGTTAGTAGTGAGGCTGGTTGGGGACACAGCGATTCAGACAGCTAGCCTGGGGTAGCAAGCTAGCAGAAGGCTAGCAGGCCGGCTAACAAGCTATCAGAAGACGGAGGTACAACACAGTTGCGTAGAGATATAGTGGGATTGAGGAGGTACAACACAGTAGCACAGAGATATATGGCTGGATTGAGGAGGTACAACACAGTAGCACAGAGATATATGGTGGGATTGAGGAGGTACAACACAGTAGCACAGAGATATATGGAGGGATTGAGGAGGTACAACACAGTAGCACAGAGACATATGGTGGGATTGAGGAGGTACAACACAGTAGCACAGACATATGGTGGGATTGAGGAGGTACAACACAGTAGCACAGAGATATATGCTGGGATTGAGGAGGTACAACACAGTAGCACAGAGATATATGGTGGGATTGAGGAGGTACAACACAGTAGCACAGAGACATATGGTGGGATTGAGGAGGTACAACACAGTAGCGTAGACATATGGTGGGATTGAGGAGGTACAACACAGTAGCACAGAGATATATGGAGGGATTGAGGAGGTACAACACAGTAGCACAGAGATATATGGTGGGATTGAGGAGGTACAACACAGTAGCACAGAGATATATGGCTGGATTGAGGAGGTACAACACAGTAGCACAGAGATATATGGAGGGATTGAGGAGGTACAACACAGTAGCACAGAGATATATGGTGGGAGTGAGGTACAACACAGTAGCACAGAGATATATGGCTGGATTGAGGAGGTACAACACAGTAGCACAGAGATATATGGCTTGATTGAGGAGGTACAACACAGTAGCACAGAGATATATGGCTGGATTGAGGAGGTACAACACAGTAGCACAGAGATATATGGTGGGATTGAGGAGGTACAACACAGTAGCACAGAGATATATGGCGGGATTGAGGAGGTACAACACAGTAGCACAGAGATATATGGCGGGATTGAGGAGGTACAACACAGTAGCACAGAGATATATGGCGGGATTGAGGAGGTACAACACAGTAGCACAGAGATATATGGCTGGATTGAGGAGGTACAACACAGTAGCACAGAGATATATGGAGGGATTGAGGAGGTACAACACAGTAGCACAGAAATATATGGAGGGATTGAGGAGGTACAACACAGTAGCACAGAGATATATGGAGGGATTGAGGAGGTACAACACAGTAGCACGGAGATATATGGTGGGATTGAGGAGGTACAACACAGTAGCACAGATATATATGGAGGGATTGAGGTACAACACAGTAGCACAGAGATATATGGAGGGATTGAGGAGGTACAACACAGTAGCACAGAGATGGAGGGATTGAGGAGGTACAACACAGTAGCACAGAGATATATGGAGGGATTGAGGAGGTACAACACAGTAGCACAGAGATATATGGCTGGATTGAAGAGGTACAACACAGTAGCACAGAGATATATGGAGGGATTGAGGAGGTACAACACAGTAGCACAGAGATATATGGAGGGATTGAGGAGGTACAACACAGTAGCACAGAGATATATGGTGGGATTGAGGAGGTACAACACAGTAGCACAGAGATATATGGAGGGATTGAGGAGGTACAACACAGTAGCACAGAGATATATGGTGGGATTGAGGTACAACACAGTAGCACAGAGATATATGGAGGGATTGAGGAGGTACAACACAGTAGCACAGAGATATATGGTGGGATTGAGGAGGTACAACACAGTAGCACAGAGATATATGGAGGGATTGAGGAGGTACAACACATCACCATGGAAAGAGAATATTTGCTCTAAACGTCTAATTTTACAGTTGACTACTCCTCCTGATCTCACACGCACTTTTTACACAAACATCCAGGATGTTCACATCTTATTACATTTTTTATTGGACTTTTATTTAACTGGGAAAGTCAGTTAAGAACAAATTCTTATTTACAAAGACGGCCTACAGTGGGTTGACTGCCTTGTCCATGGGCAGAACCTTTTGGTTACTGGCCCAACGCTCTAACCACTAGGCACCTGCCGCCCCGAAATAGGCTACGTGCCAAATGGAAATCTATTCCCTATATAGTGCACGACTTTTGACCAGTGCCACTAGTGAACAGCGTTGCGTTTGGAACGCACAAATAAACTGGTTTACACCTCCATCCACATAAATAATTACCCTCACAATGACCACAATCTCTTAGTCATTCTCTGCATATGAGCACAGATCTACACACTTCTGCTGGTGGAATGAGAGGAGTCACTTTATCTGGCAGTTATCTCTCATTCCTCTCTGGAAAAAAGTTAATCATTCCCAGACACAGACGCCACCACACCCACAAAGACAACACATGACTGATTACTGGTCTTGCGTCTATTGTTACATTGTAGATTGCACTTTTATCTAATTTGGATGGTAACATGTTCCTACAGTCTGCCTGCGCTGACACCCACAAGCCAGAGACCTTAGTAGATAGGCGGTTAGGGTTAGTATACTGTAGGGCTGGACACCAATTACACATTATATACTGTAGGGCTGGACACCAATTACACATTATATACTGTAGGGCTGGACACCAATTATACATTATATACTGTAGGGCTGGACACCAATTATACATTATATACTGTAGGGCTGGACACCAATTACACATTATATACTGTAGGGCTGGACACCAAATAGACATGATATACTGTTGGGCTGGACACCAAATATACATTATATAGTGTAGGGCTGGACACCAAATATACATTATACACTGTAGGGCTGGACACCAATTACACATTATATACTGTAGGGCTGGACACCAATTATACATTATATAGTGTAAGGCTTGGACACCAATTATACATTACATACTGTCGGGCTGGACACCAATTACACATTATATACTGTCGGGCTGGACACCAATTATACATTATATACAGTAGGGCTGGACACCAATTATACATTATATACAGTAGGGCTGGACACCAATTACACATTATATACTGTAGGGCTGGACACCAATTACACATTATATACTGTAGGGCTGGACACCAAATAGACATGATATACTGTTGGGCTGGACACCAATTATACATTATATAGTGTAGGGCTGGACACCAAATATACATTATATACTGTAGGGCTGGACACCAATTACACATTATATACTGTAGGGCTGGACACCAATTACACATTATATACTGTAGGGCTGGACACCAATTATACATTATATAGTGTAAGGCTTGGACACCAATTATACATTACATACTGTAGGGCTGGACACCAATTACACATTATATACTGTCGGGCTGGACACCAATTATACATTATATACAGTAGGGCTGGACACCAATTACACATTATATACTGTAGGGCTGGACACCAATTATACATTATATACAGTAGGGCTGGACACCAATTACACATTATATACTGTAGGGCTGGACACCAATTATACATTATATAGTGTAGGGCTGGACACCAATTACACATTATATACTGTAGGGCTGGACACCAAATAGACATGATATAGTGTAGGGCTGGACACCAATTATACATTATATAGTGTAGGGCTGGACACCAATTATACATTATATAGTGTAGGGCTGGACACCAATTATACATTATATAGTGTAGGGCTGGACACCAATTATACATTATATAGTGTAGGGCTGGACACCAATTATACATTATATACTGTAGGGCTGGACACCAAATAGACATGATATACTGTAGGGCTGGACACCAATTATACATTATATACTGTAGGGCTGGACACCAATTATACATTATATACTGTAGGGCTGGACACCAATTACACATTATATACTGTAGGGCTGGACACCAATTACACATTATATACTGTAGGGCTGGACACCAATTATACATTATATACTGTAGGGCTGGACACCAATTATACATTATATACAGTAGGGCTGGACACCAATTATACATTATATACTGTAGGGCTGGACACCAATTATACATTATATACTGTAGGGCTGGACACCAATTATGCATTATATACTGTAGGGCTGGACACCAATTATACATTATATACTGTAGGGCTGGAGACCAAATCTAAATGGTATACTGTAGGGCTGGACACCAAATATAAATGGTATACTTTTTGTAACGCCCAGGCCCGAGATGACAGGCTGCAGCGTTTTGGCTTCGTTTTGGTGTAGGGGTTTCTTGTGTTCTATGGTGTCTATTTCTATGTTGGGATAATGGTTCCCAATTAGAGGCAGCTGAGTCTCGTTACCTCTAATTGGGAACCATATATATGTTTGGGAGTTGCACTTTAGTTTTCGTGGCTTATTGTTTATGTTACGCTTATCATGTTCAGTCAGGTTCTTGTCTTTCGTGTTAAGTTAGGTTCTGCCCTTCATGGTTAGTTAGGTTCAGCCATTCGTGTTTAGTCAGGTTTCGCTAGTCATGTTTAGGTTTAGTTCTCTGTGTCCAGTTTAGGATTTAGCGTTAGGGTTCACGTCTTGTTCTCCGTTTATTGTTTTGTTCCATCTCGTCCCGTCTTGGTTAATAAACATGTATTCTGGTTACATCACTGCGCCTTGGTCATTCCCGAGAGAGGATAAACGTGACACTGTTGGGCTGGACACCAATTACACATTATATACTGTAGGGCTGGATATCAATTACACATTATATACTGTAGGGCTGGACACAAATTACACATTATATACTGTAGGGCTGGACACCAATTACACATTATATACTGTAGGGCTGGACACAAATTACACATTATATACTGTAGGGCTGGACACCAATTACACATTATATACTGTAGGGCTGGACACCAAATATAAATGGTACACTGTAGGGCTGGACACCAATTACACATTATATACTGTAGGGCTGGACACCAATTACACATTATATACTGTAGGGCTGGACACAAATTACACATTATATACTGTAGGGCTGGACACCAATTACACATTATATACTGTAGGGCTGGACACCAAATATAAATGGTATACTGTAGGGCTGGACACAAATTACACATGATATACTGTAGGGCTGGACACCAATTACACATTATATACTGTAGGGCTGGACACCAATTATACATTATATACTGTAGGGCTGGACACCAAATATAAATGGTATACTGTAGGGCTGGACACCAATTACACATTATATACTGTAGGGCTGGACACCAATTATACATTATATACTGTAGGGCTGGACACCAAATATAAATGGTATACTGTTGGGCTGGACACCAAATACACATTATATACTGTAGGGCTGTACACCAATTATACATTATATACTGTAGGGCTGGACACCAATTACATGTTATATACTGTAGGGCTTGGACACCAATTATACATTATATACTGTAGGGCTGGACACCAATTATACATTATATACTGTAGGGCTTGGACACCAATTATACATTATATACTGTAGGGCTGGACACCAAATATATATTACGTACTGTAGGGCTGGACACCAATTATACATTATATGCTGTAGGGCTGGACACCAAATATACATTATATACTGTAGGGCTGGACACCAAATATAGATTGTATACTGTAGGGCTTTACACCAAATATACATTATGTACTGTAGGGCTGGACACCAAATATACATTACATACTGTAGGGCTGGACACCAAATATACATTACATACTGTTGGGCTGGACACCAAATATACATTATATACTGTATGGCTGGACACCAGTTTTACATTATATACTGTAGGGCTGGACACCAATTATACATTATATACTGTAGGGCTTGGACACCAATTATACATTATATACTGTAGGGCTTGGACACCAATTATACATTATATACTGTAGGGCTGGACACCAATTACACATTATATACTGTAGGGCTGGATACCAATAACACATTATATACTGTAGGGCTGGACACCAATGACACATTATATACTGTAGGGCTGGAAACAAATTACACATTATATACTGTAGGGCTGGACACCAAATATAAATGGTACACTGTAGGGCTGGACACCAATTACACATTATATACTGTAGGGCTGGACACCAATTACACATTATATACTGTAGGGCTGGACACCAATTATACATTATATACTGTAGGGCTGGACACCAAATATAAATGGTATACTGTAGGGCTGGACACCAATTACACATTATATACTGTAGGGCTGGACACCAATTATACATTATATACTGTAGGGCTGGACACCAAATAGACATGGTATACTGTTGGGCTGGACACCAAATAGACATGGTATACTGTTGGGCTGGACACCAAATAGACATGCTATACTGTAGGGCTGGACACCAATTATACATTATATACTGTAGGGCTGGACACCAATTATACATTATATACTGTAGGGCTGGACACCAATTATACATTATATACTGTAGGGCTGGACACCAATTATACATTATATACTGTAGGGCTGGACACCAATTATACATTATATACTGTAGGGCTGGACACCAATTATACATTATATACTGTAGGGCTGGACACCAATTATACATTATATACTGTAGGGCTGGACACCAATTATACATTACATACTGTAGGGCTGGAGACCAATTATACATCATATAGTGTAAAGCTTGGACACCAAATATACATTATATACTGTAGGGCTGGACACCAAATAGACATTATATACTGTAGGGCTGGACACCAATTATACATGATATACTGTAGGGCTGGACACCAAATAGACATGATATACTGTAGGGCTGGACACCAATTACACATTATATACTGTAGGGCTGGACACCAATTATACATTATATACTGTAGGACTGGAGACCAATTATAAATGGTATACTCTAGGGCTGGACACCAAATATAGATTGTATACTGTTGGGCTGGACACCAAATAAAGATTGTAAAGCCCTACAGTATACAATCTTTATTTGGTGTCCAGCCCTACAGTATACACCAAATATACATTATATACTGTAGGGGTGGACACCAAATATACATTACATACTGTAGGGCTGGACACCAAATATAAATGGTATACTGTTGGGCTGGACACCAAATATACATTATATACTGTAGGGCTGGACACCAGTTTTACATTATATACTGTAGGGCTGGACACCAATTACATGTTATATACTGTAGGGCTTGGACACCAATTATACATTATATACTGTAGGGCTGGACACCAATTATACATTATATACTGTAGGGCTTGGACACCAATTATACATTATATACTGTAGGGCTGGACACCAAATATATATTACTTACTGTAGGGCTGGACACCAATTATACATTATATGCTGTAGGGCTGGACACCAAATATACATTATATACTGTAGGGCTGGACACCAAATATAGATTGTATACTGTAGGGCTTTACACCAAATATACATTATGTACTGTAGGGCTGGACACCAAATATACATTACATACTGTAGGGCTGGACACCAAATATACATTACATACTGTTGGGCTGGACACCAAATATACATTATATACTGTATGGCTGGACACCAGTTTTACATTATATACTGTAGGGCTGGACACCAATTACGTGTTATATACTGTAGGGCTTGGACACCAATTATACATTATATACTGTAGGGCTTGGACACCAATTATACATTATATACTGTAGGGCTTGGACACCAATTATACATTACATACTGTAGGCCTGGACACCAAATATACATTACATATTGTAGGGCTGGACACCAAATATACATTATATACTGTACTGCTGGACACCAAATATACATTACATACTGTAGGGCTGCACACCAATTATAAAATATATACTGTAGGGCTGGACACCAATTATACATTATATACTGTAGGGCTGGACACCAATTATACATTATATACTGTAGGGCTGGACACCAATTATACATTTTATACTGTAGGGCTGGACACCAAATATACATTATATACCGTGAGGTTGGACACCAATTACACATTATATACTGTAGGGCTTGGACACCAACTTTACATTATATACTGCAGGGCTGGACACCAAATATAAATGGTATACTGTTGGGCTGGACACCAATTATACGTTATATACTGTAGGGCTGGACACCAATTATACATTACATACTGTAGGGCTGGACACCAATTACACATTATATACAGTAGGGCTGGACACCAATTATAAAAAATATACTGTAGGGCTGGACACCAATTATACATTATATACTGTAGGGCTGGACACCAATTATACATTATATACTGTAGGGCTGGACACCTATTATACATTATATACTGTAGGGCTGGACACCAATTATACATTACATACTGTAGGGCTGGACACCAATTACACATTATATACTGTTGGGCTGGACACCAATTATAAAAAAATATACTGTAGGGCTGGACACCAATTATACATTATATACTGTAGGGCTGGACACCAATTATACATTATATACTGTAGGGCTGGACACCAAATATAAATGGTATACTGTTGGGCTGGACACCAATTATACATTATATACTGTAGGGCTGGACACCAATTACACATTATGTACTGTAGTGCTGGACACCAAATATACATGATATACTGTAGGGCTGGACACCAATTACACATTATGTACTTTTGTGCTGGACACCAAATATACATTACTTACTGTAGGGCTGGACACCAAATAGACGTTATTTGAACTGTAGGGCTGGACACCAAATATACATTATATACTGTAGGGATGGACACCAAATATACATGATATACTGTAGGGATGGACACCAAATAGACATGATATACTGTAGGGATGGACACCATATAGACATTATATACTGTAGGGCTGGACACCAAATATACATTATATACTGTAGGGCTGGACACCAATTGTACATTATATACTGTAGGGCTGGACACCAATTATACATTATATACTGTAGGGCTGGACACCAATTATACATTATATACTGTAGGGCTGGACACCAAATAGACATTATATACTGTAGGGCTGGACACCAATTATACATTATATACTGTAGGGCTGGACACCAAATATAAATGGTATACTGTTGGGCTGGACACCAATTATACATTATATACTGTAGGGCTGGACACCAATTACACATTATGTACTGTAGTGCTGGACACCAAATATACATGATATACTGTAGGGCTGGACACCAATTACACATTATGTACTTTTGTGCTGGACACCAAATATACATTACTTACTGTAGGGCTGGACACCAAATAGACGTTATTTGAACTGTAGGGCTGGACACCAAATATACATTATATACTGTAGGGATGGACACCAAATATACATGATATACTGTAGGGATGGACACCAAATAGACATGATATACTGTAGGGATGGACACCATATAGACATTATATACTGTAGGGCTGGACACCAAATATACATTATATACTGTAGGGCTGGACACCAATTATACATTATATACTGTAGGGCTGGACACCAATTATACATTATATACTGTAGGGCTGGACACCAATTATACATTATATACTGTAGGGCTGGACACCAATTATACATTATATACTGTTGGGCTGGACACCAATTATACATTATATACTGTAGGGCTGGACACCAATTATACATTATATACTGTAGGGCTGGACACCAATTATACATTATATACTGTAGGGCTGGACACCAATTACACATTATGTACTGTAGTGCTGGACACCAAATATACATGATATACTGTAGGGCTGGACACCAATTACACATTATGTACTTTTGTGCTGGACACCAAATATACATTACTTACTGTAGGGCTGGACACCAAATAGACGTTATTTGAACTGTAGGGCTGGACACCAAATATACATTATATACTGTAGGGATGGACACCAAATATACATGATATACTGTAGGGATGGACACCAAATAGACATGATATACTGTAGGGATGGACACCATATAGACATTATATACTGTAGGGCTGGACACCAAATATACATTATATACTGTAGGGCTGGACACCAATTGTACATTATATACTGTAGGGCTGGACACCAATTGTACATTATATACTGTAGGGCTGGACACCAATTATACATTATATACTGTAGGGCTGGACACCAAATAGACATGATATACTGTTGGGCTGGACACCAATTATACATTATATACTGTAGGGCTGGACACCAATTATACATTATATACTGTAGGGCTGGACACCAATTATACATTATATACTGTAGGGCTGGACACCAATTATACATTATATAGTGTAGGGCTGGACACCAATTATACATTACATACTGTAGGGCTGGACACCAATTATACATTATATACTGTAGGGCTGGACACCAATTATACATTACATACTGTAGGGCTGGACACCAATTATACATTATATACTGTAGGGCTGAACACCAATTATACATTATATACTGTAGGGCTGGACACCAATTATACATTACATACTGTAGGGCTGGACACCAATTATACATTATATACTGTAGGGCTGGACACCAATTATACATTACATACTGTAGGGCTGGACACCAATTATACATTATATACTGTAGGGCTGGACACCAATTATACATTACATACTGTAGGGCTGGACACCAATTATACATTATATACTGTAGGGCTGGACACCAATTATACATTACATACTGTAGGGCTGGACACCAATTATACATTACATACTGTAGGGCTGGACACCAATTATACATTACATACTGTAGGGCTGGACACCAATTATACATTATATACTGTAGGGCTGGACACCAATTATACATTACATACTGTAGGGCTGGACACCAATTATACATTACATACTGTAGGGCTGGACACCAATTACACATTATATACTGTAGGGCTGGACACCAATTACACATTATATACTGTAGGGCTGGACACCAATTATACATTACATACTGTAGGGCTGGACACCAATTATACATTACATACTGTAGGGCTGGACAGCAATTATACATTACATACTGTAGGGCTGGACACCAATTATACATTATATACTGTAGGGCTGGACACCAATTATACATTACATACTGTAGGGCTGGACACCAATTATACATTACATACTGTAGGGCTGGACACCAATTACACATTATATACTGTAGGGCTGGACACCAATTATACATTATATACTGTAGGGCTGGACACCAATTATACATTATATACTGTAGGGCTGGACACCAATTATACATTACATACTGTAGGGCTGGACACCAATTATACATTACATACTGTAGGGCTGGACACCAATTACACATTATATACTGTAGGGCTGGACACCAATTATACATTATATACTGTAGGGCTGGACACCAATTATACATTATATACTGTCGGGCTGGACACCAATTATACATTATATACTGTAGGGCTGGACACCAATTATACATTATATACTGTAGGGCTGGACACCAATTACACATTATATACTGTAGGGCTGGACACCAAATATAAAATATTTACTGTGGGAATGTACACCAATTATAAATTATATACTGTAGGGCTGGAAACTAATTATAAATTATACATAGTAAAAAAAAGATAGACTATGGTTTGCAACTGCACATGGGGACAAAGATCGTACTTTTTGGAGAAATGTCCTCTGTTCTGATGAAACAAAATATAACTGTTTGGCCATAATGACCATCGTTATGTTTGGAGGAGAAACGGGGAGGCTGCAAGCCGAAGAACACCATCCCACCCGTGAAGCCCGGGGGTGGCAGCATCATGTTGTGGGGGTGCTTTGCTGCAGGAGGGACTGGTGCACTTCACAAAATAGATCATCAACGAGTTAGTAAAATTACGTGGATATATTGAAGCAACATCTCAAGACATCAGTCAGGAAGTTAAAGCTTGGTCGCAAATTGGTCTTCCAAATGGACAATGACCCAAAACATACTTCCAAATTTGTGGCAAAATGGCTTAAGGACAACAAAGTCAAGGAGTGGCAATTTTTTCCCCCTTTATTTAACTAGTCAAGTCAGTTAAGAACAAATTCTTATTTTCAGTGACGGCCAAGGAACAGTGGGTTAACTGCCTTGTTCAGGGGCAGAATGACAAATGTCCTTGTCAGCTCAGGGATTCGATCTTGCAACCTTTCGGTTACTAGTCCAACGCTCTAACCACACGCTGCCCCATGTAACATAATTTATCTACCTGCGGAAATATTGATGCAACATCTCAAGACATCAGTCAGGAAGTTAAAGTTTGGTTCCAAATGTGTCTTCCAAATGGACACTGACCCCAAGCATACTTCTAAAGTTGTGGCAAAATGGCTTAAGGACAACAAAGTCAAGGTATTGGAGTGGCCATCACAAAGCCCTGACCTCAATCCTATACAAAATTCACCCAGCTTATTGTGGGAAGCTGAAGTTAAACAATTTAAAGACAATGCTACCAAATACTAATTGATTGTATAAAAACTTCTGACCCACTGCGAATGTAATGAAAGAAATAAAAGCTGAAATAAATCATTCTCTCTACTCTTATTCTGACATTTCACATTCTTAAAAATAAAGTGATGATTCCTAACTGACCTAAGACAGGGATATTTTACTAGGATTAAATGTCAGGAATTGTGATAAACTGAGTTTAAATGTATTTGGCTAAGGTATATGTAAACTTCTGACTTCAACTGTATGTATGTATGTATGTATGTATGTATGTTTGTGTGTGTGTGTATATAAAGAGGTGCTGACGTGTCATACTGCGTGCCTCACTACCCAGCAGCCCCCATTCCAACCACCAACACCACTTCCCCTACTGTCATTGGTCGGCGTGACAATGTCCATGGCAGGACATTTATCATGTTGTGGTTTGTAACTGACAAAACCCTCCCTCCTCCTCTTGCCCTTCCTCTCCCTCCCCTCCCTCCCCTCTCTCCCTCTACAGTTCATAAGGTTGCAGAAGCATCACCACATGGAAGTGTGAATTCAGTACACCACAGAACATGCTCTCTGTCTGACTCTTATCTAGAGTCAACTAGTTAACTCATAACTAACTTAACTAGGCCTAGTTAAGAGTCAGAGGCAGACAGTCACCCTGGCCTACACATATAACTCAGCACTTTACAATACACTGACATATTCTCAGTATGTTACACTGAACAAATATTTATACGCAACATGCAACAATTTCAAAGATTTGACTGAGCTACAGTTCATGTAAGAAAATCTGTGAATTTAAATAAATTCATTAGGCCCTAATCTATGTATTTCACATGACTGGGAGTACAGATATGTATATGTTGGTCACAGATACCTTAAACATGGGTAAGGGCATGGAACAGAAACCCAGTCAGTATCTGGCGTGACCACCGCTTGCCTCATGCAGCGCGACACGTCTCCTTCACATAGAGTTGATCAGGCTGCTGATTGTGGCCGGTGGAATGTTGTCCCCACTCCTCTTCAATGGCTGTGCGATGTTGCTGGATATTGGCGGAAACTGGAACACGCTGTCTTACACGCCCATCCAGAGCATCCCAAACGTGCTCAATGAGTGACATGTTTGAATGGCACGACAATGGGCCTCAGGATCTCATCACGGTAACTGTGCATTCAAATTGCCATCGATAAAATACAATTGTGTTCGTTGACGGAACGTATGCCGTCCCATGCCATAACCCCACCGCCACCACGGGGCACTCTGTTTACTTCCTACCTGGGCGCATACCTAGCTGACCAGGGTGTCGGCGGAGAAAGTTGGCAAAGAGGGCCGGGTCCAGGATGTCTCTGGCGGAAATGTCTCTAGGAAACACAGGGATAAATACACCGGGGACTAATGGGGAAAACGGGTGACACCTGGAGGTGGGTGGAGACAATCACAAAGACAGGTGAAACAGATCAGGGCATGACAACATACTGTCTGCCATCTGCCCAGTATAGTTGAAACTAGGATTCATCCGAAGAGCACTCTTCTCCAGCATGCCAGGGGCCATCGAAGGTGAGTATTTGCCCACTGAATTCCGTTGCGACACCAGACTGCAGTCCGGTCCAGACCCGGGTGAGGACGACGAGCAGATGAGCTTCCCTGAGACGGGTTCTGACAGTTTCTGCAGAAATGCTTTGATTGTGTAAACCCACAGTTTCATCAGCTGTCTGGGTGGCTGGTCTCAGATGATCCCACAGGTGAAGAAGCCGGATGTGAAGGTCCTGAGCTGACGTGGTTACACGTGGTCTGCGCTTGTGAGGCTGGTTGGACATACTGCCAATTTCTATAAAATTACGTTGTAGGCTGCTTATGGAAGATAAATGAACATTCAATTATCTGATAACAGCTCTGGTGGACATTTCTGCAGTCAGCATGCCAATTGCACTCTCCCTCAGACATCTATGACATTGTGTTGTGACAAAACTGCAAATTTTAGAGTGGCTGTTTTTTGTCCCTAGCACAAGGTGCACCTGTGTAATGATAATGCTGTTTAATCAGCTTCTTGATATGCCACACCTGTCAGGTGGATGGATTATCTAGGCAAAAGAGAAATGCTCACTAACAGGTATATAAAATTTAAGAGAAATAAGCTTTTTGTGCATATGGAACATTTCTGGGAACTTATATTTCAGCTCATGAAACATGGGACCAACACTTTACATGTTGCCTTCATATTTTCGTTCAGTGTGCACCCCAATGCTGTATAATACGATGTAGAAAGTGTATTCACGCACTGCTAAAAATAAGTGTTTTGCAGATCTATATAGCCCCATTTAGCATTACTTTGTATATATATATGCTTTGACATGTATCACATCTTTTGACATGTTCAAAGCAGAAACAGGCCCGTCGTGCTGATGTTAACAACACCATTCAACTGTTTGTCACGTATACTCCCTCTCCGACGCTCGAGGTCATCAGGCTGCTCATGCCTCAGCCGGCGCGTCAGGGAGGGGGTCCTGTCACGTATACTCCCTCTCCGACGCTCGAGGTCATCAGGCTGCTCATGCCTCAGCCGGCGCGTCAGGGAGGGGGTCCTGTCACGTATACTCCCTCTCCGACGCTCGAGGTCATCAGGCTGCTCATGCCTCAGCCGGGCGTGTCAGGAGGGGTCCTGTCACGTATACTCCCTCTCCGACGCTCGAGGTCATCAGGCTGCTCATGCCTCAGCCTGCGCGTCAGGGAGGGGGTCCTGTCACGTATACTCCCTCTCCGACGCTCAAGGTCATCAGGCTGCTCATGCCTCAGCCGGCGCGTCAGGGAGAGGGTCCTGTCACGTATACTCCCTCTCCGACGCTCGAGGTCATCAGGCTGCTCATGCCTCAGCCGGCGCGTCAGGGAGGGGGTACTGTCATGTATACTCCCTCTCCGACGCTCGAGGTCATCAGGCTGCTCATGCCTCAGCCGGCGCGTCAGTGAGGGGGTACTGTCACGTACAGTATACTCCCTCTCAGGCGCTCGTCAGGCTTCTCATTATTTCGCACACCTGTCACCATCGTTCCGTGCATCAGCGCCTCATCAGACTCACCTGGACTCCATCACCTGCCTGATTACCTTCCCTATATCTGTCCCTCCCTTTGGTTCTTTCTGCCTGGTTACCTTCCCTATATCTGTCCCTCCCTTTGGTTCTTTCTGCCTGGTTACCTTCCCTATATCTGTCCCTCCCTTTGGTTCTTTCTGCCTGATTACCTTCCCTATATCTGTCCCTCCCTTTGGTTCTTTCTGCCTGGTTACCTTCCCTATATCTGTCCCTCCCTTTGGTTCTTTCTGCCTGGTTACCTTCCCTATATCTGTCCCTCCCTTTGGTTCTTTCTGCCTGGTTACCTTCCCTATATCTGTCCCTCCTTTGGTTCTTTCTGCCTGGTTACCTTCCCTATATCTGTCCCTCCTTTGGTTCTTTCTGCCTGGTTACCTTCCCTATATCTGTCCCTCCCTTTGGTTCTTTCTGCCTGGTTACCTTCCCTATATCTGTCCCTCCCTTTGGTTCTTTCTGCCTGGTTACCTTCCCTATATCTGTCCCTCCCTTTGGTTCTGTCTGCCTGATTACCTTCCCTATATCTGTCCCTCCCTTTGGTTCTTTCCCTAGGTGTTATTGTTTCACGTCTGTACGCTACTCGTGGTTTTTGTTTTGTTCCTTGTGCTATTTGTTATTAAAAGTAATTCCCTGAACTTCCTTTACGACTCCCAGCATACATAGCCGCTGGTTTAAAGGGAAGGTTGACCTGCTGTTCAGAAAGCCGCTGGTTTAAAGGGAAGGTTGACCTGCTGTTCAGAAAGCCGCTGGTTTAAAGGGAAGGTTGACCTGTTGTTCAGAAAGCCGCTGGTTTAAAGGGAAGGTTGACCTGCTGTTCAGAAAGCCTCTCAGTGGATGTCCTCTGAGTCTACATACGTACAGGTGAGGAGGAGAGAAATATCTTCCCTGAAAATAGTACAAATACCAATCTACTGTTCAAAAAAACATCTGTCAGGCTGAGATTGACAGCAGAGACCTCTGTCAAGAGAGATTGACAGCAGAGACCTCTGTCAGGAGAGATTGACAGCAGAGACCTCTGTCAGGAGAGATTGACAGCAGAGATCTCTGTCAGGAGAGATTGACAGCAGAGATCTCTGTCAGGAGAGATTGACAGCAGAGACCTCTGTCAGGAGAGATTGACAGCAGAGACATCTGTCAGGAGAGATTGACAGCAGAGACATCTGTCAGGCTGAGATTGACAGCAGAGACCTCTGTCAGGAGAGATTCCAGAGAAGAGCTTTGTTTCATAACAGTCAGACAGCATGTTGACACATGTGAAGCAAGACGGTTGTCCCAGCCCTAGTGACATCTGAGAAGCCTGTATCTGGTGCAGTCAGTGTATCTACAGTCTGAAGCCTGGTTAGAGAGGAGGATCAGAAACGGCAGATTACAGACCCAGAGGGGGCATGAACAGGCCAAACCAGCATCCCTGGGAGAATGGGGTGTAAAGATGCTGAAGAAATCAGAAAAGCAGCAGACAGGCTCAAGACTTCTTGAAGAAGTACATCAAGCCCAACACACAAGGGTAGGAGCCGAAAGATCTAGGCTAACCACATGACTGGCTCAATATTCAGGTATTCTATCCATGCACAATCACGCTGTCATGGCAGTGATGCTGCCATCAGCATAAGACCATGATGAGGACCCCCAGTTGGATAAAATAAACATTATTATTATTGCTGAACATTGGACTTGGTTATTACTATATTGTCTATGGTCCAGGACTTGGTTATTACTATATTTTCCATGGTTCAGGACTTGGTTAGTATTATATTGTCTATGGTCCAGGACTTGGTTATTACTATATTGTCTATGGTCCAGGACTTGGTTATTACTATATTGTCTATGGTCCAGGACTTGGATATTACTATATTGTCTATGGTCCAGGACTTGGTTATTACTATATTGTCTATGGTTCAGGACTTGGTTATTACTATATTGTCTATGGTCCAGTACTTGGTTATTACTATATTGCCTATGGTCCAGGACTTGGTTATTACTATATTGTCTATGGTCCAGGACTTGGTTATTACTATATTGTCTATGGTCCAGGACTTGGATATTACTATATTGTCTATGGTCCAGGACTTGGTTATTACTATATTGTCTATGGTCCAGTACTTGGTTATTACTATATTGCCTATGGTCCAGGACTTGGTTATTACTATATTGTCTATGGTCCAGGACTTGGTTATTACTATATTGTCTATGGTCCAGGACTTGGTTATTACTATATTGTCTATGGTCCAGGACTTGGTTATTACTATATTGTCTATGGTCCAGGACTTGGTTATTACTATATTGCCTATGGTCCAGGACTTGGTTGTTACTATATTGTCTATGGTCCAGGACTTGGTTATTACTATATTGCCTATGGTCCAGGACTTGGTTGTTACTATATTGTCTATGGTCCAGGACTTGGTTATTACTATATTGTCTATGGTCCAGGACTTGGTTATTACTATATTGTCTATGGTTCAGGACTTGGTTATTACTATATTGTCTATGGTCCAGGACTTGGTTATTACTATATTGCCTATGGTCCAGGACTTGGTTATTACTATATTGTCTATGGTCCAGGACTTGGTTATTACTATATTGTCTATGGTCCAGGACTTGGTTATTACTATATTGTCTATGGTCCAGGACTTGGTTATTACTATATTGTCTATGGTCCAGGACTTGGTTATTACTATATTGTCTATGGTCCAGGACTTGGTTATTACTATATTGCCTATGGTCCAGGACTTGGTTGTTACTATATTGTCTATGGTCCAGGACTTGGTTATTACTATATTGCCTATGGTCCAGGACTTGGTTATTACTATATTGCCTATGGTCCAGGACTTGGTTGTTACTATATTGTCTATGGTCCAGGACTTGGTTATTACTATATTGCCTATGGTCCAGGACTTGGTTGTTACTATATTGTCTATGGTCCAGGACTTGGTTGTTACTATATTGTCTATGGTCCAGGACTTGGTTGTTACTATATTGTCTATGGTCCAGGACTTGGTTGTTACTATATTGTCTATGGTCCAGGACTTGGTTGTTACTATATTGTCTATGGTCCAGGACTTGGTTGTTACTATATTGTCTATGGTCCAGGACTTGGTTGTTACTATATTGTCTATGGTCCAGGACTTGGTTATTACTATATTGTCTATGGTCCAGGACTTGGTTATTACTATATTGCCTATGGTCCAGGACTTGGTTGTTACTATATTGTCTATGGTCCAGGACTTGGTTGTTACTATATTGTCTATGGTCCAGGACTTGGTTATTACTATATTGCCTATGGTCCAGGACTTGGTTGTTACTATATTGTCTATGGTCCAGGACTTGGTTATTACTATATTGCCTATGGTCCAGGACTTGGTTGTTACTATATTGTCTATGGTCCAGGACTTGGTTATTACTATATTGTCTATGGTCCAGGACTTGGTTATTACTATATTGTCTATGGTCCAGGACTTGGTTGTTACTATATTGTCTATGGTCCAGGACTTGGTTGTTACTATATTGTCTATGGTCCAGGACTTGGTTATTACTATATTGCCTATGGTCCAGGACTTGGTTGTTACTATATTGTCTATGGTCCAGGACTTGGTTATTACTATATTGTCTATGGTCCAGGACTTGGTTATTACTATATTGTCTATGGTCCAGGACTTGGTTGTTACTATATTGTCTATGGTCCAGGACTTGGTTGTTACTATATTGTCTATGGTCCAGGACTTGGTTATTACTATATTGTCTATGGTCCAGGACTTTTAGATATAGATATCTTCGACACCTGGAAACAAAAGATGCTCAACAGGAATGACGGAGTACATTCAAATCATCTTGGCTCTTGAACCCTGCATTTCAAGGATGACTTATCAGTGACCCAAGTCCTGCTCAGATAACCCGTACCACTGTGTCGCTGAGATGTTGGAGTACATTGTTCCCAGGGGCGTTAGCAGTCATAATGTAAGTAACCTAATTTATGTCCCTCTAACTCCCCTCAAGGCCTCTGTTGATCCTTCAGCTATTGTATGCAGTAATCATGTGCCTATAAACCTGAGTTATACTGTTAGCACAGAGGGGGTTTGCCCTTGTATGAAGTCCACTGTGCAGCACACCCTGCACTATCAGTTCAAACACAAATATCACTGTCATGTCTATCTCTGAAAGGGCTTCCAGTAAAGCAATAAAAACAATCAAGTATCCAAGAAAAGTGCTAAAAACAGAAAGCCGCTTTGACATGTCTAGCTTAAGAAACAAGGTTTGTGAAATCCATAACTTACTAGTAACAGATAACGTTCATATACTGACTGAATCTCTGAAACTCACTTACATAATACCCTTGATGATACAGCGGTAGCAATATATGGTTTCAACATCTTCAGAAGAGACTGGAATGTCAATGGTGGAGGTGTTGTGTGTTCAGAATCATTTAAAGTCATGTGAAGCTTAGAGAGGGTATCATGTAAAATCCTGTTGAAGTAATATGGCTACAGGTTCATCTGCCTCACCTAAAGCCCATTCTGGTGGGAAGCTGCTATAGACCACCAAGTGCTAACAGTCAGTATCTGGATAACGTGTGAAATGCTTGATAATGTATGTGATATTAACAGAGGTATATTTTCTGGGTGATTTAAATATTGACTGGCTTTCATCAAGCTGCCCACTCAAGAAAAAGCTTGCAGCCTGGTTCAGGTTATCAGTCAACCTACCAGGGTATTTACAAACAGAACAGGAATGACATCATCAACATGTATTGATCGCATCTGCTCTGAAGCCGTACCCAAATCCATTGGATGTATTGATCACAATATAGAAGCCATATCTAGGAAAACCAAAGTTCCAAAGGCTGGGCCTAATATAGTGTATAAGAGGTCATACTGTACGTTTTGTAATGATTCATATGTTGTTGATGTAAATAATATTTGTTGGTCTGTCGTGTGTAATGAGGAGCAACCAGACCCTGCACTTGTCACATTTATGAAACTACTTATTCCAGTTACTAATAAGCACGCACCCATTAAGAAAATGACTGTAAAAACTGTTAAATCCCTGTGGATTGATGAGGAATTGAATAGTTGAGAGAAATTAGGCAAATGGAATGGCAAATACATCTGGCTGCAACATATTGTAAATGGAGACATCATGTGACTAAACTGAACAGAAAGAATAAGAAACTACTATAAAGAAAGATAAATGACATAAAGAATGATTGTAATAAGCTTCGGAGCACCTTAGATAAATTGAATTTTGGGAAAAAAGGCAAACTCAGCTCCATCATTCATTGAATTAGATGGTTAATTCATCACAAAACCCACTGATACTGCCAACTACTTTAATGATTTGTTCATGGGCAAGATTAGCAAATGTAGGCATGACACGCCAGCAACAAACGCTAAAACTACACATCCAAATATATCTGACCAAATGATGAAAGACAAGAATTGTACTTTTGAATTCCGTAAAGTGAGTGTGGAAGAGGTGAAGAATGTCTTGTTGTCTATCAACAATGACAAGCCACCGGGGTCTGACAACTTTGATAGAAAATTACTGAGGATGATAGCGTACGATAATGCCACTCCTATTTGCCATATATTTAATCTAAGCCTACAGGAGAGTGTGTTCCCTCAGGCTTGGAAGGAAATAAAAGTCATTCCACGACCCAAGAATAGCAAAGCACACTTTACTGGCTCAGACAGCTGACCACTCAGCCGATTACTAACCCTTAGTAAACTTGAAGAAAAAATGCTTATAGGGAATTGCATTCAACATGTACGGCACTTACACAAATGACTGATTGGCTGAGAGAAATTGATAATGAAAAGATTGTGGGGGCTGTTTTGTTAGATTTCAGTTCGGGTTTTGATATTATTGATCATAATCTGCTGCTGGAAAAACGTATGTGTTATGGCTTTACACCCACTGCTATAATGTGGGTAAAGAGTTACTTGTCTAACAGAACACAGAGGGTGTTCTTTAATGGAAGCACCTCCAACATAAGTTGGAGTCAGGCATTCCCCAGGGCAGCTGTCTAGGCCCCTCACTTTTTCAATCTTTACTAATGACATGCCACTGGCTTTGACTAAAGTCTATGTATGTGAATGACTCAACACTATACACGTCAGCTACTACAGCAAGTGAAATCAATGCAACCCTTAACTACTAAGGGAGTAGGGGTAAGCTAGCGGGCCGCTCCCGACACTACCCGGTGAAATGTAAGGCGCCAAATTCAAAATCCAAAAGTTGAATTATTAAACATTCATCAATATAGAAGTGTTGTATAGTCACCAAAATCTCTGATTCTTGGCAATATCACAGCGTTGTCAGATTTCAAAAAGGCTTTACGGCGAAAGCAGAACATTTGATTGTTTGAGGATAGCACCCCACATATTTTCCACATTAGCATAAATTCATATCCAGCGCGGATCTCACAAAACCCATATCAGAGCTAAAATAAATCCCTTACCTTTCGAAGAACTTCTGCTGAGGTGTCCAACGAAGACATCCAATGGTTCTTTTGTTAGAAAAAGTCATTTATTATATCCATAAATCTCTGTTTGGTTGGCGCGTTATGATCAGAAAATCCAACGTCGAATCGCCCATTGAACCGTGAAGAGAACGCGTTCAAATATACCTAGAAACCTTTCCTAAACAAATCAAAGACCATTTATAATGCATCCTTAGCTATCCTTTTATGAATATTAGCGATAATATTTCACTCGGATGGTAACCTAAACGTTATGAAAGGAAAATAAAGTGGGGCGCGCACACGGTCTCGCGCCCGTGAAATCTTGTTGACATCTGAGCTCCCTTGACTATTTCCTGTTCCTATCCGTTCTGCTCAGGGCTAGAGCTTCCAGACTGTTGACATCTAGTGGAAGCCATAGGTACTGCAATCTCGGAGCTGGATACCATTAAAATCAATAGGGAGAGTATCAAACAGAGCAAAGGTCACAAAAACAATCCGGACAGAAATGTCTCGGGTTTTCGCCTGCTATATCAGTTCTGTTATACTCACAGACATTATTTTAACACTTTTAGAAACTTCAGAGTGTTTCCAATAGTACTATCCAATAGTACTAATTATGTGCATATCCTATTTTCTGGACCTGAGTGGCAGGCATTTTACTTTGGGCACGCCAGACTCTCCAAAACCGTCACCTCTGCTGCCGCTCCCTAAAAAGTTATCAAAGAGCTGCAGTCAGTTTCAGAATGGGTGGCAAGAAATAAGTTAAATATTTAAAAAACTCAAAGCATTGTATATGGGAGAGATGATTCACGAAACCCTAAACTAAATCTTGTAATGAATAATTTTGGAAATTGAGCAAGTTGAGGAGACTAAACTGCTTGGAGTAACCCTGGATTGTAAACTGTCATGGTCAAAACGTATTGATACAACCTTAGCTAAGAGGTGGAGAAGTCTGTCCATAATAAAGTGCTGCTCTGCCTTCTTAACAACACTATCAACAAGGCAGGTCCTACAGGCCAGTTTTGTCGCACCTTGACTACTGTCCAGTCGTGTGGTCAGGTGCCCAAAAGAGGGAGTTAGGAAAATTGCAGTTGGCCCAGAACAGGGCAACACGGCTGGCCCTTGGATGTACACAGAGAGCTAATATTAATAATATGCATGTCAATCTCTCCTGGCTCAAAGTGGAGGAGAGACTGACTTCATCACTACTTGTATTTATGAGAGGTACTGACATGTTGAATGCACTGAGCTGTCTGTTTTAACTACTAGCACACAGCTCAGACACCCATGCATACCCCCCAAGACATGCCACAAGAGGTCTCTTCACAGTCCCCAAGTCCAGAACAGACTATGGGAGGTGCACAGCACTACATAGAGCCATGACTACATGGAACTCTATTCCACATCAGGTAACTGATGCAGCAGTAGAATCAGATTTAAAAAACAGATAAAAATACATCTTATGGAACAGCGGGACTGTGAAGAGACACAAACATAGGCACAGGGTTTCTGTGTGTCATGTCTTCCTAAGCTCAAAGCCCCTCTGTGTCTTCAGGGCAAATACACACACACACACCAGTTCCATTGTTGCTGTTTCTAATTATCCTTCTCCCAGACCCAGTGAGGTTTAACATCATAGGACTGTTCTGAATAATGAAGTTATCACATCAGGTAACGCCTCAATCTCTAAACCCACTTCCTCTCTTCATCCCTCACTCCCTCTATACATCTCTATCCATCCCTCCCTGTATCCCTCCACCATCTCTCCAAACCTCGCTCACTAGGGAGCAGTCTGACGTGGAGCAGAGCAAACCCACCAGCTAATATAACCATTCTCCAGTTTCATATTCCAAATTCCATTTAAATGATAATACCTATCTTAATGAACAGCCATCACATGAATCAATGACTGTCTTATTGAATTAGTCAGCTGTGACTGCTGCTGTACGTTCTCCAAAGCCTTGGAATAGCTTTATAAATAGTCCCTAATGGCATCTTACTCCCTATATAGCGCACTATTACTAACCAGAAAGAAGTTCACTATAAAGGGAATAGGGTGCCATTTGGGATGCATGTTTAAAGCAGCAAATAAAGCACAACCTTCTTTGATCATTCCTCCAGGCAGCATCAATGGTTCCACTTATACTAACAGAACAGCATTCCTCCAGGCAGCATCAATGGTACCACTTATATTAACAGACCAGCATTCCTTCAGGTAGCATCAGTGGTACCACTTATATTAACAGACCAGCATTCCTTCAGGTAGCATCAGTGGTACCACTTATATTAACAGACCAGCATTCCTCCAGGCAGCATCAGTGGTACCACTTATATTAACAGACCAGCATTCCTTCAGGTAGCATCAGTGGTACCACTTATATTAACAGACCAGCATTCCTCCAGGCAGCATCAGTGGTACCACTTATATTAACAGACCAGCATTCCTTCAGGTAGCATCAGTGGTACCACTTATATTAACAGACCAGCATTCCTTCAGGTAGCATCAGTGGTACCACTTATATTAACAGACCAGCATTCCTCCAGGCAGCATCAGTGGTACCACTTATATTAACAGACCAGCATTCCTTCAGGCAGCATCAGTGGTACCACTTATATTAACAGACCAGCATTCCTTCAGGTAGCATCAGTGGTACCACTTATATTAACAGACCAGCATTCCTTCAGGTAGCATCAGTGGTACCACTTATATTAACAGACCAGCATTCCTCCAGGCAGCATCAGTGGTACCACTTATATTAACAGACCAGCATTCCTCCAGGCAGCATCAGTGGTACCACTTATATTAATAGACCAGCATTCCTTCAGGTAGCATCAGTGGTACCACTTATATTAACAGACCAGCATTCCTTCAGGTAGCATCAGTGGTACCACTTATATTAACAGACCAGCATTCCTTCAGGTAGCATCAGTGGTACCACTTATATTAACAGACCAGCATTCCTTCAGGTAGCATCAGTGGTACCACTTATATTAACAGACCAGCATTCCTTCAGGTAGCATCAGTGGTACCACTTATATTAACAGACCAGCATTCCTCCAGGCAGCATCAGTGGTACCACTTATATTAACAGACCAGCATTCCTTCAGGTAGCATCAGTGGTACCACTTATATTAACAGACCAGCATTCCTCCAGGCAGCATCAGTGGTACCACTTATATTAACAGACCAGCATTCCTTCAGGTAGCATCAGTGGTACCACTTATATTAACAGACCAGCATTCCTTCAGGTAGCATCAGTGGTACCACTTATATTAACAGACCAGCATTCCTCCAGGCAGCATCAGTGGTACCACTTATATTAACAGACCAGCATTCCTTCAGGCAGCATCAGTGGTACCACTTATATTAACAGACCAGCATTCCTTCAGGTAGCATCAGTGGTACCACTTATATTAACAGACCAGCATTCCTTCAGGTAGCATCAGTGGTACCACTTATATTAACAGACCAGCATTCCTCCAGGCAGCATCAGTGGTACCACTTATATTAACAGACCAGCATTCCTCCAGGCAGCATCAGTGGTACCACTTATATTAACAGACCAGCATTCCTTCAGGTAGCATCAGTGGTACCACTTATATTAACAGACCAGCATTCCTTCAGGTAGCATCAGTGGTACCACTTATATTAACAGACCAGCATTCCTTCAGGTAGCATCAGTGGTACCACTTATATTAACAGACCAGCATTCCTTCAGGTAGCATCAGTGGTACCACTTATATTAACAGACCAGCATTCCTTCAGGCAGCATCAGTGGTACCACTTATATTAACAGACCAGCATTCCTCCAGGCAGCATCAGTGGTACCACTTATATTAACAGACCAGCATTCCTTCAGGTAGCATCAGTGGTACCACTTATATTAACAGACCAGGATTCCTTCAGGTAGCATCAGTGGTACCAATTATATTAACAGACCAGCATTCCTCCAGGCAGCATCAGTGGTACCACTTATATTAACAGACCAGCATTCCTCCAGGCAGCATCAGTGGTACCACTTATATTAACAGACCAGCATTCCTCCAGGCAGCATCAGTGGTACCACTTATATTAACAGACCAGCATTCCTTCAGGCAGCATCAGTGGTACCACTTATATTAACAGACCAGCATTCCTTCAGGTAGCATCAGTGGTACCACTTATATTAACAGACCAGCATTCCTTCAGGTAGCATCAGTGGTACCACTTATATTAACAGACCAGCATTCCTCCAGGCAGCATCAGTGGTACCACTTATATTAACAGACCAGCATTCCTCCAGGCAGCATCAGTGGTACCACTTATATTAACAGACCAGCATTCCTTCAGGTAGCATCAGTGGTACCACTTATATTAACAGACCAGCATTCCTTCAGGTAGCATCAGTGGTACCACTTATATTAACAGACCAGCATTCCTTCCAGGTAGCATCAGTGGTACCACTTATATTAACAGACCAGCATTCCTTCAGGTAGCATCAGTGGTACCACTTATATTAACAGACCAGCATTCCTTCAGGTAGCATCAGTGGTACCACTTATATTAACAGACCAGCATTCCTTCAGGCAGCATCAGTGGTACCACTTATATTAACAGACCAGCATTCCTCCAGGCAGCATCAGTGGTACCACTTATATTAACAGACCAGCATTCCTTCAGGTAGCATCAGTGGTACCACTTATATTAACAGACCAGGATTCCTTCAGGTAGCATCAGTGGTACCAATTATATTAACAGACCAGCATTCCTCCAGGCAGCATCAGTGGTACCACTTATATTAACAGACCAGCATTCCTCCAGGCAGCATCAGTGGTACCACTTATATTAACAGACCAGCATTCCTTCAGGTAGCATCAGTGGTACCACTTATATTAACAGACCAGCATTCCTTCAGGTAGCATCAGTGGTACCACTTATATTAAAAGACCAGCATTCCTTCAGGTAGCATCAGTGGTACCACTTATATTAACAGACCAGCATCATCCGTGGTACCACTTATATTAACAGACCAGCATTCCTTCAGGCAGCATCAGTGGTACCACTTATATTAACAGACCAGCATTCCTCCAGGCAGCATCTGTGGTACCACTTATATTAACAGACCAGCATTCCTTCAGGTAGCATCAGTGGTACCACTTATATTAACAGACCAGCATTCCTTCAGGCAGCATCAGTGGTACCATTATATTAAAAAGACCAGCATTCCTTCAGGTAGCATCAGTGGTACCACTTATATTAACAGACCAGCATCATCCGTGGGTACCACTTATATTAACAGACCAGCATTCCTTCAGGCAGCATCAGTGGTACCCACTTATATAAACAGACCAGCATTCCTCCAGGCAGCATCTGTGGTACCACTTATATTAACAGACCAGCATTCCTTCAGGTAGCATCAGTGGTACCACTTATATTAACAGACCAGCATTCCTTCAGGCAGCATCAGTGGTACCACTTATATTAACAGACCAGCATTCCTTCAGGTAGCATCAGTGGTACCACTTATATTAACAGACCAGCATTCCTTCAGGTAGCATCAGTGGTACCACTTATATTAACAGACCAGCATTCCTCCAGGCAGCATCAGTGGTACCACTTATATTAACAGACCAGCATTCCTCCAGGCAGCATCAGTGGTACCACTTATATTAACAGACCAGCATTCCTTCAGGTAGCATCAGTGGTACCACTTATATTAACAGACCAGCATTCCTCCAGGCAGCATCAGTGGTACCACTTATATTAACAGACCAGCATTCCTTCAGGTAGAATCAGTGGTACCACTTATATTAACAGACCAGCATTCCTTCAGGTAGCATCAGTGGTACCACTTATATTAACAGACCAGCATTCCTTCAGGTAGCATCAGTGGTACCACTTATATTAACAGACCAGCATCATCAGTGGTACCACTTATATTAACAGACCAGCATTCCTTCAGGCAGCATCAGTGGTACCACTTATATTAACAGACCAGCATTCCTCCAGGCAGCATCAGTGGTACCACTTATATTAACAGACCAGCATTCCTTCAGGTAGCATCAGTGGTACCACTTATATTAACAGACCAGCATTCCTTCAGGTAGCATCAGTGGTACCAATTATATTAACAGACCAGCATTCCTCCAGGCAGCATCAGTGGTACCACTTATATTAACAGACCAGCATTCCTTCAGGTAGCATCAGTGGTACCACTTATATTAACAGACCAGCATTCCTTCAGGTAGCATCAGTGGTACCACTTATATTAACAGACCAGCATTCCTTCAGGTAGCATCAGTGGTACCACTTATATTAACAGACCAGCATTCCTTCAGGTAGCATCAGTGGTACCACTTATATTAACAGACCAGCATTCCTTCAGGTAGCATCAGTGGTACCAATTATATTAACAGACCAGCATTCCTCCAGGCAGCATCAGTGGTACCACTTATATTAACAGACCAGCATTCCTTCAGGTAGCATCAGTGGTACCACTTATATTAACAGACCAGCATTCCTCCAGGCAGCATCAGTGGTACCACTTATATTAACAGACCAGCATTCCTTCAGGTAGCATCAGTGGTACCACTTATATTAACAGACCAGCATTCCTCCAGGCAGCATCAGTGGTACCACTTATATTAACAGACCAGCATTCCTTCAGGTAGCATCAGTGGTACCACTTATATTAACAGACCAGCATTCCTTCAGGTAGCATCAGTGGTACCACTTATATTAACAGACCAGCATTCCTCCAGGCAGCATCAGTGGTACCACTTATATTAACAGACCAGCATTCCTTCAGGCAGCATCAGTGGTACCACTTATATTAACAGACCAGCATTCCTTCAGGTAGCATCAGTGGTACCACTTATATTAACAGACCAGCATTCCTTCAGGTAGCATCAGTGGTACCACTTATATTAACAGACCAGCATTCCTCCAGGCAGCATCAGTGGTACCACTTATATTAACAGACCAGCATTCCTCCAGGCAGCATCAGTGGTACCACTTATATTAACAGACCAGCATTCCTTCAGGTAGCATCAGTGGTACCACTTATATTAACAGACCAGCATTCCTCCAGGCAGCATCAGTGGTACCACTTATATTAACAGACCAGCATTCCTTCAGGTAGCATCAGTGGTACCACTTATATTAACAGACCAGCATTCCTTCAGGTAGCATCAGTGGTACCACTTATATTAACAGACCAGCATTCCTTCAGGTAGCATCAGTGGTACCACTTATATTAACAGACCAGCATCATCAGTGGTACCACTTATATTAACAGACCAGCATTCCTTCAGGCAGCATCAGTGGTACCACTTATATTAACAGACCAGCATTCCTCCAGGCAGCATCAGTGGTACCACTTATATTAACAGACCAGCATTCCTTCAGGTAGCATCAGTGGTACCACTTATATTAACAGACCAGCATTCCTTCAGGTAGCATCAGTGGTACCAATTATATTAACAGACCAGCATTCCTCCAGGCAGCATCAGTGGTACCACTTATATTAACAGACCAGCATTCCTTCAGGTAGCATCAGTGGTACCACTTATATTAACAGACCAGCATTCCTTCAGGTAGCATCAGTGGTACCACTTATATTAACAGACCAGCATCATCAGTGGTACCACTTATATTAACAGACCAGCATTCCTTCAGGCAGCATCAGTGGTACCACTTATATTAACAGACCAGCATTCCTCCAGGCAGCATCAGTGGTACCACTTATATTAACAGACCAGCATTCCTTCAGGTAGCATCAGTGGTACCACTTATATTAACAGACCAGCATTCCTTCAGGTAGCATCAGTGGTACCAATTATATTAACAGACCAGCATTCCTCCAGGCAGCATCAGTGGTACCACTTATATTAACAGACCAGCATTCCTTCAGGTAGCATCAGTGGTACCACTTATATTAACAGACCAGCATTCCTTCAGGTAGCATCAGTGGTACCACTTATATTAACAGACCAGCATTCCTTCAGGTAGCATCAGTGGTACCACTTATATTAACAGACCAGCATTCCTTCAGGTAGCATCAGTGGTACCACTTATATTAACAGACCAGCATTCCTTCAGGTAGCATCAGTGGTACCACTTATATTAACAGGCCAGCATTCCTTCAGGCAGCATCAGTGGTACCACTTTTATTAACAGGCCAGCATTCCTTCAGGCAGCATCAGTGGTACCACTTATATTAACAGACCAGCATTCCTCCAGGCAGCATCAGTGGTACCACTTATATTAACAGGCCAGCATTCCTTCAGGCAGCATCAGTGGTACCACTTTTATTAACAGGCCAGCATTCCTTCAGGCAGCATCAGTGGTACCACTTATATTAACAGACCAGCATTCCTCCAGGCAGCATCAGTGGTACCACTTATATTAACAGACCAGCATTCCTTCAGGTAGCATCAGTGGTACCACTTATATTAACAGACCAGCATTCCTTCAGGTGGCATCAGTGGTACCAATTATATTAACAGACCAGCATTCCTCCAGGCAGCATCAGTGGTACCACTTATATTAACAGACCAGCATTCCTTCAGGCAGCATCAGTGGTACCACTTATATTAACAGACCAGCATTCCTTCAGGTAGCATCAGTGGTACCACTTATATTAACAGACCAGCATTCCTCCAGGCAGCATCAGTGGTACCACTTATATTAACAGACCAGCATTCCTTCAGGTAGCATCAGTGGTACCACTTATATTAACAGACCAGCATTCCTTCAGGTAGCATCAGTGGTCCACTCGTCCAAGGCTAATTTAAGAACAAGGCTCCCGAAATTTTACCAGCATATCGAATGTGCCACCCGAGCTGGTAAAATCCTGGACCACTGTTATTCCAACTTCCGTGATGCATACAAAGCTATTCTCCGCCCTCCTTTCGGCAAGTCTGACCATGACTCCATTTTGTTGCTCCCAGCCTACAAACAGAAACTAAAACAGGAAACGCCCGTTCTCAGGTCTGTTCAACGCTGGTCCGACCAATCTGATTCCATGCTGCAAGATTGCTTCGAGCACGTGGACTGGGATATGTTCGGATAGCATCTGACAACAACATTGATGTATACGCTGATTCGGTGAGCGAGTTTATTAGCAAGTGCATTGGTGATGTTGTACCCATAGCAAATATTAAAACCTTCCCCAACCAGAAACCGTGGATTGATGGCAGCATTCGCGCAAAACTGAAAGCGCGAACCACTGCTTTTAACCAGGCTAAGGCTACCGGAAACATGACTGAATACAAACAGTGTAGCTATTCCCTCCGCAAGGCAATCAAACAAGCTAAGCGTCAATATAGAGACAAAGTAGAGTCACAATTCAACGGCTCAGACACAAGAGGAATGTGGCAGGGTCTACAGTCAATCACAGACTACAAAGAAAACCAGCCCGTCGCGGACCATGACGTCCTGCTCCCAGACCAACTAAACAACTTCTTTGCTCGCTTTGAGGACAATGCAGTGCCACCGACACGGCCCGCTACCAAAACCTGCGGGCTCACCTTCACCGCAGCCAATGTGAGAAAAACATTTAAATGTGTTAACCCTCGCAAGGCTGCCGGCCCAGATGGCATCCCTGGCCGTGTCCTCAGAGCATGCGCAGACCAGCTGGCTGGTGTGTTCACGGACATATTCAATCAGTCCCTATCCCAGTCTGCTGTTCCCACATGCTTCAAGAGGGCCACCATTGTTCCTGTTCCCAAGAAAGCTAAGGTGACTGAGCTAAATGACTATTGCCCGTAGCACTCACTTCTGTCATCATGAAGTGCTTTGAGAGATTAGTCAAGGATTATATCACCTCCATCCTGCCAGACACCCTGGACCCACTCCAATTTGCTTACCGTCCCAATAGGTCCACAGACGACGCAATCGCAATCACACTGCATACTGCCCTAACCCATCTGGACAAGAGGAATACTTATGTAAGAATGCTGTTCATCGACTACAGCTCAGCATTTAACACCATAGTTCCCTCCAAGCTCGTCATTAAGCTCGAGACCCTGGGTCTCGACCCAGCCCTGTGCAACTGGGTCCTGGACTTCCTGACGGGCCGGTCCCAGGTGGTGAGGGTAGGAAACAACATCTCCACTCCGCTGATCCTCAACACTGGGGCCCCACAAGGTGCGTTCTCAGCCCTCTCCTGTACTCCCTGTTTACCCCATGACTGCGTGGCCAAGCACGCATCCAACTCAATCATCAAGTTTGCTGACGACACTACAGTGGTAGGCTTGATTACCAACAACGCATTTAGACGGCCTACAGAGAGGAGGTGAGGGCCCTCGGAGTGTGGTGTCAGGAAAATAACCTCTCACTCAATGTCAGCAAAACAAAGGAGATGATCGTGGACTTCAGGAAACAGGAGAGGAGCACCCCCTATCCACATCGAGGGGACAGTAGTGGAGAGGGTGGAAAGTTTTAAGTTCCTCGGTGTACACATCACGGACAAACTGAATTGGTCCACCCACACAGACAGCGTGGTGAAGAAGGCGCAACAGCGCCTCTTCAACCTCAGGAGGCTGAAGAAATTCGGCTTGTCACCAAAATCACTCACAAACTTTTACAGATGCACTATCGAGAGCATCCTGTCGGGCTGTATCACCGCCTGGTACGGCAACTGCTCCGCCCACAACCGTAAGGCTCTCCAGAGGGTAGTGAGGACTGCACAGCGCATCACCGGGGGAAACTTACCTGCCCTCCAGGACACCTACACCACCCGATGTCACAGGAAGGCCAAAAAGATCATCAAGGACAACAACCACCCGAGCCACTGCCTGTTCACCCCGCTATCATCCAGAAGGCGAGGTCAGTACAGGTGCATCAAAGCTGGGACCGAGAGACTGAAAAACAGCTTCTACCTCAAGGCCATCAGACTGTTAAACAGCCATCACTAACATTGAGTGGCTGCTGCCAACATACTGACTTAAATCTCTAGCCACTTTAAACATAGGAATTGGATGTAACAAATGTATCACTAGCCACTTTAAACAATTTTGTATATAATGTTTACGTATCCGACATACTCATATCAAATGTATACACTGTACTCTAAACCATCTACTGTATCTTGCCTATGCCGTTCGGCCATCGACCCAAATCTCTAGCCACTTTAATAATTATAATTGGATGAAATAATGTATCACTAGCCACTTTAAACAATGCCATTTATATAATGTTTACATATCCTACATTACTCATCTCATATACAGTGGGGAAAAAAAGTATTTAGTCAGCCACCAATTGTGCAAGTTCTCTCACTTAAAAAGATGAGAGAGGCCTGTAATTTTCATCATAGGTACACTTCAACTATGACAGACAAAATGAGGAAAAAAAATCCAGAAAATCACATTGTAGGATTTTTAATGAATTTATTTGCAAATGATGGTGGAAAATAAGTATTTGGTCAAATACAAACAAGCAAGATTTCTGGCTCTCACAGACCTGTAACTTCTTCTTTAAGAGGCTCCTCTGTCCTCCACTCATTACCTGTATTAATGGCACCTGTTTGAACTTGTTATCAGTATAAAGACACCTGTCCACAACCTCAAACAGTCACACTCCAAACTCCACTATGGCCAAGACCAAAGAGCTGTCAAAGGACACCAGAAACAAAATTGTAGACCTGCACCAGGTTGGGAAGACTGAATCTGCAATAGGTAAGCAGCTTGGTTTGAAGAAATCAACTGTGGGAGCAATTATTAGGAAATGGAAGACATACAAGACCACTGATAATCTTCCTCGATCTGGGGCTCCACGCAAGATCTCACCCGTGGGGTCAAAATGATCACAAGAACGGTGAGCAAAAATCCCAGAACCACACGGGGACCTAGTGAATGACCTGCAGAGAGCTGGGACCAAAGTAACAAAGCCTACCATCAGTAACACACTCGCCGCCAGGGACTCAAATCCTGCAGTGCCAGACGTGTCCCCCTGCTTAAGCCAGTACATGTTCAGGCCCGTCTAAAGTTTGCTAGAGAGCATTTGGATGATCCAGATGAGGATTGGGAGAATGTCAGATGAAACCAAAATATAACTTTTTGGTAAAAACTCAACTCGTCGTGTTTGGAGGACAAAGAATGCTGAGTTGCATCCAAAGAACACCATACCTACTGTGAAGCATGGGGGTGGAAACATCATGCTTTGGGGCTGTTTTTCTGCAAAGGGACCAGGACGACTGATCCGTGTAAAGGAAAGAATGAATGGGGCCATGTATCGTGAGATTTTGAGTGAAAACCTCCTTCCATCAGCAAGGGCATTGAAGATGAAACGTGGCTGGGTCTTTCAGCATGACAATGATCCCAAACACACCGCCCGAGCAACGAAGGAGTGGCCGTAAGAAGCATTTCAAGGTCCTGGAGTGGCCTAGCCAGTCTCCAGATCTCAACCCCATAGAAAATCTTTGAAAGTCCGTGTTGCCCAGCGACAGCCCCAAAACATCACTGCTCTAGAGGACATCTGCATGGAGGAATGGGCCAAAATACCAGCAACAGTGTGTGAAAACCTTGTGAAGACTTACAGAAAACGTTTGACCTCTGTCATTGCCAACAAAGGGTATATAACAAAGTATTGAGATAAACTTTTGTTATTGACCAAATACTTATTTTCCACCATAATTTGCAAATAAATTCATAAAAAATCCTACAATGTGATTTTCTGGATTTTTTTCCCTCATTTTGTCTGTCATAGTTGAAGTGTACCTATGATGAAAATTACAGGCCTCTCTCATCTTTTTAAGTGAGAGAACTTGCACAATTGGTGGCTGACTAAATACTTTTTTTCCCCACTGTATATGTGTATATACTGTACTCCATACCATCTACTGCATCTTGCCTATGCCGGTCAGCCATTGCTCATCCATATATTTATATGTACATACTCGTATTCATTCCTTTACTCTTGTGTGTATAAGGTAGTTGTTGTGAATTTGTTAGATTACTTGTTAGATACTACTGCATGGTCGGAACTAGAAGCACAAGCATTTCGCTACACTCGCATTAACATCTGCTAACCATGTGTATGTGACAAATAAAATTTGATTTGATTTGATTATAGAAGACATAGAGACCATTAACTTCTTAGGGAGCAGCAGCAGAGGTGACGGTTTTGAAGAGTCTGGCGTGCCCAAAGTAAAATGCCTGCCACTCAGACCCAGAAAATAGGATATGCACATAATTAGTACTATTGGATAGGAAACACTCTGAAGTTTCTAAAAGTGTGAAAGAAATGTATGTGAGTATAACAGAACTGATATAGCAGGCGAAAACCCGGGGAAAATCCATCCGGATTTGCAGTTTTTTTTTGACATGACCTTCTCCAGGGTGCCTATTCATTTCTATTTTAACTAGGACTGAGACTGCAGTACCTATGGATTCCACTAGATGTCAACAGTCTATATACAGAGACTGGAGGCTGTAGCCCTGAGCAGAATGGATAGGAAGAGGAAATAGTCCAGGTAGCTCAGATGTCAACAAGATTTTACGGGCGTGAGACCATATGCGCGCCCCACTGTATTTTCCTTTCATAACGTTTAGGTTATCATCCGAGTGAAATATTATCGCTAATATTCATAAAAGGATAGCTAAGGATGCATTATAAATGATCTATGATTTGTTTAGGAAAAGTTGATAGGTATATTTGAACGCGTTCTCTTCACGGTTCAATGGGCGATTTGACGTTGGATTTTCTGATCATAACGCGCCAACCAAACGGAGATTTATGGATATAATAAATGACTTTTTCTAACAAAAGAACCATTGGATGTCTTCGTTGGACACTTGTGAAGCACTCAACAGAAGTTCTTTGAAAGGTAAGAGATTTATTTTAGCTGTGATATGGGTTTTGTGTGACCCACGCTGGATATAAATTTATGCTAATGTGGGAAATATGTGGGGTGCTATCCTCAAACAATAAAATGTTGGGAAATCTGTCAACGCTGTGATATTGCCAAGAATCAGAGCTTTTGATGAATATGCAACACTTGTATATTGATGAATGTTTAATAATTCAACTTTTGGATTTTGAATTTGGCGCCTTACATTTCACCGGGTAGTGTTCGGGAGTGGCCCGCTAGCGCGCCGCTACTTCCTAAATACTTAAAAATATACCTATAAACTTTGGCCAAACAACTCAAACAACGTTTCTTATCGATCTTCAGGTACACTAATATGAATATAAACGATAATATTTCACACGGATAATATCCTGGGCGACAGAAAAGGAAAAAACCGAGGCAAGATAAACGCATGAAACGTTGTCTAAAGACTGTTGACATCTAGTGGAAGAAATAGGTACTGCAAGCTGGGAGCTGGATTCTGCATATCACCGTTTCTGGGCCTGAGTAACAGGCATTTTACTTTGGGCACACCAGACCCTCCAAAACACTGCCGCCGCTCCCGAACAGGTTAATGGTTTCTTTAGAGCATGTCCAATGCACCTTCCCAGACAGATGTAGTACATAATCACTAGCACCGAACCTCCAACACAGCTGCTAGTACAGCTGCTAGTACAGCCCCTCATTGGGATTTTGGGGCACAGAGACGAGACTATCGCTGAGAACTAGAAGTGCAGACCAAAAGCTGAAGGATATAAGAAAAAATGTAAATGCATAATCACTGACATAAGCCCTACTCTAGGATCCCTGACATAAGCCCTACTCTAGAATCACTGACATAAGCCCTACTCTAGGATTGTTGACATAACCCCTACTCTAGGATATTGTCATAAGCCCTACTCTAGAATCACTGACATAAGCCCTACTCTAGTATGTTGACATAAACCCCACTCTAGGATGTTGACATAAGCCCTACTCTAGGATCACTGACATAAACCCCACTCTAGTATGTTGACATAAGCCCTACTCTAGAATCACTGACATAAGCCCTACTCTAGGATGTTGACATAAGCCCCACTCTAGGATGTTGACATAAGCCCCACTCTAGGATCACTGACATAAACCCTTACTCTAGGATCACTGACATAAGCCCTACTCTAGGATCACTGACATAAGCCCTTACTCTAGGATCACTGACATAAACCCTTACTCTAGGATCACTTACATAAGCCCTACTCTAGGATCACTGACATAAGCCCTACTTTAGGATCACTGACATAAGCCCTACTCTAGTATGTTGACATAAGCCCCACTCTAGGATCACTGACATAAGCCCTACTCTAGGATCACTGACATAAGCCCTACTCTAGTATGTTGACATAAACCCTACTCTAGGATATTGTCATAAGCCCTACTCTGGAATCGCTGACATAAGCCCCACTCTAGGATGTTGACATAAGCCTTACTCTAGGATCACTGACATAAGCCCTACTCTAGGATCACTGACATAAACCCTACTCTGTGATGTTGACATAAGCCCTAGTACAAGGATCACTGACAAAAGCCCTACTCTAGGATCACTGACATAAACCCTACTCTAGGATCACTGACATAAACCCTACTCTAGGATCACTGACATAAACCCTACTCTAGGATCACTGACATAAACCCTACTCTGTGATGTTGACATAAGCCCTAGTACAAGGATCACTGACAAAAGCCCTACTCTAGGATCACTGACATGAGCCCTACTCTAGGATCACTGACATCAACCCTACTCTAGTATCACTGACATAAACCCCACTCTAGGATCACTGACATAAACCCTACTCTGTGATGTTGACATAAGCCCTAGTACAAGGATCACTGACATAAGCCATACTCTAGTATCACTGACATAAACCCTACTCTAGGATCACTGACATAAACCCTACTCTAGGATCACTGACATAAACCCTACTCTGTGATGTTGACATAAGCCCTAGTACAAGGATCACTGACAAAAGCCCTACTCTAGGATCACTGACATGAGCCCTACTCTAGGATCACTGACATAAACCCTACTCTAGTATCACTGACATAAACCCCACTCTAGGATCACTGACATAAACCCTACTCTGTGATGTTGACATAAGCCCTAGTACAAGGATCACTGACATAAGCCATACTCTAGTATCACTGACATAAACCCTACTCTAGTATCACTGACATAAACCCCACTCTAGGATCACTGACATAAGCCATACTCTAGTATCACTGACATAAACCCTACTCTAGGATCACTGACATGAGCCCTACTCTAGGATCACTGACATAAACCCTACTCTAGTATCACTGACATAAACCCCACTCTAGGATCACTGACATAAGCCATACTCTAGTATCACTGACATAAACCCTACTCTAGGATCACTGACATGAGCCCTACTCTAGGATCACTGACATAAACCCTACTCTAGTATCACTGACATAAACCCCACTCTAGGATCACTGACATAAACCCTACTCTGTGATGTTGACATAAGCCCTAGTACAAGGATCACTGACATAAGCCATACTCTAGTATCACTGACATAAACCCTACTCTAGGATCACTGACATAAACCCTACTCTAGGATCACTGACATAAACCCTACTCTGTGATGTTGACATAAGCCCTAGTACAAGGATCACTGACAAAAGCCCTACTCTAGGATCACTGACATGAGCCCTACTCTAGGATCACTGACATAAACCCTACTCTAGTATCACTGACATAAACCCCACTCTAGGATCACTGACATAAGCCATACTCTAGTATCACTGACATAAACCCTACTCTAGGATCACTGACATGAGCCCTACTCTAGGATCACTGACATAAACCCTACTCTAGTATCACTGACATAAACCCCACTCTAGGATCACTGACATAAGCCATACTCTAGTATCACTGACATAAACCCTACTCTAGGATCACTGACATGAGCCCTACTCTAGGATCACTGACATAAACCCTACTCTAGTATCACTGACATAAACCCCACTCTAGGATCACTGACATAAACCCTACTCTGTGATGTTGACATAAGCCCTAGTACAAGGATCACTGACATAAGCCATACTCTAGTATCACTGACATAAACCCTACTCTAGGATCACTGACATAAACCCTACTCTAGGATCACTGACATAAACCCTACTCTGTGATGTTGACATAAGCCCTAGTACAAGGATCACTGACAAAAGCCCTACTCTAGGATCACTGACATGAGCCCTACTCTAGGATCACTGACATAAACCCTACTCTAGTATCACTGACATAAACCCCACTCTAGGATCACTGACATAAGCCATACTCTAGTATCACTGACATAAACCCTACTCTAGGATCACTGACATGAGCCCTACTCTAGGATCACTGACATAAACCCTACTCTAGTATCACTGACATAAACCCCACTCTAGGATCACTGACATAAGCCATACTCTAGTATCACTGACATAAACCCTACTCTAGGATCACTGACATGAGCCCTACTCTAGGATCACTGACATAAACCCTACTCTAGTATCACTGACATAAACCCCACTCTAGGATCACTGACATAAACCCTACTCTGTGATGTTGACATAAGCCCTAGTACAAGGATCACTGACATAAGCCATACTCTAGTATCACTGACATAAACCCTACTCTAGGATCACTGACATAAACCCCACTCTAGGATCACTGACATAAGCCATACTCTAGTATCACTGACATAAACCCCACTCTAGGATCACTGACATAAGCCATACTCTAGTATCACTGACATAAACCCTACTCTAGGATCACTGAAATAAGTCCGACAACTCTGTGTTTTGATAGAGTTTGTCAGGTGTTGCTAGCAGTTTGTGCAAGAAATCAATAACTGATTTGATAAATTGAACGCAGTGCTACTCATAGCCTATACAGCTGAAGTCGGAACTTTACATACACTTCGGTTGGAGTCATTAAAACTCATTTTTCAACCACTCCACAAATTCTTTGTTAACAAACTATAGTTTTGGCAAGTCGGTTAGGACATCTATTTCGTGCATGACACAAGTAATTTTCCCAACAATTGTTTACAGACAGTTTTGTGCTGTCAATTGAATATTGCCAAGTGCGTATTGAGCCTCTAAGGATCGGCGTTCTGTCAATGGGACAGTTGTAAATCATGCAGCACGTTACATCAATGATTGCAGATTTTAGAGAAACAACAAATGTTGGTACATAGAAGTGTCTTATATCGGCTGAAAGCTTAAATTCTTGTTAATATAACTGCATAGTTTTAGGGTTAGGAGCTAGAGTTAGGAGCTAGGGTTAGGAGCTAGGGATAGTTTTAGGGATAGTTTTAGGGTTAGGAGCTAGGGATGGTTTTAGGGTTAGGAGCTAGGGATAGTTTTAGGGTTAGGAGCTAGGGTTAGTTTTAGGGTTAGGAGCTAGGGTTAGGAGCTAGGGTTAGTTTTAGGGTTAGGAGCTAGGGTTAGGAGCTAGGGATAGTTTTAGGGTTAGGAGCTAGGGTTAGGAGCTAGGGTTAGTTTTAGGGTTAGGAGCTAGGGTTAGGAGCTAGGGATAGTTTTAGAGTTAGGAGCTAGGGATAGTTTTAGGGTTAGGAGCTAGGGTTAGGAGCTAGGGTTAGGAGCTAGGGTTAGTTTAAGGGTTAGGAGCTAGGGTTAGGAGCTAGGGATAGTTTTAGGGTTAGGAGCTAGGGTTAGTTTAAGGGTTAGGAGCTAGGGTTAGTTTTAGGGTTAGGAGCTAGGGTTAGTTTTAGGGTTAGGAGCTAGGGTTAGGTTTAGTGTTAGGGTTAGGAGCTAGGGATAGTTTTAGGGTTAGGAGCTAGGGATAGTTTTAGGGTTAGGAGCTAGGGTTAGGAGCTAGGGTTAGGTTTAGTGTTAGGGTTAGGAGCTAGGGATAGTTTTAGGGTTAGGAGCTAGGGATAGTTTTAGGGTTAGGAGCTAGAGTTAGTTTTAGGGTTAGGAGCTAGGGATAGGAGCTAGGGTTAGTTTTAGGGTTAGGAGCTAGGGTTAGTTTTAGGGATAGTTTTAGGGTTAGTTTTAGGGTTAGGAGCTAGGGTTAGTTTTAGGGTTAGGAGCTAGGGTTAGTTTTAGGGTTAGGAGCTAGGGTTAGTTTTAGGGTTAGGAGCTAGGGTTAGATTGTAGGTAAGGTTTTGGGGTTATGGTACGGGTGAGAGTTAGGGTTACGTTTAGGTTTTTGAAGGAAAACAGGTTATGTAAAACCATGATTAACACCAGAGCAAAGGCATTGTCTCTTCAGAAACAAAGATAGCTGTTTGTTTATTCTCTCTGTTCTAAAATCAGCATCCTCCTCCTCTCTTCCTGTGAGCTGAACATGTGATGTGATGTACTAACTGACATTAGTTCCACTGCTAACATACTCTCTCTGCGAACTGAGGGGGCATTATGTTCTCTCTGTCTCTGGGCTGGGGAGGATGTGAGGGGGCATTATGTTCTCTCTGGGCTGGGAAGGATGTGAGGGGGCATTATGTTCTCTCTGTCTCTGGGCTGGGTAGGATGTGAGGGGGCATTATGTTCTCTCTGTCTCTGGGCTGGGGAGGATGTGAGGGGGCATTATGTTCTCTCTGTCTCTGGGCTGGGGAGGATGTGAGGGGACATTATGTTCTCTCTGGGCTGGGGAGGATGTGAGGGAGCATTATGCTCTAGGACTAAGAGGAGAGAGGTCTATAGCAGCAGATCACATGAGAGACTGAAATAGCACAGAGGTGTGATAGTGATACCAGCCTTTGTCTCTCCTGGGGCCCCTGTTGTATTTAGAGGATTGATGGTGAAACCAGCCTTTGTCTCTCCTGTGGGCCCTGTAGGGTGCAGGCCAGGCAGCAGGCTGTTAGCCAGCCTGCCAGCTTAGTGGAGTCTGCCACTAGCACAGTCAGTGTAGTCAGCTCAGCTATCTCTATTGAGACTGTGTCTGTGCCTCGACTGTGTCTTTGCCTTGGGCAAAACTAAACATGGCGGTGTTCGCCTTAGCAATCTCACTAGAATAAAGACCTCCTCCATTGCTGCCATTATTGAAAGAGATTGTGATACCTCACATCTCAAAATGGGGCTACTTAATGTTAGATCCCTCACTTCCAAGGCAGTTCTAGTCAATGAACTAATCACTGATCATAATCTTGATGTGATTGGCCTGACTGAAACATGGCTTAAGCCTGATGAATTTATTGTGTTAAATGAGCCATCATCGACTCTGTCGGTTTTGTCCAACATGTCTCCGGACCTACTCACTGCCACAGTCATACTCTGGACCTAGTTTTGTCCCGTGGAATAAATGTTGTGGATCTTAATGTTTTTCCTCATAATCCTGGACTATCTGACCACTATTTTATTACGTTTGAAATCGCAACGAATAATCTGCTCAGACCCCAACCAAGGATCATCAAAAGTCGTGCTATAAATTCTCAGACATCCCAAAGATTCCTAGATGCCCTTCCAGAATCCTTCCACCTACCCAAGGACGTCAGAGTACAAAAATCAGTTAACCACCTAACTGAGGAACTCAATGTAACCTTGCGCAATACCCTAGATGCAGTCGCACCCCTAAAAACAAAAACATTTGTCATAAAAACTAGCTCCCTGGTATACAGAAAATACCCGAGCTCTGAAGCAAGCTTCCAGAAAATTGGAACGGAAATGGCGCCACACCAAACTGGAAGTCTTCCGACTAGCTTGGATAGACAGTACCGTGCAGTATCGAAGAGCCCTCACTGCTGCTCGATCATCCTATTTTTCCAAGTTAATTGAGTAAAATAAGAATAATCAAAAATTTATTTTTGATACTGTCGCAAAGCTAACAAAAAAGCAGCATTCCCCAAGAGAGGATGGCTTTCACTTTAGCAGTGATTCATTCATGAACTTCTTTGAGGAAAACATCATTAGGAAGCAAATTACGGACTCCTCTTTAAATCTGCGTATTCCTCCAAAGCTCAGTTGTCCTGAGTCCACACAACTTTGCCAGGACATAAAATCAAGAGAGACACTCAAGTTTTTTAGTACCATATCTCTTGACACATTGATGAAAATAATCATGGCCTCTAAACCTTCAAGCTGCATACTGGACCCTATTCCAACTAAACTACTGAAAGAGCTGCTTCCTGTGCTTGGCCCTCATATGTTGAACATAATAAACAGCTCTCTATCCACCAGATGTGTACCAAACTCACTAAAAGTGGCAGTAATAAAGCCTCTCTTAAAAAGCCAAACCTTGACCCAGAAAATATAAAAACTATCGGCCTATATCGAATCTTCCATTCCTCTCAAAAATTTTAGAAAAGCTGTTGCGCAGCAACTCACTGCCTTCCTGAAGACAAACAATGTATACGAAACGCTTCAGTCTGGTTTTAGACCCCATCATAGCACTGAGACTGCACTTGTGAAGGTGGTAAATGACCTTTTAATGGCGTCAGACCGAGGCTCTGCAACTGTACTCATGCTCCTAGACCTTAGTGCTGCTTTTGATACCATCGATCACCACATTCTTTTGGAGAGATTGGAAACCCAAATTGGTCTACATGGACAAGTTTTGGCCTGGTTTAGATCTTATCTGTCGGAAAGATATCAGTTTGTCTCTGTGGATGGTTTGTCCTCTGACAAATCAACTGTAAATTTCGGTGTTCCTCAAGGCTCTGTTTTGGGACCACTATTGTTTTCACTATATATTTTACCACTTGGTGATGTTTTTCGGAAACATAATGTTAACTTTCACTGCAATGCGGATGACACACAGCTGTACATTTCGATGAAACATGGTGAAGCCTCAAAATTGCCTTCCCTGGAAGCCTGTGTTTCAGACATAAGGAAGTGGATGGCGGAAAATGTTCTACTTTTAAACTCTGACAAAACAGAGATGCTAGTTCTAGGTCCCAAGAAACAAAGAGATCTTCTGTTGAATCTGACAATTAATCTTGATGGTTGTACAGTCATCTCAAATAAAACTGTGAAGGATCTCGGCGTTACTCTGGACCCTGATCTCTCTTTTGACGAACATATCAAGACTGTTTCAAGGACAGCTTTTTTCCATTTACGTAACATTGTAAAAATCAGAAACCTTCTGTCCAAAAATGATGCAGAAAAGTTAATCCATGCGTTTGTAACTTCTAGGTTAGACTACTGCAATGCTTTACTTTACGGCTACCCGGATAAAGCAGGAAAGAAAATTCAGTTAGTGCCAAACATGGCTGCTAGAATCTTGACTAGAACCCCAAAATTTGATCATATTACTCCAGTACTAGCCTCTCTTCACTGGCTTCCTGTTAAGGCAAGGACTGATTTCAAGGTTTTACTGCTAACCTACAAAGCATTACATGGGCTTGCTCCTACCTATCTTTCCGATTTGGTCCTGCCGTACATACCTACACATACGCTACGGTCACAAGACGCAGGCCTCCTTACTGTCCCTAGAATTTCTAAGCAAACAGCTGGAGGTAGGGCTTTTTCCTATAGAGCTCAATTTTTATGGAATAGTCTGCCTATCCATGTGAGAGACGCAGACTCGGTCTCAACCTTTAAGTCTTTATTGAAGACTCATCTCTTCAGTAGGTCCTATGACTGAGTGTAGTCTGGCCCAGGAGTGTGAAGGTGAACGGAAAGGCACTGGAGCAACGAACCACCCTTGCTGTCTTTGCCTGGCCGGTTCCCCTCCACTGGGATTCTCTGCCTTTAATCCTATTACAGGGGCTGAGTCACTGGCTTACTGGTGCCGTGGCGGAGATCTTGTGGGCTATACTCGGCCTTGTCTCAGGATGGTAAGTTGGTGGTTGAAGATATCCCTCTAGTGGTGTGGGGGCTGTGCTTCGGCAGAGTGGGTGGGGTTATATCCTGCCTGTTTGGCCCTGTCCGGGGGTATCGTCGGACGGGGCCACAGTGTCTCCCGACCCCTCCTGACTCAGCCCCCAGTATTTTTACTACAGTAGTTTATGTGTCGGGGGGCTAGGGTCCGTCTGTTACATCTGGAGTATTTCTTCTCTTATCTGGTGTCCTGTGCGAATTTAAGTATGCTCTCTCTAATTATCCCTCTCTTTCTTTCTTTTTTCTTCTTCTCTCTCTCTCTCTCTCTCTCTCTCTCTCGGAGGACCTGAGCATTAGGACCATTCCTCAAGGCCTACCTGGCCTGATGACTCCTTGATGTCCCGAGTCCACCTGGCCATGCTGCTTCTCCAGTTTCAACTGTTCTGCCTGTTTTATGAACATTTTAAAATCTTGTCCATGTTCTGTTATAATCTGCACCCGGCACAGCCAGAAGAGGACTGGCCACCTCTCACAGCCTGGTTCCTCTCTAGGTTTCTTCCTAGGTTTTGGCCTTTCTAGGGAGTTTTTCCTAGCCACCGTGCTTTTACACCTGCATTGCTTGCTGTTTGGGGTTTTTGGCTGGGTTTCTGTACAGCACTCTGTGACATCAGCTGATGTAAGGGGGGCTTTATAAATACATTTGATTTGATTTGATTTAGTATAGAATTACATTCCTCCACAAATAAGTCCCACGTTAATCATGTAAATTGTCCAAACGGCATGAGAGCATCAAGATTAATTGATTTAGAATTTTGTTCCAGCGATACGTTTCTTTAAAACTAAAAGCAGATTTACCTAGCTCAGTAGAGACCCTAAGAACCTCAAGAGTTAATCAGTCCTGTGAACGGGTTAGGCACCTCAGGTTTCTATACTTCAACATCAAAGTTGAAGTAATGCAGAGATCAAGGAGTAATGTAGAGATCTACGGGTCTTTAGAGAAGTCCAGCCAACCTTTTGATACGGGATGGAGTGATGAAAACTGTCACCTGTAACAAAACGAAGGCCACTGTGGCCAATGGCATCCAAAGGTTTAAGAGTAGTACCAGCTGCACGTTGATAAATAATATCACCGTTATCAAGAACATATAAAAAGGCTGACTGTATAATCTGCTTCCTACTGCTTAGAGAAAGGCACAATCTGTTTCTGTAGAAAAAGACAACTTTAAATCTTAGCTTCTTAACCAGCTTATCTATATGTTTTTTAATTCTTCGTGATCGGTGTCCCTTCTCCGGGACGGTTGAGCTAACGTAGGCTAATGCGATTAGCATGAGGTTGTCAGTAACAAGAACATTTCCCAGGACATAGACATATCGGCAGAAAGCTTAAATTCTTGTTAATCAAACAATTAACAGTAGCTATTACAGTGAAAGAATACCATGCTGTTGTTTGAGGAGAGAGCACAGTTTTGAAAATGAAAAGTTATTAATTAACAAATTAGGCACATTTGGGCAGCCTTGATACAACATTTTGAACAGAAATGCAATGGTTCATTAGATCAGTCTAAAACTTTGCACATACACTGCTGCCATCCTGTGGCCCAAATCTAAATTGCGCCTGGGCTGGAATAATACATTATGGCCTTTCTCTTGCATTTCAAAAATGATGGGGGGAAAAAAAATACAACAGAACAGATGTTTTTTTCTTTGTACTATATTTTACCAGATCTATTGTGTTATATTCTCCTACATTCCTTTCACACTTCCACAAAATAGTACCTTCCACCGCCGGCAGGTAGCCTAGTGGTTAGAGCTTTGGGCCAAATCGAATCGTCGAGCTGACTTGGTAAAAATCTATCATTCTGCTCTTGAACAAGGCAGTTAACCCACTGTTCCTAGGCCGTCATTGTAAATAAGAATTTGTTCTTAACTGACTTGCCAAGTTAAATAAAGGTTAAATAAAAATGTTTAAGAATATGCATATCTTTGCTTCAGGGCGTTAGCTACAGGCAGTTAGATTTGGGTCATTTTAGGCGTAAAAGAAAGGTCCGATCCTTAAGAGGTTTCAAATCCATATCAATCCAAATGCCTCAGTATTTATATGCTGGAACACGTTCGATTGGAGCACCATCTAATGTTCATCTGAAACATTCTTACGAGAGTTTAAAAACAACATATATTTAGTTTTGTCCATATTAAAGCACACGTTTTAAATAAGCAAGGATTCCTGCATAGCTATCAAATCTGACTGTAGTTTTGACACAGCCAGATCAATAGTCGGGGCAATAGCAGACACAATATTATCATCTGCATATAGATGAAGTTTAACATTTTTAACAGATTGACCAATGGTGTTTAGATAAACAGTGAAGAGAACAAGTCCCAAAATCGACCACTGTGGTACACCTTAATGTTCGTCAAGAAATTCAGACTTAACCCCATCAATCACGTTGGCCTGAGTTCTGTCACTAAGATAATCATGAAACCATGAACAGGCGTCAGAGCTCAGGCCTATCGAGGACAGCTTATTCCAATAACATAGCATGATCAAGACTATCAAAAGCTTTTGACAGGTCCACAAACAAACAGCACATTTTCATTGCAGTGTCTAAAGCACTGACAAGATCATTAAGGTCTAAAGTGGTATCTGTAATAGTGCTATCCCCAGTTCTAAACCCTGATTGGTTTACATTCTAAATACATTTCTCAGATACAATAGAGCAAAGTTGTTAACCAAGGATTCTAGAATCTTAGCTAGACAATGAAGCAATGCCCTTATGGAGTGGCAGCACGAGAGCTGATTTCCATACTTTTGGAATATTTCCCGATAACAATGTTTAACATATAAATGTGTGTTATTAAGCCAACAATGATAGGCACTGCACACTTAAGCAGACCGGGATCATTTTATAAAGGGAGCATGACTATCCACAATAGTATTGACGACATCTGCAAAAAGACTCAAAGCAAAATCAGGTTCAGGGATAGCTGAAATAGTTTTTATTTATTTAACCTTTGTTTATCTAGGCAAGTCCGTTAAGAACAAATTCTGATTTACAAAGACGGCCTAGGAACAGTCTCCTTATAGTGCTGTTCACCACTGTAGTCTATTTTTGTTCATAAACGTTTTAAATTCCTGGCTGTCATAGTCACTAAAATAAAGCTTGTGTAAAAAAGCCTGTTAACTGAATTTATTTAAGCTCCTCCTTGTGATCAAATCAAAAATCAAATCAAACTTTATTTGTCACATGCGCCGAATACAACAAGGATAGACCTTACATTGAAATGCTTACTTACAAGGACATAGATAACACTTAGACAGGATGGGAGGTATTACAACAGTACATAGAGAACACTTAGACAGGATGGGAGGTATTACAACAGTACATAGAGAACACTTAGACAGGATGGGAGGTATTACAACAGTACATAGAGAACACTTAGACAGGATGGGAGGTATTACAACAGTACATAGAGAACACTTAGACAGGATGGGAGGCATTACAACAGTACATAGAGAACACTTAGACAGGATGGGAGGTATTACAACAGTACATAGAGAACACTTAGACAGGATGGGAGGTATTAGAACAGTACATAGAGAACACTTAGACAGGATGGGAGGCATTACAACAGTACATAGAGAACACTTAGACAGGATGGGAGGTATTACAACAGTACATAGAGAACACTTAGACAGGATGGGAGGTATTACAACAGTACATAGATAACACTTAGACAGGATGGGAGGCATTACAACAGTACAACAGCGTGAAGATAACACACTCTAAGACATTACAGCGTATCCTGGATAGGTCCCACTCCAAGACATTACAGCGTATACTAGATAGGTCCCACTCCAAGACATTACAGCGTATCCTGGATAGGTCCTACTCTAAGACATTACAGTGTATCCTGGATAGGTCCTACTCTAAGACATTACAGTGTATCCTGGATAGGTCCCACTCCAAGACATTACAGTGTATCCTGGATAGGTCCCACTCCAAGACATTACAGCGTATACTAGATAGGTCCCACTCCAAGACATTACAGCGTATCCTGGATAGGTCCTACTCTAAGACATTACAGTGTATCCTGGATAGGTCCTACTCTAAGACATTACAGTGTATCCTGGATAGGTCCCACTCCAAGACATTACAGTGTATCCTGGATAGGTCCCACTCTAAGACATTACAGCGTATCCTGGATAGGTCCCACTCTAAGTGAATGGAATGAACGACTGAACAACAGCTATTCGTATCTGAAAAGGTCCCTGTCAGACTAACTAGCAGGATGACAGATGACAGCAATGAAGCTGTAACATGGCATCTACTCTTCCCTCTGGGTGAGTCCCAAAATGGCCCTCTATTCCCTACATAGTGTACATAGGGGCCTGGTAAAAAGTAGTGTATTATATAGGGAATAGGGTGCATACTCATTGGAGTGTTACACATTAGGGATGACTGAACATGATTTATTACAGAGTAGTTCATAAACATCTTTTCTAAATGAATAATAGTAATGAATGTAATGTCATCCTGTCAGAGTGTGGAACATAGATAACATGGACGTATAGCAGAACACTAGCCTGGGCCCCTGGTCTGTTAAGCTTGTCTTGCCCATCTCAGTGGCAGTGTACATTCTGCTAGGGCACCGTCTGCTGCGGGTATAGCCTAACTAAACTAACTATAGCCTATTGCTGCACTTATAATGTGAAGATGTTAGAGTTTCTCAACATTTTAAGCTAAATGTTCCCGAACGCTTTTAGAAGTTTGTTTTCTAGAAAGTGGTTGTCGTCCCACAACGGTCCCAGAGTCTATTTGGAATATTCAAGCTGACCAATAGATTACTTAGGCTAACTGAACCTGTGTACTATGGGGATAGTAGATTGACATAGGCTAAGTGCTTGTTCTGTTCGTTACTCATCTTGTTGGATGAAAAGTAGATCTTCAATGCGCGCCTTGGAATTCGTTAAGAATTGCTTTTCACTAGTGTTGATGTGTCTGTCTTCACTAATAACCTACTTTGGAGCTGGGAAGTCTGAGAATGACCCAATCACTTGACGAGGATTGCTTAATAGGAATTGCGATATACAGTTGAAGTCGGTTTACATACACTTAGGTTGGAATTGTTAAAACTCGTCTTTTCAACCACTCCACAAATCTTGTTAACAAACTATAGTTTTGACAAGTCGGTTAGGACATCTACTTTGTGCATGACACAAGTAATTTTTCCAACAATTGTTTACAGACAGATTATTTCACATATAATTCACCGTATCACAATTCCAGTGGGTCAGAAGTTTACATACACTAAGTTGACTGTCATGGCTTTAGAAGCTTCTGATAGGCTAATTGACATAATTTGAGTCAATTGGAGGTGTACCTGTGGATGTATTTCAAGGCCTACCATCAAACTCAGTGCCTCTTTGCTTGACATCATGGAAAAATCAAAAGAAATCAGCCAAGACCTCAGAAAAGAAATTCTAGACCTCCACAAGTCTGGTTCATCCTTGGGAGCAATTTCCAAACGCCTGAAGGTACCACGTTCATCTGTACAAACAATAGTGCGCAAGTATAAACACCATGGGACCACGCAGCCGTCATACCACTCAGGAAGGAGATGCGTTCTCTCTCCTAGAGATGAACGTACTTTGGTGCGAAAGGTGCAAATCAACCCCAGAACAACAGCAAAGGACCTTGTGAAGATGCTGGAGGAAACAGGTACAAAAGTATCTATATCCACAGTAAAACGAGTCCTATATCGACATAACCTGAAAGGCCGCTCAGCAAGGAAGAAGCCACTGCTCCAAAATGGCTTAAGGACAACAAAGTCAAGGTATTGGAGGGGCCAACACAAAGCTCTGATCTCAATCCTTTAGAAAATTTGTGGGCAGAACTGAAAAAGTGTGTGCGAGCAAAGAGGCCTACAAACCTGACTCAGTTACACCAGCTCTGTCAGGAGGAATGGGCCAAAATTCATCCAACTTATTGTGGGAAGCTTGTGGAAGGCTACCCGAAACGTTTGACCCAAGTCAAACAATTTAATGGCAATCCTACCAAATACTAATTGAGTGTATGTAAACTTCTGACCCACTGGGAATGTGATGAAAGAAATAAAAGCTGAAACAAACCATTCTCTCTACTATTATTCTGACATTTCACATTCTTAAAATAAAGTGGTGATTCTAATTGACCTAAGACAGGGAATTTTTACTAGGATTAAATGTCAGGAATTGTGAAAAACTGAGTTTAAATGTATTTGGCTAAAGGTGTATGTAAACTTCAGACTTCAACTGTATGAGACAGCCATGTGAGGGAGAGGTGACTTCGGAGCACGGTGATTGGCAGCCTTGAGAAGGTCATTTTACTTATTATATTCAGCCCAAGGGCATAACGGCCACACAAGGGGGCATCCACAGCCATGGTCGCCGGGAAATTCAAGGCCTGAACAGCAAGTTCCACTCACCAGATGAGGCTCATTTGCCTTTCAACAAGAAGTTCAGTTTCAGTCTTGAAAAGGGAGAAGTTAACAAATTAGCAACATTTCCTTCTCTCCCTCTCTCTTTCTTCGTGGGTTGTGGAGAGAACGAACCAATGTCATTCAGCGGGGTGGTAGCTTGTCTGTTGAGCCATGGGATATGTTCAGCGAGAAAGGAATGGAGGGAGGGAGAGGGACAGGGAGAGAGGATATTTCTGGGTGAGTGTGAGTAAGCCTAGGCATTTAGCCAAGCATTCCAGAGAGAGGGAAGGAGTGAGAGAGAGAGGCCAGGCTGGTGGTGACGACTGGGGGTTGGGTGTCAGGGATAGCAGGCAGTCTGACAGCATTCCCCTATTAACATAGATACATCCTGAAGAAGAATGTATCAGAGGCTTGCTGGGAATGTCAGGTGTCAGCACTGGTAAAAGGACAGGAGAGGAGAACCACGGGGTCAGAGCTAGTTATAATACTGCTGTACACAATGTGGTGGGTGGGGAGGAGAGGAGAGGAGAGGAAAGGGGAGGAGAGAGGAGAGGAGAGGGGAGTGAGAGAGCAGGGGAGTGCCATGAAAGGCTGGTCATGGCTCTCATCAACACCATCATCCCAGACACCCTGGACCCACTCCAATTCGCATACCGCCCCAACAGATCCACAGATGATGCAGTCTCTATTGCACTCCACACTGCCCTTTCCCACCTGGACAAAAGGAGCACCTATGTGAGAATGTTATTCATTGACTACAGCTCAGCCTTCAACGCCATTGTGCCCTCAAAGCTCATCACTAAGCTAAGGACCCTGGGACTAAACACCTCCCTCTGCAACTGGATCCTGGACTTCCTGACAGCCTCCCCATGCTGACCCTAAACATGGAGGGGGGGTGCATGCTTAGTCCCCTCCTGTACTTCCTGTTCACCCACGACTGCGTGGCCACACACAACTCCAACACCATCATTAAACTTGCTGGCAAACAGACAAGGCAGGTTTACTGTTAACACATACCATCATCCCCAGGGTGGTTTAATGTTAACACATACCATCATCCCCAGGGTGGTTTAATGTTAACACATACCATCATCTCCAGGGTGGTTTACTGTTAACACATACCATCATCCCCAGGGTGGTTTAATGTTAACACGTACCATCATCTCCAGGGTGGTTTACTGTTAACACGTACCATCATCCCCAGGGTGGTTTACTGTTAACACATACCATCATCCCCAGGGTGGTTTACTGTTAACACATACCATCATCCCCAGGGTGGTTTACTGTTAACACATACCATCATCCCCAGGGTGGTTTACTGTTAACACATACCATCATCCCCAGGGTGGTTTACTGTTAACATATACCATCATCCCAGGGTGGTTTACTGTTAACACATACCATCATCTCCAGGGTGGTTTACTGTTAACACATACCATCATCCCCAGGGTGGTTTACTGTTAACACATACCATCATCCCCAGGGTGGTTTACTGTTAACACATACCATCATCTCCAGGGTGGTTTACTGTTAACACATACCATCATCTCCAGGGTGGTGTACTGTTAACACATACCATCACCTCCAGGGTGGTTTACTGTTAACACATACCATCATCCCCAGGGTGGTTTACTGTTAACACATACCATCATCTCCAGGGTGGTGTACTGTTAACACATACCATCATCTCCAGGGTGGTTTACTGTTAACACATACCATCACCTCCAGGGTGGTTTACTGTTAACACATACCATCATCCCCAGGGTGGTTTACTGTTAACACATACCATCATCCCCAGGGTGGTTTACTGTTAACACATACCATCATCTCCAGGGTGGTTTACTGTTAACACATACCATCATCCCCAGGGTGGTTTACTGTTAACACATACCATCATCTCCAGGGTGGTGTACTGTTAACACATACCATCACCTCCAGGGTGGTTTACTGTTAACACACACCATCATCTCCAGGGTGGTTTACTGTTAACACATACCATCACCTCCAGGGTGGTTTACTGTTAACACATACCATCATCTCCAGGGTGGTGTACTGTTAACACATACCATCACCTCCAGGGTGGTTTACTGTTAACACACACCATCATCTCCAGGGTGGTTTACTGTTAACACATACCATCATCCCCAGGGTGGTGTACTGTTAACCAGGCAAGCTATTGACAACACATTCTCTTTCACAAAAACAACCAGACAGAAACACTACTGACATATCCAATATCTAAAAACTCAATAACAAGTAAAAGTGGAAACATCCCTGCATTTTTGTTATGGCCTGTTGCCACGCAGCCAAATGATCCAGACATTTCTCTTTCAGGCAATTGACATGAGACTGTTGGAAACACACAGACTGGTCTGATGAAGGGATGAGGTGAAAGAGAAGAGACGCGTAACTCAGAGAGTTTCCTCCTTTCAGACTTGTGAAACCCCATACCTGGTTTGCTTTACTACTGACCCCTGGCTTTGAATGGTTAGTCACTCACTTAGGGAGAATAATATTTTGTAGCCCAAGTCTTTTCTCTGGAACAGTGTTCAGAAGATGTATTTACAGCCACAGGCATTCAACTCAAAGCCCAACGTAATTGAAGACGTTACTGTAACGCCCAGGCCTGAGATGACAGGCTGGAGCGTGTTGGTTTCGTTTTGGTGTAGGGTTTGTGTGTTCTAGGGTGTCTATTTCTATGTTGGGATAATGGTTCCCAATTAGAGGCAGCTGAGTCTCGTTGTCTCTAATTGGGAACCATATATATGTTTGGGAGTTGCACTTTAGTTTCGTGGGTTATTGTTTATGTTATGATTATTGTACTACGGCAGGTTCTTGTCTTTCGTGTGTAGTTTAGGTTCTGCCATTTATGTTTAGTTAGGTTTCGCCAGTCGTGGTTAGTTAGGTTTCGCCAGTCGTGGTTAGTTAGGTTTCGCCAGTCGTGGTTAGGTTTAGATCTTTGTGTTGAGTTTAGTATTTAGCGTTAGGGCTTACGTCTTGTTCTTCGTTTATTGTTTTGTTCTGTCCCGTCCGTCAATAAATATGTATTCTGGCTACATCGCTGCGTCTTGGTCTGTCCCGAGAGAAGATATTCATGACAGTTACGTCATGATGTTGTTCATCAGTGAAACACCAAAACACACACACCCAGGCTTTTACCTGCCTTGTTGATGTAGGAAGACACCCAGGCTTTTACCTGCCTTGTTGATGTGGGAAGACACCCAGGCTTTTACCTGCCTTGTTGATGTGGGGAGACGTGCAGGTTTTAACCTGCCTTGTTGATGTGGGAAGACGTGCAGGCTTTGACCTGCCTTGTTGATGTGGGAAGACACCCAGGCTTTTACCTGCCTTGATGATGTGGGGAGACACCCAGGCTTTTACCTGCCTTGTTGATGTGGGGAGACACCCAGGCTTTTACCTGCCTTGTTGATGTGGGAAGACGTGCAGGCTTTGACCTGCCTTGTTGATGTGGGAAGACACCCAGGCTTTGACCTGCCTTGTTGATGTGGGAAGACACCCAGGCTTTTACCTGCCTTGTTGATGTGGGAAGACACCCAGGCTTTTACCTGCCTTGTTGATGTGGGAAGACGTGCAGGCTTTGACCTGCCTTGTTGATGTGGGAAGACACCCAGGCTTTTACCTGCCTTGTTGATGTGGGGAGACGTGCAGGTTTTAACCTGCCTTGTTGATGTGGGAAGACACCCAGGCTTTTACCTGCCTTGTTGATGTGGGAAGACACCCAGGCTTTTACCTGCCTTGTTGATGTGGGAAGACACCCAGGCTTTTACCTGCCTTGTTAATGTGGGAAGACACCCAGGCTTTTACCTGCCTTGTTGATGTGGGGAGACACCCAGGCTTTTACCTGCCTTGTTGATGTGGGGAGACACCCAGGCTTTTACCTGCCTTGTTGATGTGGGGAGACACCCAGGCTTTTACCTGCCTTGTTGATGTGGGGAGACACCGAGGCTTTTAGTCAAAGTCAAAGTCACCAGTCAAAGTCACCATTATTAGTCAGTTGTACAACCAAATGCCTTCAACCGAAATGTGTCTTCCGCATTTAACCCAACCCCTCTGAATCAGAGAGGTGCGGGGCTGCCTTTTAATCGACATCCACGCCTTCGCGCCGGGAACAGTGGGTTAACTGCCTTGTTCAGGGCAGAACGACAGATTTTTTACCTTGTCAGCTCGGGATTTGAACTTGCAGCCCTCCGGTTACAAGTCCAACGCTCTAACCACTAGGCTACCTGCCGCCAAAAATAAGTGTTTAAAGTCAAAGTCACCATTATTAGTCAGTTGTACAACCGAATGCCTTCAACCGAAATGTGTCTTCCGTGATTTAACCCAACCCTCTGAATCAGAGAGGTGCGGGGGCTGCCTTAATCGACATCCACGCCTTCGCGCCCGGGAACAGTGGGTTAACTGCCTTGTTCAGGGCAGAACGACAGATTTTTACCTTGTCAGCTCGGTGATTCGAACTTGCAACCCTCCGGTTACAAGTCCAACGCTCTAACCACTAGGCTACCTGCCTTGTTGATGTAGGGAGACGTGCAGGTTTTAACCTGCCTTGTTAATGTGGGAAGACACCCAGGCTTTTACCTGCCTTGTTGATGTGGGGAGACGTGCAGGTTTTAACCTGCCTTGTTGATGTGGGAAGACGTGCAGGCTTTGACCTGCCTTGTTGATGTGGGAAGACGTGCAGGCTTTGACCTGCCTTGTTGATGTGGGAAGACACCCAGGCTTTTACCTGCCTTGTTGATGTGGGAAGACACCCAGGCTTTTACCTGCCTTGTTGATGTGGGAAGACACCCAGGCTTTTACCTGCCTTGTTGATGTGGGAAGACGTGCAGGCTTTGACCTGCCTTGTTGATGTGGGAAGACACCCAGGCTTTTACCTGCCTTGTTGATGTGGGAATACACCCAGGCTTTTACCTGCCTTGTTGATGTGGGAAGACACCCAGGCTTTTACCTGCCTTGTTGATGTGGGAAGACACCCAGGCTTTTACCTGCCTTGTTGATGTGGGAAGACACCCAGGCTTTTACCTGCCTTGTTGATGTGGGAAGACACCCAGGCATTTACCTGCCTTGTTGATGTGGGAAGACGTGCAGGCTTTGACCTGCCTTGTTGATGTGGGAAGACACCCAGGCTTTTACCTGCCTTGTTGATGTGGGAAGACGTGCAGGCTTTGACCTGCCTTGTTGATGTGGGAAGACACCCAGGCTTTTACCTGCCTTGTTGATGTGGGAAGACACCCAGGCTTTTACCTGCCTTGTTGATGTGGGAAGACGTGCAGGCTTTGACCTGCCTTGTTGATGTGGGAAGACACCCAGGCTTTTACCTGCCTTGTTGATGTGGGAAGACACCCAGGCTTTGACCTGCCTTGTTGATGTGGGAAGACACCCAGGCTTTTACCTGCCTTGTTGATGTGGGAAGACACCCAGGCTTTTACCTGCCTTGTTGATGTGGGAATACACCCAGGCTTTTACCTGCCTTGTTGATGTGGGAAGACACCCAGGCTTTTACCTGCCTTGTTGATGTGGGAAGACACCCAGGCTTTTACCTGCCTTGTTGATGTGGGAAGACACCCAGGCTTTTACCTGCCTTGTTGATGTGGGAAGACGTGCAGGCTTTGACCTGTGCTGGTTCTGTCCTGCTCTGGCTGTTTTTAATGGGTTTTGTTATTCCTAAGCCACTAGTAATGATGGCTTTCATTGTATATGTGTTGGGAGCTGGAGACAACAACGTGTCGCTTTGTAAGGCTGATGTGTGTGTGTGTTTGTGCATGTGGATGGAAACTCCATACACAGACACCACACAGACACCACACAGACACCAGAAACCCGTGGTGTAGTGGTGCCTGGAGAAGTGGGTATACTCCAGTTTGGCCAAACATTTCCCAAACAGTCCGCCCGGCGAAGGGAAGGCCCCTTGTGCGAAACATTCTATGAGAAACAGTGATATACACTGTGAGTGACCTAAAACGATTAATCCAATTCACAGGCCAACCCAAGCTGTACTGTGCTGTAGGCTAATAGTAGGCCTACTATTGAAACAGATAAATGAGGCTGTCAGATGAGTCAGATTATTGTTTTTTGATCTGTCACACTTCTTCCAACAAAAACCAAAACAACAGGATGTGATGTAGGTCCATACCACATGAGGAAATCTAAGAATGTTTTTGTTTGTGTTCTTACCTTTTTCTTTAAAGTGCACAGACAACTAGCCCTGTTGTTTGGTTAATTACATTCCGGGGTCGGTGTCCCTCCACCGGGACGTTTGAGCTAACGTGCGCTAATGTGATTAGCATGAAGTTGTCATGACGTTGGCCTGTTGGTGAGGTTTATGACCCCCATAAATACCCCCTTTTTCTCTCTCTCTACTCTACTCTATAGAGGGACTATTGAAAATCCCTTTGTTAACATGAAGAGAGTATGGTAATGTCCAAAGGGTGGGGAAAGGAACCATATTTCGGTAATCCAACCAGCTGAAAAGATGCGTTGGTACTCAGGGAATATGATGTCAGAACAGTTGGTGTCTGAGACATTATTACTAAGGACAGGATGACATAAACTGTATCTTGGAAAGTCTACACATTCTAGGTATCAGATTCACATTGACTTGTTGTGCAGTTTAAATGTTTAAATATGAAACTATTTGTGGAAAGATGAAATGTAATTTTAGCTCCTAAATAAGATAATTGGTTTTCATGAGTGAACTATGCTCAACTCAGTGGCCCTGCCCTAGTGAACAGACATTTGCTGTAAACTATGAAACACGCCTCTCTCTCCCTGATTATAGAAGCCCCTTAAAAAATTATAACTTTCTGTTCTGAGGACGCGAGGCCTGCAGCCTCTGCGTTAAAAGGGCTAATAATTTTGTAACGAAATTAGCATCGAATTTCAGAGTGGAGGTGACGATCGACACGCCGAAATGAGGAATTTCGACTATACCAGCCAGAATATAGCACAAGCTTAAAAGTATGGCAACTTGGTATGAACTTTGAACTCTCATTCACTCCAGAAGTGATACCTCCTAGCCGCTGCAAACGTGGGCTAGGAAAGAACGGACAACCTCTTCAGAAAGACCGGGTACTACAACGTATCCTTTTTACCACACGAAAGCGGTACTACAACGTATTCGTTCTAACACCAGAGACATTCGACAAGGGACAAGAGATCTCTCCTGATCAACACAGCCTTCCATCTACAACCAACCTATCGAGGCGCAGCTCAGAGTAAACATGTCTTGCATTTTCCTTTTCCAAATGGGCGGTTATTTAGAATGCATCAGATTCTGTATTTACGATAGCATAGCTTCATAAGGTCCGATAGAGACCAAATCCCTTTGTTCTCCAGTCTTCCCACCCTTTCATTCAAGCCAACCCCCTTCTTTGTGTAACAAGCCGTCATATCGGTTCCGTCCACCAGGGACGTTCTTCATGTATGACATAATTAGTAATCAATGTATGATCCATCCTGTGTATATGTAATTCTGTGTGATTATTTAGGTATTTAGTAAATAAATAATTAAACCAAATTTTGTATTGCTGATTCAACTTGTTAGCCAGGGTTCGTGAAGATGTTCAGATGAGACTGAAATAATGTGATGATTATTGATTGACTGCCATTGATGTAAAAGATGACTAGGTCTTTAAGAGTTTATTCGGAAGATAACAGCTCTATAAACATTATTTCGTGGTGCCCCGACTTTCTAGTTAATTAATATTAGATGATTGGTTAATCAGGTAATATTAATTACAGAGAAATTATTTTATAGAATACATTGTCATATCACTTAACAACAGTAAATCATGTTTGTACTCACACAAAGCTGAGACTCCCCTCTCTTTAACAACAGTAAATCATGTTTGTACTCACACAAAGCTGAGACTCTCCTCTCTTTAACAACAGTAAATCATGTTAATACTCACACAAAGCTGAGACTCTCCTCTCTTTAACAACAGTAAATCATGTTAATACTCACACAAAGCTGAGACTCCCCTCTCTTTAACAACAGTAAATCATGTTAATACTCACACAAAGCTGAGACTCCCTCTCTTTAACAACAGTAAATCATGTTAATACTCACACAAAGCTGAGACTCCTCTCTTTAACAACAGTAAATCATGTTAATACTCACACAAAGCTGAGACTCCCCTCTCTTTAACAACAGTAAATCATGTTAATACTCACACAAAGCTGAGACTCCCCTCTCTTTAACAACAGTAACATTGGTTGTTTTTATAAACTGTTTAACCTGCAATTACATTTTGAAATCTTGCTCAACAGTCATATGCTTGCAGTTTCAGAATTCATCTCCCCCTTCACTCCATGGCCTTGTTGAGTATGAAAACCCTGCCAAACTCCAGCAACCTTCAACTTGTTCTTTTGAATGATATAACAGAGGAAGGTGGCCTAGTGGTTAAGTGCCTTGGGCCAGTAACCGGAAGGTCGCTGATTCGAATCCTCGAGCCTGCTAGGTGAAAAATCAAACGACGTGACCTTGAACAAGGCACTTGACCCTAATAGTTCCTGTAAGAGAGTTGGGAAAAAGGACAAGGGGGGTTTCCTAGACACAGAGAAAGCAACACGATTAGACAACCAAACTCCCTGGGCTGAGCTTGTTTATGTAGGTTTCCATTGTGTAGTCCTGCCATATTCAACTGTTCCTTTATTCATTCCAGTGAATCGTTTTGGATTGAAACAGTCTAGGTAGCCTAGTCAGGACAAGTTTGAATAAACCAAATTTGATCCCATTCACATTTTCTCACAAACAAATAGGCTATTAATATGCATTACCGATTTGTTTACCGTGGCCCGAGGGACAGGGGCATAGTAGACAAGACTATGTAGCTGCTGTTGTTAGTAGTTTACAGTTGATCAGACTGAAAAACAGTCTAATTTCAATCCAGCACGTCAGATCACTAGTGTCTATGTAACGCAGACGCTGGGAGTCAGGAAGCAAGTACAGGGGTTGAATGCAATAATAAATAGAACAATACAAAACAAGAGTAGCGTCTGGACATGAGAAACGCAGCTAATACTGCCTGGGGACAGAAGCAAAGGGAGGGACAGATACAGGGGAGGTAATCATAGTGATGTAGTCCAGGTGAGTCTCATGAGGCGCAGGTGTGCGTAACGATGGTAACTGGCGACAGGGGGAGTGGGAGTAGACGTGACAGGCTGCTACATTTATGGAAGAGGTTTTGTTTGTGTGAGTTGGGAGTGATGTGTTATCATGTGATGTGATGTGTTATGATGTGATGTGTTATGATGTGATGTGATGTTTTATGATGTGTTATCATGTGATGTGTTGTGATATGGTATGATGTGTTATCATGTGATGTGATGTGTTATCATGTGATGTGATAAGAGGTGTTATCATGTGATGTGATGTGTTATCATGTGATGTGGTGTGTTATGATGTGATGTGATGTTTTATTATGTGTTATCATGTGATGTGATGTGTTATCATGTGATATGATGTTTTATGATGTGTTATGATGTGATGTGTTATCATGTGATGTGATGTGTTATCATGTGATGTGATGTGATGTGTTTCTGTACAGCACTCTGAGACATCAGCTGATGTAAGGGGGGCTTTATAAATAAATTTGATTTGATTTGATGTGTTATCATGTGATGTGATGTGATGTTTTATGATGTGTTTTGATGTGATGTGTTATCATTTGATGTGATGTGATGTGTTATGATATGGTATGATGTGTTATCATGTGATGTGATGTGTTATCATGTGATGTGATGTGATGTGTTATCATGTGATGTGATGTGTTATCATGTGATGTGATGCGATGTGTTATCATGTGATGTGATGTGATGTGTTATCATGTGATGTGATGTGTTATCATGTGATGTGATGTGTTATCATGTGATGTGATGTGATGTGTTATCATGTGATGTTATGTGTTATCATGTGATGTGATGTGTTATCATGTGATGTGTTATCATGTGATGTGATGTGTTATGTTGTGATGTGATGTGTTATGTTGTGATGTGTTATGATGTGATGTGATGTTTTATGATGTGTTTTGATGTGATGTGTTATCATGTGATGTGATGTGTTATGATATGGTATGATGTGATGTGTTATCATGTGATGTGATGTGATGTGGTATCATGTGATGTGATGTGTTATCATGTGATGTGATGTGTTATCATGTGATGTGATGCGATGTGTTATCATGTGATGTGATGTGTTATCATGTGATGTGATGTGTTATCATGTGATGTGATGTGATGTGTTATCATGTGATGTGATGTGATGGGTTATCATGTGATGTGATGTGATGTGTTATCATGTGATGTGATGTGTTATCATGTGATGTGATGTGTTATCATGTGATGTGATGTGTTATCATGTGATGTGATGTGATGTGTTACCATGTGATGTGTTATCATGTGATGTGATGTGTTATGTTGTGATGTGATGTGTTATGATGTGATGTGATGTTTTATGATGTGTTTTGATGTGATGTGTTATCATGTGATGTGATGTGTTATGATATGGTATGATGTGATGTGTTATCATGTGATGTGATGTTATGTGATGTGTTATCATGTGATGTGATGTGATGTGTTATCATGTGATGTGATGTGTTATGTTGTGATGTGTTATCATGTGATGTTTTGTGATGTGTTATGTTGTGATGTGTTATGATGTGATGTGTTATTATGTGTTATGTTGTGATGTTTTATGTTGTGATGTGTTGTGATGTGTTATGTTGTGATGTGTTATGATGTGATGTGTTATTATGTGTTATGTTGTGATGTGTTATGTTGTGATGTGTTGTGATGTGTAATGTTGTGATGTGTTATGTTGTGATGTGTTGTGATGTGTTATGTTGTGATGTGTTGTGATGTGTTATGTTGTGATGTGTTATGTTGTGATGTGTTGTGATGTGTTATGTTGTGATGTGTTATGTTGTGATGTGATGTGTTATGTTGTGTTGTGATGTGTTGTGATGTGTTATGTTGTGATGTGTTATGATGTGATGTGTTATGATGTGATGTGTTATCATGTGATGTGTTGTGATGTGATGTGTTATCATGTGATGTGTTGTGATGTGATGTGTTATCATGTGATGTGATGTGATGTGTTATCATGTTTTGTGATGTGATGTGTTATCATGTGATGTGATGTGTTATCATGTGATGTGATGTGTTATGTTGTGATGTGTTATCATGTGATGTGTTGTGATGTGTTATGTTGTGATGTGTTATGATGTGATGTGTTATTATGTGTTATGTTGTGATGTGTTATGTTGTGATGTGATGTGTTATGTTGTGACGTGTTATGATGTGATGTGTTATGATGTGATGTGTTATCATGTGATGTGTTATGATGTGATGTGTTATGATGTGATGTGTTATGATGTGATGTGTTATCATGTGATGTGTTGTGATGTGATGTGTTATCATGTGATGTGTTGTGATGTGATGTGTTATCATGTGATGTGATGTGATGTGTTATCATGTTTTGTGATGTGATGTGTTATCATGTGATGTGATGTGTTATCATGTGATGTGATGTGTTATGTTGTGATGTGTTATCATGTGATGTGTTGTGATGTGTTATGTTGTGATGTGTTATGATGTGATGTGTTATTATGTGTTATGTTGTGATGTGTTATGTTGTGATGTGATGTGTTATGTTGTGATGTGATGTGTTGTGATGTGTTATGTTGTGACGTGTTATGATGTGATGTGTTATGATGTGATGTGTTATCATGTGATGTGTTATGATGTGATGTGATGTGTTGTGATGTGTTATGTTGTGATGTGTTGTGATGTGTTATGTTGTGATGTGTTATGATGTGTTGTGATGTGTTGTGATGTGTTATGATGTGATGTGTTGTGATGTGTTATGATGTGATGTGTTGTGATGTGTTGTGATGTGTTGTGATGTGTTATGATGTGATGTGCTAAATAAATCATGGAAAGATGAGACCGTGCTTTGAGCTTTGCGGGTTGTGCCCGACCAGCGATATCCGTGAATCTGCTTTGTCAAGACAGATCAAGACCCTGCACAGGTGTGAAGGACAGAGAAATTGTGAGAGTTGAGAAACCATGAGGCAGAATGCTCTAAAGAACTAAACTTTGCATCAACATATTTTATTAAACTAAATCAACAGTGTTGTGCTGTTAACCCTAATATATTTATATGGTTTCTTAATGTGTTTGAGCCAATTGGTTGTGTTGTGACAAGGTAGGGGTGGTATACAGAAGATAGCCCTATTTAGTAAAATACCAATTCCATATTATGGCAAGAACAGCTCAAATAAGAAAAGAGAAACGACAGTCCATCATTACTTTAAGACATGAAGGTCAGTCAATACGGAACATTTCAAAAACGTTGAATGTTTCTTCAAGTGGAGTCGCAAAGACCATCAAGCACTATGATGAAACTGGCTCTCATGAGGACCACCACAGGAAAGGAAGACCCAGAGTTACCTCTGCTGCAGAGGATAAGTTCATTAGAGTTACCAGCCTCAGAAATTGCAGCACCAAATAAATGCTTCACAGAGTTCAAGTAACAGACACATCTCAACATCAACTGTTCAGAGGAGACTGTGTGAATCAGGCCTTCATGGTCGAATTGTTGCAAAGAAACCACTACTAAAGGACACCAATAAGAAGAAGAGACTTGCTTGGGCCAAGAAACATGATCAATGGACATTATACTGGTGGAAATCTGTCCTGTGGTCTGATGAGTCCAAACGAAGCTGGTTGAGAGAAAGCCAAGAGTGTGCAAAGCTGTCATCAAGGTAAAGGGTGGCAATTTTGAAGAATCTCAATTATAAAATACACGGTTTTCATTACTACACGATTCCATTTGTGTTATTTCATAGTTTTGATGTTTTCACTATTATTCTACAATGTAGAAAATAGTAAAAATAAAGAAAAACCTTTAAATGTTGGTGTGCTAAAACGTTTGACTGGTACTGTATGTATTGCGTGTGTTGGGGGGGGGACTTTGTTGCTGTTGTTGTTCAGACTGACAGAACTCAACAATCAGACTACCAATAAGAGTCTTACAACTCTCTCTCTCTCTCTCTCTCTCTCTCTCTCTCTCTCTCTCTCTCTCTCTCTCTCTCTCTCTCTCTCTCTCTCTCTCTCTCTCTCTCTACCCCTCTCTCTCTACCTCTCTCTCTCTACCTCTCTCTCTCTCTCTCTCTCTCTCTCGTGTGGTTATCTAATTTTTTCCGAGCTTTACGGTTTGGCTGGATTTGACACATTTTTACAAGGGCATTTCAGAAACGATTCTCTTTCCCCTCTCTCTTGCTCTCTCACTCTCTCTCCTGCTCTCTCTCTACCCATACACCCCTCCCACCCCTCCTCCCTGATAATGCAGTAGGATTTACAATTAAGGCCTTGTGGCCCACATCGCAATACTCAAATTCAGACAAGGTCTCAGAAACCCAGAGCAATAGGAACTGAGGGAATAGGGTATTGGCTGGGGTGCTACAGCCAGCCTGAGGGAGTAGGGTATTGGCTGGGGATCTGCAGCCAGGCTGAGGGAGTAGGGTATTGGCTGGGGATCTGCAGCCAGCCTGAGGGAGTAGGGTATTGGCTGGGGATCTGCAGCCAGGCTGAGGGAGTACGGTATTGGCTGGGGATCTGCAGCCAGCCTGAGGGAGTAGGGTATTGGCTGGGGATCTGCAGCCAGGCTGAGGGAGTACGGTATTGGCTGGGGATCTGCAGCCAGCCTGAGGGAGTAGGGTATTGGCTGGGGATCTGCAGCCAGCCTGAGGGAGTAGGGTATTGGCTGGGGATCTGCAGCCAGGCTGAGGGAGTAGGGTATTGGCTGGGGATCTGCAGCCAGCCTGAGGGAGTAGGGTATTGGCTGGGGATCTGCAGCTGAGGGAGTAGGGTATTGGCTGGGGATCTGCAGCCAGCCTGAGGGAGTAGGGTATTGGCTGGGGATCTGCAGCCAGCCTGAGGGAGTAGGGTATTGGCTGGGGATCTGCAGCCAGGCTGAGGGAGTAGGGTATTGGCTGGGGTGCTGCAGCTAGGCTTTGGTGGTAGAGGCGGTGGAATTGCATTGCCTCACCTAGCTGCCGGAGGATCAAGGTTGTAACAAATGAAATGCTATAATTTATGGCACGGTGAGATATTTCAATGATGTCATTGCCTGCGTCCTAAATGGTAACCTATTCCCTATATGGGCTCTGGTCAAAAGTAGTGCACTATATGGGGAAATGGGTGCCATTTGGGACATCGTTTGAGACAGGGTCATAAAAGAATAGAACACCATGACTCAGCACTTTAGACCATTTAATTTCAGCTGAATGTAATGGAGGAGGAGTGGAGGAGGAGAGAGAGAAGAGGGGGAGGAGGAGAGAGAGAAGAGGGGAGGAGGGGAGGAGGAGAGAGAGAAGAGGAGGAGGGGAAGAGGAGAAGATTTAACTCACTCAGGATAATAGACACCATACATTCTGAGGATGTTGTCTGTCATTAGCAGCACCATATCACCAAGTAACGTTCTATGTTTAAATGTATTTGGCAAATATAGGGGACTCTGATTTACTCATTTCCAGCTAGAGAATCCTACAAACCGCAGGGCAGTGCCCTTTATCCCTGCAATCCTTAGGAGAGAGAGATAATGGGATGGAGGGAGAGGGGGGAGGGAGAGAGAGAGAAGGGAAAGGACAGACAGTCCTTAGGAAGGAGAAGGAGTGGATTTAGAGTCTGTCTCGGTCAAGGAAGGAGGGAGGGAGAGGAGGGAGAAAATGAGGGGAGAGGATGAGGGGGAGAGAGAGAGAGGGGGAGAAAATGAGGGGAGAGGGAGAGGGGGGAGGGAGAGAGAGGAGGCTGAAAATGAGGGGAGAGGGGGAGGGAGGGAGAAAATGAGGGGAGTGGAGAGGGAGAGGGGGAGAGAGGGAGAGGAGGGAGAAAATGAGGGAGAGGGTCAGGGAGAGGGGGAGGGAGGGAGGGAGAGGAGGGAGAAAATGAGGGGAGAGGGAGAGGGAGAGGGGGGAGAGAAGGAGAGGAGGGAGAAAATGAGGGGAGAGGGTGAGGGAGAGGGGGGAGGGAGAGACAGGAGGGAGAAAATGAGGGAGAGGGTGAGGGAGAGGGGGGAGGGAGAGAAGGAGAGGAGGGAGAAAATGAGGGGAGAGGGTGAGGGGGTGAAATTCCTTTGAAGTGGGCAGCGGCTGAGATATTAAATTATTGAGTTGTAATAGATGAAAGTTTCAGAAGCTCCTTTGACCATTTCCTCCCTGCCTTGTCACTTGGAGGCAGCAGAAGTTAGTCTGCACTATAAAGTAGAGGTTGATAAAGTGTGTGTGAGTCACTGCCTGTTTTTGTGAGTGTGTGGCTGGGCTAGGGAAACCATATATCAGCCTGCCACAGGAAGTTCAGTCGGGCACGCTTCCCTCTCCATCTCCCCCTCAATCTCTCCCTTTACCCCTACCCCTCTCCATCTTCCTCTTCTTCTCTCCCTCTCTTTCTGAATCATCACTCCGCTCTGCATTATGGGGTGATGCCCTCTTTTCCCCTCTCAGCTTTCAGGAATCCTCATGGCTCTGGCTGCCATGTTTTCTTAACAAAGAGACACAGACAGACTGACTCAGCTCCCATCCTATTCTCCACAACAAAGAGACACAGATAGACTGGCTCAGCTCCCTTCCTATTCTCCACAACAAAGAGACACAGACAGACTGACTCAGCTTCCTTCCTATTCTCCACAACAAAGAGACACAGACTGACTGACTAAGCTCCCTTCCTATTCTCCACAACAGAGACACAGACAGACTGACTCAGCTCCCTTCCTATTCTCCACAACAAAGAGACACAGACAGACTGACTCAGCTCCCTTCCTATTCTCCACAACAAAGAGACACAGACAGACTGACTCAGCTCCCATCCTATTCTCCACAACAAAGAGATACAGACAGACTGACTCAGCTCCCTTCCTATTCTCCACAACAAAGACACACAGACAGACTGACTCAGCTCCCTTCCTATTCTCCACAACAAAGAGTCACAGACAGACTGACTCAGCTCCCTTCCTATTCTCCACAACAAAGAGACACAGACAGACTGACTCAGCTCCCTTCCTATTCTCCACAACAAAGAGACACAGACAGACTGACTCAGCTCCCTTCCTATTCTCCACAACAAAGAGACACAGACAGACTGACTCAGCTCCCTTCCTATTCTCCACAACAAAGAGACACAGGCAGACTGACTCAGCTCCCTTCCTATTCTCCACAACAAAGAGACACAGACAGACTGACTCAGCTCCCTTCCTATTCTCCACAACAAAGAGACACAGACAGACTGACTCAGCTCCCTTCCTATTCTCCACAACAAGGAGACACAGACAGACTGACTCAGCTCCCTTCCTATTCTCCACAACAAAGAGACACAGACAGACTGACTCAGCTCCCTTCCTATTCTCCACAACAAAGAGACACAGACAGACTGACTCAGCTCCCTTCCTATTCTACACAACAAAGAGACACAGACAGACTGACTCAGCTCCCTTCCTATTCTCCACAACAAAGAGACACAGACAGATTGACTCAGCTCCCTTCCTATTCTCCACAACAAAGAGACACAGACAGACTGACTCAGCTCCCTTCCTATTCTCCACAACAAAGAGACACAGACAGACTGACTCAGCTCCCTTCCTATTCTCCACAACAAAGAGACACAGACAGACTGACTCAGCTCCTTCCTATTCTCCACAACAGAGACACAGACAGACTGACTCAGCTCCCTTCCTATTCTCCACAACAAAGAGACACAGACAGACTGACTCAGCTCCCTTCCTATTCTCCACAACAAAGAGACACAGACAGACTGACTCAGCTCCCTTCCTATTCTCCACAACAAAGAGACACAGACAGACTGACTCAGCTCCCTTCCTATTCTCCAAAACAAAGAGACACAGACAGACTGACTCAGCTCCCATCCTATTCTCCACAACAAAGAGACACAGATAGACTGGCTCAGCTCCCATCCTATTCTCCACAACAAAGAGACACAGACAGACTGACTCAGCTTCCTTCCTATTCTCCACAACAAAGAGACACAGACAGACTGACTCAGCTCCTTCCTATTCTCCACAACAGAGACACAGACAGACTGACTCCAGCTCCTTCCTATTCTCCACAACAAAGAGACACAGACAGACTGACTCAGCTCCCTTCCTATTCTCCACAACAAAGAGACACAGACAGACTGGCTCAGCTCCTCTCCTAGTCTCCACAACAAAGAGACACAGACAGACTGACTCAGCTCCCTTCCTATTCTCCACAACAAAGAGACACAGACAGACTGACTCAGCTCCCATCCTATTCTCCACAACAAAGAGACACAGACAGACTGACTCAGCTCCCTTCCTATTCTCCACAACAGAGACACAGACTGACTCAGCTCCCTTCCTATTCTCCACAACAAAGACACACAGACAGACTGACTCAGCTCCCTTCCTATTCTCCATAACAAAGAGACACAGACAGACTGACTCAGCTCCCTTCCTATTCTCCACAACAAAGAGACACAGACAGACTGACTCAGCTCCCTTCCTATTCTCCACAACAAAGACACACAGACAGACTGACTCAGCTCCCTTCCTATTCTCCACAACAAAGAGACACAGACAGACTGACTCAGCTCCCTTCCTATTCTCCACAACAAAGAGACACAGACAGACTGACTCAGCTCCCTTCCTATTCTCCACAACAAAGAGACACAGGCAGACTGACTCAGCTCCCTTCCTATTCTCCACAACAAAGAGACACAGACAGACTGACTCAGCTCCCTTCCTATTCTCCACAACAAAGAGACACAGACAGACTGACTCAGCTCCCTTCCTATTCTCCACAACAAAGAGACACAGACAGACTGACTCAGCTCCCTTCCTATTCTCCACAACAAAGAGACACAGACAGACTGACTCAGCTCCCTTCCTATTCTCCACAACAAAGAGACACAGACAGACTGACTCAGCTCCCTTCCTATTCTACACAACAAAGAGACACAGACAGACTGACTCAGCTCCCTTCCTATTCTCCACAACAAAGAGACACAGACAGACTGACTCAGCTCCCTTCCTATTCTCCACAACAGAGACACAGACAGACTGACTCAGCTCCCTTCCTATTCTCCACAACAAAGAGACACAGACAGACTCACTCAGCTCCCTTCCTATTCTCCATAACAAAGAGACACAGACAGACTGACTCAGCTCCCTTCCTATTCTCCACAACAAAGAGACACAGACAGACTGACTCAGCTCCCTTCCTATTCTCCAAAACAAAGAGACACAGACAGACTGACTCAGCTCCCATCCTATTCTCCACAACAAAGAGACACAGATAGACTGGCTCAGCTCCCTTCCTATTCTCCACAACAAAGAGACACAGACAGACTGACTCAGCTTCCTTCCTATTCTCCACAACAAAGAGACACAGACAGACTGACTCAGCTCCCTTCCTATTCTCCACAACAGAGACACAGACAGACTGACTCAGCTCCCTTCCTATTCTCCACAACAAAGAGACACAGACAGACTGGCTCAGCTCCTCTCCTAGTCTCCACAACAAAGAGACACAGACAGACTGACTCAGCTCCCTTCCTATTCTCCACAACAAAGAGACACAGACAGACTGACTCAGCTCCCATCCTATTCTCCACAACAAAGAGACACAGACAGACTGACTCAGCTCCCTTCCTATTCTCCACAACAGAGACACAGACAGACTGACTCAGCTCCCTTCCTATTCTCCACAACAAAGACACACAGACAGACTGACTCAGCTCCCTTCCTATTCTCCATAACAAAGAGACACAGACAGACTGACTCCAGCTCCTTCCTATTCTCCACAACAAAGAGACACAGACAGACTGACTCAGCTCCCTTCCTATTCTCCACAACAAAGACACACAGACAGACTGACTCAGCTCCCTTCCTATTCTCCACAACAAAGAGACACAGACAGACTGACTCAGCTCCCTTCCTATTCTCCACAACAAAGAGACACAGACAGACTGACTCAGCTCCCTTCCTATTCTCCACAACAAAGAGACACAGGCAGACTGACTCAGCTCCCTTCCTATTCTCCACAACAAAGAGACACAGACAGACTGACTCAGCTCCTTCCTATTCTCCACAACAAAGAGACACAGACAGACTGACTCAGCTCCCTTCCTATTCTCCACAACAAAGAGACACAGACAGACTGACTCAGCTCCCTTCCTATTCTCCACAACAAAGAGACACAGGCAGACTGACAAAGAGTTAATGTGTTGTGAGTCATAGAGAATGTGTTGTGAGTCATAGTGAATGGGTTGTGAGTCACAGTGAATGTGTTGTGAGTCACAGTGAATGGGTTGTGAATCCTAGTGAATGTCCTGAGGTATTGCTTTATGTCTTGTTGTAGTTGTGTAACACATGTGTCGCTCATGTCACCCCTGTGCACATTTCGTGTGAAGTTGCTTTATCAATTGGGGAGAAAATTTGATTGGTCTTGCCAGGAAGCTTCTCCTGAAGACAGGAGCTGTACCATCATTGACAGTGGATCAGGTGCTGACCATAGTGTACCAGACTTTGATCAGTCTGACACGGTGGCTGTAACTGTGGCTGTTTTGACTTGTGACCGGTGTATTTTCTATAACACCTGATAGTCACTACATGGGTGTTGTTCTTCCATCCCTAAGCCCCCTACGTTGAGTCGGAGAACCGCCAGAACAAAGCTGACACAAAGGAATGTTGTCCACCAAAGGAGTGTTCTGTATGTCTTTACTTTCCATCTCCTCTTTCACTACCATCAACTGTAATGATAGACATTTTAGAAAACTCAACACCTTCTCTGTCTGCACGGCTTCCCAGGCGACCACCGCAGCAGGAATGCTGTGATATAAAAGGCAGCTTTCCAGGTAACCACCGCAGCAGGAATGCTGTGATATAAAAGGCAGCTTCCCAGGTAACCACCGCAGCAGGAATGCTGTGATATGAAAGGCAGCTTCCCAGGTAACCACAGCAGCAGGAATGCTGTGATATGAAAGGCAGCTTCCCAGGTAACCACCGCAGCAGGAATGCTGTGATATAAAAGGCAGCTTCCCAGGTAACCACCACAGCAGGAATGCTGTGATATGAAAGGCAGCTTCCCAGGTAACCACCGCAGCAGGAATGCTGTGATATGAAAGGCAGCTTCCCAGGCGACCACCGCAGCAGGAATGCTGTGATATAAAAGGCAGCTTCCCATGCAACCAACACAGCCGGAATGCTGTGATATAAAAGGCAGCTTCCCAGGTGACCACCGCAGCAGGAATGCTGTGATATAAAAGGCAGCTTCCCAGGCGACCACCGCAGCAGGAATGCTGTGATATAAAAGGCAGCTTCCCAGGTGACCACCGCAGCAGGAATGCTGTGGTATAAAAAGAAGCTTCCCAGGCGAAGCTTCCCAGCTTCCCGGTTTAACTTCTTAGGGAGCGGCAGCAGAGGTGATGGTTTTGGAGAGTCTGGCGTGCCCAAAGTAAAATGCCTGCCACTCAGGCCCAGAAAATAGGATATGCACATAATTAGTACTATTGGATAGGAAACACTCTGAAGTTTCTAAATCCGTTAAGATAATGTCTGTGAGTATAACAGACCTGATATAGCAGGCGAAAACCAGAGGAAAATCCATCCGGATTTGCAGTTCTTTTTGTAGATGACCTTTTTCTCCAAGCTGCCTATTGCATACAATGTTATGTAGGACTGAGACTGCAGTACCTATGGCTCCCACTAGATGTCAACAGTCTTTATACAGAGTCTGGAAGGTCTAGCAGTAAGCAGAACAGATAGGAAGAGGAAGTAGTGAAGGGACCACTTTTGTTTACAACGTTTGACGGGCGCGTGATTGTGAGCGCGCCCCACTTTATTTTCCTTTCCTATTGTTCACGTTATCGTCCGGTTGAAATATTACAGTAAATATACATAAAAGGATACCTAAGGATACATTAAAAATTACGTTTGATTTGTTTGTAGAAAGTTTATAGGTATAATTCGGTTCAATGGGCGACTCAACGGTGGATTTTCTGATCATAACGCGCCAACCCAACAGAGATTTATGGATATAATAATATTACTTTTTCTAACAAAAGAACCATTGGATGTCTTCGTTGGACACTTGGGAAGCCCTCAGCAGAAGTTTTTCGAAAGGTAAGTGATATTTTTTAGCTCTTATAATGGGTTTTGTGTGACCCGCGCTGGATATGAATTTATGCTAATGCAGGTGCTATCCTCAAACAATCAAATGTTGTGCTTTCGCCGTAAAGCCTTTTTGAAATCTGACAACGCTGTGATATTGCCAAGAAGCAGAGCTTTGATGACTATGAAACACTTGTATATTGATGAATGTTTAATAATTCAACTTTTGGATTTTGAATTTGGCGCCTTGCATTTACATTTCACCAGCGTTTGTCTCAGCTCCTGCTTTTTCCAGTCTCTCTTTTTCTCGTCCTCCTGGTTTTTGACCCTTGCCTGTCCAGGCCCTGTACCCACCCGCCTGTCCACTCTGCCCGTCCCTGAGCCTGCTTGCCACCATGTATCTTTGCTCCACCTCTGGATTACTGAAATTTGCCTGTCCCTGACCCCGAGCCTGCCTACCGTCCTGTACCTTTGCTCCTAGTCTGGATTATCGACCCCTGCCAGCCTTGACCTGTCATTTGCCTGCCCCCATAACATTGTTACTTCACACAGTTTGCGCTTTGGTCTTATTTGATTCCTGATACAATCTCTCTTTTAGTAGAGTATACCTGAGCCTCAATTTGTTTCTAAACAAACGTGGTTACAGAAGGTGGTTACAGAAGGTGAGACTTTAGATCAGTCAGCGTCACCAGGAGATAACTGTGGCGGTTTGTTGTTGTCTAATATGGTCAGTCAGAGCACAGAACACAATTTCTGAGTTACTAAAATGTTCCCATCCTCTTCGTACGATCTGTACTTGTAACACTGCATTCAGCCAGGAGGCAGAATAATCATGTCTAAACCACTTTAGGATGGGGTGAAATACTATGTAATGTTTGGTATGGATAGTCCTCCTACGTCTTTAGGATGGGGTGAAATGCTATGTAATGTTTGGTATGGATAGTCCTCCTACGTCTTTAGGATGGGGTGAAATGCTATGTAATGTTTGGTATGGATAGTCCTCCTACGTCTTTAGTATGGGGTGAAATGCTATGTAATGTTTGGTATGGATAGTCCTCCTACGTCTTTAGGATGGGGTGAAATGCTATGTAATGTTTGGTATGGATAGTCCTCCTACGTCTTTAGGATGGGGTGAAATGCTATGTAATGTTTGGTATGGATAGTCCTCCTACGTCTTTAGGATGGGGTGAAATGCTATGTAATGTTTGGTATGGATAGTCCTCCTCGTCTTTAGGATGGGGTGAAATGCTATGTAATGTTTGGTATGGATAGTCCTCCTCGTCTTTAGTATGGGGTGAAATGCTATGTAATGTTTGGTATGGATAGTCCTCCTCGTCTTTAGGATGGGGTGAAATGCTATGTAATGTTTGGTATGGATAGTCCTCCTACGTCTTTAGGATGGGGTGAACTGCTATGTAATGGTTGGTATGGATAGTCCTCCTACGTCTTTAGGATGGGGTGAAATGCTATGTAATGTTTGGTATGGATAGTCCTCCTACGTCTTTAGGATGGGGTGAAATGCTAAGTAATGTTTGGTATGGATAGTCCTCCTACGTCTTTAGGATGGGGTGAAATGCTATGTAATGTTTGGTATGGATAGTCCTCCTACGTCTTTAGGATGGGGTGAAATGCTATGTAATGTTTGGTATGGATAGTCCTCCTACGTCTTTAGGATGGGGTGAAATGCTATGTAATGTTTGGTATGGATAGTCCTCCTACGTCTTTAGGATGGGGTGAAATGCTATGTAATGTTTGGTATGGATAGTCCTCCCTCGTCTTTAGGATGGGGTGAAATGCTATGTAATGTTTGGTATGGATAGTCCTCCCACGTCTTTAGGATGGGGTGAAATGCTATGTAATGTTTGGTATGGATAGTCCTCCCTCGTCTTTAGGATGGGGTGAAATGCTATGTAATGTTTGGTATGGATAGTCCTCCCTACGTCTTTAGGATGGGGTGAAATGCTATGTAATGTTTGGTATGGATAGTCCTCCTACGTCTTTAGGATGGGGTGAAATGCTATGTAATGTTTGGTATGGATAGTCCTCCCTCGTCTTTAGGATGGGGTGAAATGCTATGTAATGTTTGGTATGGATAGTCCTCCTACGTCTTTAGGATGGGGTGAAATGCTATGTAATGTTTGGTATGGATAGTCCTCCTACGTCTTTAGGATGGGGTGAAATGCTATGTAATGTTTGGTATGGATAGTCCTCCTACGTCTTTAGGATGGGGTGAACTGCTATGTAATGTTTGGTATGGATAGTCCTCCTACGTCTTTAGGATGGGGTGAAATACTATGTAATGTTTGGTATGGATAGTACTTCTACTTCTTTCCCTCTTTGTAGTTGTTTTTATTTTATCCGGGATCGTTTACCCTGACATATACATTTTGAAAACACACTATGTCTTTTATCCCAATAGCCAGAAGCGGGAGACAAGGGAAGCATTGAACTACAGAAATTCAGCCACTGCAATATTTCCATTTTGACAATAGATATTCAGTCGGTTAAAGCAAATTGTATATTATTCCATCAATGGTGGTAAGATTTAATTGATCTGAGAGTTCTGTTAAAGTTTCTGGCAGTGGTTTTATCTGAGGATGGATATCTACTCCCAAATTGGGATTCCATAAATAGAGATGGAGTCCTCCATCGGGGTCTTGAGAGGCAGCAGGGCTGATTTGGTTAGATTCATTTCATAGTTTGAGATTAAGCTGAATTTATCTACGATTTTCAATGTGTTTGAGAGTGATTGAGATACAATGTCTAGATACGTCGGAAGTTTACATACACTTAGGTTGGAGTCATTAAGACTCGTTTTTCAGAAACCCTTCTAGTCTATCAAACAAAAATCTGCATGGAGAGATAATACAGCCCAAGGAGCTGTTATTTATGATGAAGCATCCAAGAAGATATGTAATAGTCGACAAACTCCCCTATGGACCATACAAAACCAAAACATAGAAATAAACAACATAGAAAACCCAATAAACCCCCTAGTCACGTCCTGACCAAAACCACCATAGAAAACCCAGACGGCTATCTACAGTATGTATCTATGGCCAGGGCGTAGGTGCGGACTATGGCCGCAAAATCTGAACATGATGGGGAGGGTTCGGGTGGGTGACTAGCGTTGGGAGAGGCGAAGGTCGAGAGCCATGCATCCTCCGAAACACGACCCTGCCAAGCCCACCGCTTAATTAACCAGGAAGTCAACCGCACCAACGTGTCGAAGGAAACACCGTCCAGCTGGCAACCGAAGGCATCTTGCAGGCACCCAGCCCGCCAGAAGAAGTCTCTAGAGCACAATGGGACAAGGAAATCCCATCCAGACAACCACTCCCCCCTAACTCGGACGACTCTGGGCCAATTGTGCACCGCCTCATGGGTGTCACGGCCAGTTGGGACACAGCCTGGTATCAAACCCAGGTCTGTAGTGACTCCTGAAGCACTGCCATGCGCTAGCACCCCACTCCCGACACTACCCGGTGAAATGGAAGGTGACAAATTCAAAATCCAAAAGTTGAATTATTAAACATTCATCAATATACAAGTGTTGCATAGTCATCAAAAGCTCTGCTTCTTGGCAATATCACAGCGTTGTCAGATTTCAAAAAGGCTTTACGGCGAAATTCATAAATTCATAAACCATCGCGGTTCACACAAAACACATTTCACAGCGAAAACAAATCCCTTACCTTTTGAAGAACTTCTGCTGAGGTCTTCCCAAGTGTCCAACGAAGACATCCAATGGTTCTTTTGTTAGAAAAAGTCATTTATTATATCCATAAATCTTCGTTTGGTTGGCGCGTTATGTTCAGAAAATCCAACGTCGAATCGCCCATTGAAACGTGAAGAGAACACGTTCAAATATACCTATAAACTTTTCCTAAACAAATCAAATACCAGTTATAATGCATCCTTAGCTATCCTTTTATGAATATTAGCGATAATATTTCACTCGGATGGTCACCTATACCTTATATAAGTAAAATAAGGTGGGGCGCTCCAGCCAGACTCGCGCCCGAGAAAACTTGTTGACATCTGAGCTACCTTGATCATTTCCTGTACCTATTCGTTGTGTTTACTCTAATCTCTCTGAGTCTTTGTATATAGACTGTTGACATCTAGTGAAGGCCACAGGTACTGCAGTCTCAGTCCTGGTTACAAATGGATTCAATGGGGAGTGTGTCAAACAGAGCAATAGGTCACCAAAAACTGATTTCCGGATAGATTTTCCTCAGGTTTTCGCCTGCTAAATGAGTTCTGTTATACTCACAGACATTATGTTAACACTTTTAGAAACCTCAGAGTGTTTCCTATCCAATAGTACTAATCATGTGCATATCCTATTTTCGAGCCTGAGTGGCAGGCATTTTGCTTTGACTCTCCAAAACCGTCACCTCACCTGCCGCTCCCTAAGAAGTTAAGTCAGGATTCCTATTTGACTCAGCCATGTCAGAACATCTGCTGTCTCAGCCACTGCCACCAAGTGTGTACCCCAAGGCTCGATCCTAGACCCCACACTCTTCTCAATTTACATCAACAACATAGCTCAGGCAGTAGCAAGCTCTCTCATCCAGTTATATGCAGATGATACAGTCTTATACTCAACTGGCCCATCCCTGGATTTTGTGTTAAACGCTCTACAACAAAAATGTCTTAGTGTTCAACAAGCTTTCTCTACCCGTAACCTTGTTCTGAACACTTCCAAAACAATGGTCATGTGGTTTGGTAAGAAGAATGCCACTCTCCCCACAGGTGTGATTACTACCTCTGAGGGTTTAGAGCTTGCGGTAGTCACCTCATACAAGTACTTGGGAGTATGGCTAGACGGTGCACTGTCCTTCTCTCAGCACATATCAAAGCTGCAGGCTAGAGTTAAATCTTGGTTTCCTCTATCGTAATCGCTCCTCTTTCACCCCAGCTGCCAAACTAATCCTGATTCAGATGACCATCCTACCCATGCTAGATTACGGAGACATAATTTATAGATCGGCATGTAAGGGTGCTCTCGAGCGGCTAGATGTTCTTTACCATTCGGCCATCAGATTTGCCACCAATGCTCCTTATAGGACACATCACTGCACTCTGTACTCCTCTGTAAACTGGTCATCTCTGTATACACGTCGCAATACCCACTGGTTGATGCTTATTTATAAAACACTCTTAGGCCTCACTCCCCCCTGTCTGAGATATCTACTGCAGCCCTCATCTTCCACATACAACACCCGTTCTGCCAGTCACATTCTGTTTGCTGCAGCTAGCGACTGGAACGAGCTGCAACAAATACTCAAACTGGACATTTTTATCTTAATCTCTTCATTCAAAGACTCAATCATGGACACTCTTACTGACAGTTGTGGCTGCTTTGTGTGATGTATTGTTGTCTCTACCTTCTTGTCCTTTGTGCTGTTGTCTGTGCCCAATAATGTTTGCACAGTGTTTTGTGTGTTGTGTTGCTACCATGTTGTTGTCATATTTTGTTGCTGCCATGCTGTGTTGTCATGTGTTGCTGCCATGCTATGTTGTCGTCTTAGGTCTCTATGTAGTGTTGTGTTGTCCCTCTTGTCATGTGTGTTTTGTCCTAGATTTTTATTTAATACATTTTTATTTTTAATCCCAGCCCCATCCATGCAGGAGGCCTTTTGGTAGGCCATCATTGTAAACAAGAATGTGTTCTTAACTGACTTGCCTAGTTAAATAAAGGTTAAATAAAAATAAACATTTAAATGGTGGAGTCTAACTCGATGGATGGCAAATTCTACTCTCTGTCTAATCAATAAACTAAGTCTGGTAATGAAACGCTGAGACGCCATTTTGTGGCTCTTTTAGGAGATTCTGAAATGTGAAGTTGGCAGTAGGAAACGTGGTGGTCAGACAAGCTCATATTTCCAATTTCAATTTTATTGATTAAAAAAGATAGAGGTGTAGATAATAGTATTAAATCGATTAGTGAGGATGATTTCTGACTGTTTGAGTAGAAAGTCTACTCTTTTGCTTTAGGATTGCGAGCCCGGCAGGCATCAATCAATGAGGTTGTAATCAGAGAGTATACGCTGGAGAGCCTTGGTTGTATGTGGATTGTAGTTGGTCTCATTAGATTTGTCCTGCGTGTACAAAAATGGCATTCATGTCTGTCTCAATAACCAGATGGAATTCAGTTAATTCTAACGATATGCTGTTCAGAGAATCAAAAAACGTAGGATCATGTTCTAGATCAGACAGTCAGTGTGAAGGGTTAACTCTCGTTTCCTCTTCTGTTCCATATGAACAAACAACACTGTTGAGCTGACAGAGTACAGAGAGGAGGGAGGGAGGGAGGAGATGGGGGCTGAAGGAGTACAGAGAGGAGGGAGGGAGGGAGGGAGGAGATGGGGGCTGAAGGAGTACAGAGAGGAGGGAGGGAGGGAGGGAGGAGATGGGGGCTGAAGGAGTACAGAGAGGAGGGAGGGAGGGAAGAGATGGGGGCTGAAGGAGTACAGAGAGGAGGGAGGGAGGGATGTAGGGATGGGGGGGTTGAAGGAGTACAGAGAGGAGGGAGGGAGGGAGGAGATGGGGGCTGAAGGAGTACAGAGAGGAGGAGGGAGGGAGGGAGGGAGGAGATGGGGGCTGAAGGAGTACAGAGAGGAGGGAGGGAGGGAGGAGATGGGGGGCTGAAGGAGTACAGAGAGGAGGGAGGGAGGAGGGAGGAGATGGGGGCTGAAGGAGTACAGAGAGGAGGAGGGGAGGGAGGGAAGAGATGGGGGCTGAAGGAGTACAGAGAGGAGGGAGGGAGGGATGTAGGGATGGGGGGTTGAAGGAGTACAGAGAGAGAGGAGGGA